>OX494430.1:21907818-22507818 GCA_950381575.1 Plusia festucae | reverse complement strand
CTAAATGTTTTATTGACTACATAATAAAATTAATTAAACTTATATAATACTTAACAAAACTGTTTTGAACTAAACGATGTTTTAAAATATTCAATAATAAAAACTTAACAGAATAAATACTAATTTAATTATGCTCTAATAAATTAATATTACGGTGCGTAATACGAAACGTTGGTACGAAAATTTTAAATAATTACTTATCTATGTTTCTCTTAAATTAATATTACATTTTTTTTAAATAAATTTGCTTTGGTAATACTTATCTTCGACTTTAAACTGATTGTAACTTGAGTAAAACATTGAGTATTTATTTAAGGAGGTAGGAAAGCATAATTTATACCGAATATGAAAGCATCGATTTGCCGGTAGAGCTTAAAGCTTACAAACAAAAGATTTTATCAAACGATTTAATTGTTATCAAATTATATTCTTTACTAAAAATAAAATTAAACATCGACATAAGAGATTTATGAGTGTAACTTCTTAACTAGTTGTTCTAGCTACTAACATTTATTTTAATCGAGTAATAATCTTAGACATCAATTAATACTACTGAGTTAAAAGATATTAGGCTTTTTTGCGAAACGAGGCTAACAAAGAAAGTTAAAATCAACTTTGGTAGAAATTTAAGAAGCAACTGAAAATACATTTTTACCTTAATAACGTACATTTTATATAACTAGAATATCGTAACATTTTCAAAAAAGCTTATTCGACTTCAAAGTAAATGGAGGTAAATCAATAAAACTGAGAATTTTGTAATTAATAAAGACAATTATGAGGAAAGCGTTGGCCCAGCTGGGATATTACAAACCCGGCGGTGTGGCAGGTCGCCGCCGGGTGCACAGTAGACCATCTAACTCGGCCTGTGGGCGCCGCCGTTGACGTGCTTGACGTTCGTCCGCCGCCGCCCTGAGTCATCATCCTGTACTGATGCTGACTGTTCCATTTTGGCCTTTAGAAATTTCCTTTTCGAATTTGTTTCCAAGCCCAAAATGGCTTATTGTAGTGAGTTTATGGTGTTCAAAATAACTCACACACGTTATTGGGTGGTTAAACAAATCATCCACTTATAAAATCTCTTAGTCGACTTTTACGACACCCGCGAGAGGAAAGGGGTGGTCTATTCTACGCCGGAAACCACACGGCGCCTGCATCATAAGACAAAAAAAAGGCAAATAATTAAAACCAGGAGATTGATTTTAACTTTTGGTATCATTGTTCCGCCAAATAAGTAACTTTTATTGATTTACGATTAACATTTATAAATACAGTAAAAAGGAAAGAAATAAATTTATAGAAGTTTCTGGAGGAAAAAAAGGCGTTTCCGTTTGCGAGTCAGCTTACGACTCGGGGTCTTTTTCGTACTTAGTGAATGCCGCCGGAGTGGTCCTGTAAACAAAACATAAAGTTTTATTGTTGTCACGATCATACAGAATATTTGCAAAAGATCCAGGCTGTCGATATATTTTTGGTTCTCGGAGTCGACAGCCACGACTCCCATATTTTCATTTGTGATTTTGGTTGAATCGCGTTACTTTCTGTCGTAAATTATAGTTAATGTTAGATAATGCAAAATAAAATTATAAAGTTACTTTTCAACTGAAGAGAAGATATTTATTAATTATATTAATATAACTATATACACATATTACTAATTATAATAAAAATAAAACTATACTAAACCAAAACTTATAATATAAATTAAACTATACTAAACTACCTATAATAAACAAAGCTAAATAAAAAAATAGGAAACTTATTAACCATTATCAACCAAAATTGATTGATAATGGCTAACAAGCATCAAAGAATTCATCGTTATCTTTGTCAATGACGGGAAACGTGCCCAAAAGGCTGGCAGCTTTTCAACTTAAATCATTTAGCGCCGACAATAATAGTTTACGAAAACACAAAATTAATGACAAATTTCATACGTGTTTGCTGATAAGAAAAATATTGACAAAAAATACACATTCTCAGTCTTTACCAAAAAGGACAAAAAATGAGAAATGCCAACCACATTTGCTTATTTAAACCACGCACCAGTTACGGCATTAGGAATATCAAATATGAGGGTGCTAAAATTAGTAATCTTTCTAGAGATATTAAATACATACAATCGTTTATCGTATATATATAATTGCTTTTCAAAAAGCAATTAAAATTAAAGCATTCGATACGTAATTCAGTCTCTGCACTCCTCTACTACTTTACGTACACTCGATTTTTTTCTTGTATTGCCTACATTAGAAAAATACATTGTAAACTAAATTGTAACTATACTTAACTACCCACTATTTATAAATTTCTACAATACTTAAAGTTTACTAATAAAATAGATAATAGTACTTAATAATTATACACCTTAATAGTTCATAAGCCTTCATTGAACTAATTGTTATAAATAGATATAAGTTCTAATTTTTATTATTTAAAAATAGAATTACTTAGTTTTATATAATAATAATAATAATAATAAAAACTTTATTTTCAGACACAACATCCATAGTAATAAAAATCGAAAAACACAATTAAAATCAAATTAAATACAATAGAAAACACAAATAAAATTAATAAACAAAGAAACACTTATATCTACTTAACATATCTGAATGACGCTCTGTGAGTTGTCATCCAATGCCACAAGATAGGACTATCAACCCTATTAGCCACAATTGCAAGCAGGCTATTGGAGCTGTCGCGCACTCGCCTCATCAGGGACGCTATTCGTGACCGCATCAGCGAATAGAAGTCAGGGATACCTGCCTCGGCAAACATCCCTGAAGCACTACAATAGCGCGGCAGCCCCATCATTACCCGGTACGCATTATTGTATTGGACCCGCAGGGCACTGTACGAGGTCTGTGTATATCTGACCCATAACGCACACGTGTACAGCGTCTGACAATAAGAACGGAATAAAGTTTTCTTGACATTCGCTGTACACCGCGCAAACCTACGGGACAGCATATTACACCTAACTGTCAATGCCCTGCGTTCCCTCTCAATATCTGCGTCGTCTGACAAGTTATCGGTGACCCAGTGTCCCAGGTACTTAAAACGAGTGACTCTGGACAATACGCCGCCCGCCAATGTAAGAATCGGTACTACATCGTAAGTCTTGTTACCAGCCTTAAAAACCATAAACTCACTTTTGGTAGCGTTGTACCTAAGACCATGGGTAACCGCATAATCCTCACAAATACTGGTGAGTCTCCTCATTGCACTGATTGATGGGCTCAGCAGCACCATATCGTCCGCATAACTTATATTATTAACACATTGCCCGTCAATCGAACAACCAAAGTTAACACTGCTGAGCTCACAAATCAGTCCGTTAACATACAAGTTGAAAAGCTTAGGTGAGCTCAACCCCCCCTGCCTCACCCCACATTCCAACCTGTACGCCTCCGATAAGACTCCCCCCCACCTAACATAATTATACTGATTTCTGTACCAGTATTTTAATACATTTATTAATTCTCTAGGAAGATTAGTGTCCTCTGTCAGTTTCTTCCACAGACAATCATAAGAAACTAGGTCAAAAGCCTTGGAGAGGTCAAGGAAGCAGGCGTACACAGGTGTTTTTCGGCTGGTATAGTATTGGACAGTTTGTTTGAGACAGAGGATGGCTGCTTCAGTTGATAAATTAGGCCTAAACCCGAACTGCGCATCATGAAGTGTTAGATGTTTATCCAGCTGTTTATCAATCAAACTGTCAAATACCTTAGCCACGATTGTAGCCAAAGAAATAGGCCTGTAATTGTCTTTGGCACTCGCATCTCCAGTCTTGTTCTTGATAATTGGAACTACAATAGTTTTCATAAGATCCACTGGTAGATACGAGTGACTCGTACAAATACTAAACAGCATAGCTAGCACTCGTGCTATATGTTTCCCCGCGTATCTCAAATGTTCCACACTTAGGTTATCGTGTCCTGGTGATTTACCCCTTTTTAAAGATCTAATAACTTGAGCTACCTCCTTCCCCGTAAACCTAATAAGCTGGGTCCTCGACCCCTCCAAGATTTCGGACGCATCAGAAGACGGGCCCAAAGGAGACTCGACTTTAAAAGATGACATAAACAGGCTGGCAATTTCATTGGGGTCACTGACCCCTTCTACGCTTGCGGGCAGACTAGATTTTGGGTTTAGGCTATTTGTGGTCTTCCAGAAGCTACTAAAATTTTTGGTCTCATGTTGATTTGCAAGAATGTTCATTTTAATTTGATCTCTATTATTTTGAATCCATTTTAATTTATTTTTAAACAACTTTTTACTTTTAATCATTTGTTCATATAAAAAAACAAGCTAGCTATTCTTATTGTAATCTGTGAATTATCAACAGCTAGCTATTCTTATTGTAATCTGTGAATAACGCCGTGAGTAGTATATTTAATTTTGTTACTTTTATTTTGTACTGCAATGTGTGTAATATTTAATATACTGCTGTTTGTTATTCCTAATAAAAAAATAAAATAAAGCTCCCTAACCACTAACATTATTATAATTCCACACCCACCGCTTTGTATTTCTGGCTCCTTGTGTTATTGTATCTAGTGCTTCTCAGAAAGCGTTGGCGTTCTTAGCAGTATTCTGTTTGAGGAACATGTCTTAAACCATATAAGTTTCTAGACTGAGAGACTAAATTAGGAAACTAGCATCCAGTTTTGCTACTACAAATTCAACAGACCTTTTGTATGATCGATACAATCTGGCAGATTCGGATTTTTATATGATTTGTGACGTAACCACAAAAACGTAGTGCGTTCTATTTCTCTGAATAATAATTCGGTCACCGATTATCGCACGCGGGCGGCCCGGGAACTGGCACCCTTAGTGTGTAAATAAAACCAGCCTTTTTTTGCAACCTTTACATAACGTAAAAAATCTCTCTTTTTTTTTTTGTTTTAGACACTGTCGCCCAGCTTTATACCAAGTTCATCTTATTGCGGCATCTGGAAGTGTAATTTACTCTCAAATAAGATCATCATGTTTAAAACTTATTTATTCAAATATCCTTTTAGAAGATAATATATGATGAGTACCTACTTTTAAATTTTATCGGTTCAGGTGGTTTTGAAGTATTTATCCTAAAACCTATCAGAGGTACATGTCAGATTTATGGTCTATTCATTCATCATTATTTTAAAAAGATCTAAGGTAAATGCAGCTATTAACGACCCATCGAAAATCCGCAGCTATTACCGATCCATTCCATTAATTTGTAATTTTTACGCTACTGGAACGATTCATGCTGAAGACACTTGACGAAACACGCGTGTTTGTTCTTTGAGCACCGCAAAAACTAACGTTTGTGTGTGTGGCATCCCGGAAAAGACACAAAATTCGTTAGTTTCCGTGAAGACAGCGAGCTCGCCGGCCGTGTAGTACAAGTCCTTGTTCCTAATAGGTAAGCACAGCAAATTTTTGCTTAAGACTTTGTACATCGATTTACGAAACCTGTACTGGTAGTGTATTATTAAATGTGTTCATTTGAGTGTGAATTCTTTATTTCGTATAGTATTTCATAAAGTTTAAGTAATTTAATAGGATAAAACTTGAAATTTAAATAGAGCGGTAATAGCTTCAATGATTTTAATAGTGGCAGTTATTGCCGATCCATGGGTCGGTAATTACCCTGCACATTATATTTAGTTTAAATGCTTTCCCGTCGATATGCGATGACAAAGAAACAATATGAATATGACATTATAATCTCAAATAATCAGCCATTGTTACACACTATTAGCGACCTATACTATTTTGTCTAGTTTACTTGTTTTATCATTTTGTGTTCACCACGTTTTGTAAAATTATTCATTAATTGTTATTTTAAAGAAACATTATTAAAATACCTTTCTTTGTATAACAATGTGTGCATTCATTAATACTATTTGCTTAATCAATTGTTTAAAATGCCTGTTATAATTAGAAAGATCAAATCAATACATATTATCTAGTTTTTGTGAGTCGGTGAAACGATTTTATATTTGTATATACATCGCTTATTACCGATCCATGTGAGTCGGTGATAGCAAGTATGGGAGCCTATCACCGATTCTATACAAATCATTATCCATAATGTTAAATTACACTGATTAACTGGTTACAGAAAATATTAGCTTATAAACTAATAACAAAAATAATTATGAATATAGATATGGCAAACGAAATACATAAAATAACTTTTTGCAGAAACATGGATGTCCGCTAGGGCCGATGCCTGCTAGGTTCGCGGGTTATTCGAAAAAGTTACTGTGGACCTGGCAACAGGTATCTGAAGGAACATGTGTAGGTATTAGTCAGAAAAAGTCTTACACTATAACTTCAAATAACTTCTTCCGCTCAGAGTAGAAGAAGTTATTTCACGATGTTCAAGACAAAAAAAATAGGTGGCTAAGTGGCTTTTCCTCTGCAGCACTATACATACTACTATACATAGCACTATACATACTCGCCGTGGGGTTACGGCTTAGAATAACAACCCCCCCCTCTCTACCCGTGGGTGTCGTAGGAGGCGACTAAGGGATATAAAACAAGGAGAATGGGCAGCAGCGTTCTCCTAAATAACCAAAGTTAACTGCGGTCACCAACCCGCTTGCCCAGCGTGGTGACTAGGGCAACAAACACCCCATGATTGTGCGCCATAACACACGGCCCCCAGTTCCCGGTAGTCCCACTATTCCTGGCCACGGTAGCGGTTGCGGTCACGGTGAAACGGGGGGTGCTAAGAATCTCCGGGTTACGGCAGGCTACCAAAACCGACGACTTTATCTGGCAACGTATAATGGACGAACGATGAGGCTGGACCATCACCTTGCCGAACTAGAAGTGGAGCTAAGTAACATTAACTGGCATATACTGGGGTTATCTGAAGTCCGTAGAAAGGGGGAGGACACTATAACCCTGGAGTCAGGCAACTTGCTCTACTTCCGCGAAGGTGATCAACTCTCTCAAGGAGGTGTTGGTTTTCTGGTCAATAAGTCCCTCGCTAGCAGCGTTGTGGAAATCGGTAGTGTGTCGACGAGGGTAGCGTACCTAGTACTAAAGCTAAATGAGAGGTATAAGCTGAAAGTACACACATCAAAAGTGTCTAGGGATCAAGCATTTTTATGCGGATTTCTTGAGATTGAGATGTGGCTTTGTAATAAATTTATGATTTTATAAATTTATATGGATCCTTTTTGGTGCATTTCATAATTCGAATCAGGAACTGTGAATCAAATTCGAGTAAAAGATGAAAATCAGCTGTCAATATTTTCCCTATAAAAACATACAACGCATTGAAGACATTATTAGTGCTACTGTTTCCCTACTACTGATTAAAACCAACGTTATTATGGAGCGGCGACGTCATTTAAGCAGGGAAGAAATGCTCAGAGCCGTGGGAATGATAGAAGCTGGTTCCCGGCAAAGTACTGTGGCTTTAGCTCTGAATACAAGTCAGAGTGTTATCAGTCGACTTTGGACACGTTACCGAAGCACTGGTACCGTGGCTGAGCGCCATGGAGGACGGTATCGCTGCACCACACGGAGACAAGACCGATACATTCAAATCTTAACTCGAAGAGCTCCAACAATAACCGCCATGATGTTAGCCGTGAGGCTTCATCACTCTTCAGGGAACTTAATTAGCGACCAAACAGTCAGAAACCGCTTGCATGAAGTGAACCTTCATTCCCGAAGACCGCTACGGGTACCACCTATAGCAATGCACAATCGTAGGATTCGATATCAATGGGCTCTTGAACACAGAAATTGGGCAGAAGAACAATGGCGTTTCGTGTGCTTTTCTGATGAGTCTCGTTTTGGTATGAGACCGGATACAAGACGTATACGACACTGGAGAACCCCTGGACGCCAACAGCGATTAAAATCCTGCCAGGAAGTCCATCCTTATAGTGGTGGAACCATCATGGTATGGGCGCGTATTTGGATCGGCGGAAGAACTGAGTTGATTTGGATCAGAAGCAACCTCAACGCTCAAATTTATGCTGAGACGATTGTATCAGACGTCATCGTTCCTCTACAAGTGCAAATCGGTCCCTTATTTCAGTTAATGCATGATAATGCACGACCGCACACCGCAAGAGTTGTAAGACAGACTCTCGCCGCAGCTAACATCAATGTCCTGCCCTGGCCTGCTCAGTCGCCAGACTTGAACCCGATTGAGCATGCATGGGATATGCTACAGAGAAGAGCTCTGCCGAATATGGAGGGTATCCAGTCGCAAGAAGACCTTTTTTTGTTGTTGCAACGAACATGGGCGGCCATTCCACAGCGTGATTTGGATGAACTCATTTTGAGTATGCCGATCTATCGAATCGATCCGATGTTCTTGTGTTGTTAGTGTTCGCGGTAGAAACACGGATTATTAATTGTTTAAGTTACCCAATAAAATTTTAAAGAAAACTGTTATTTCAGTCTTTTTTTCGAACTTTTGTGTTAGTGGTTCAAATGTCAAAAATCCCTTTATTAGGAAAATGGCAAATTTCTTTATTAATGCAAAGGTGACTTGGTTTATCGTTACTGTGACAAACGAAAACACTTTATTCGATGAATCCTTAAAGAAAATTTTAATTAATATCAATCAGGAGAAAAGTTATTGCAAAAATATATGTTGATCCCTAGACACTTTTGATGTGTGTAGTACAGGTATATGCGCCGACCTCAACGCACTCAGATGAAATAGCCGAAGCCATGTACGAAGACATCGCTCAGGCTGTCAATGGTACGGCTAAGGCTCATTACAACGTTGTTATGGGGGACTTCAATGCCAAAGTGGGAGTACAAAAACACGGCGAATCGAAAGTCGGACCTTATGGTTTGGGGCAGAGAAATCACAGGGGCCAAATGCTGGTCAATTTCCTAAAATCTCAGGGGCTCATCTTAATGAACTCATTCTTTAAGAAGAAGCAGAGGAGATGGACCTGGCGGAGCCCCGATAATGTGTCAAGGAACGAGATTGACTTTATCATGTCGGATAAGCGGCATATATTCAGAGATGTCTCCGTGATCAACAGGTTTAATACCGGAAGTGACCACCGACTTGTCGGAGGCACTCTAAATATCAATGTGAAAGTTGAAAGATCGCGCTTGATAAGGTCAACTCTTAGGCCTACACTGCCCCAAATCATATCAGGTTCTAAAAAGTTCCAACTGGAACTTCAAAATCGATTCGACTCGTTGGAAACCACGGAAGACATTGACCAGAAGACCAATACTTTGGTCAAAACGTTGCAGGAACTGTCTCGTAAGCACTTTCCGCTGCAGCGCAGAAGTAGAGTATCCAAGCTTTCGACTGAGACTCTCGACCTTATGAGAAAGAGACGGGAGATGCCATCCGATCAGGTGTCTTCATCAGAAAGAAGGTCCTTAAACCTTAAACTCAGGAAGCTGATGCGACGCGACCTCCGACGCTCCAATACCCGCGCTATCGAAGCTGCGATTGAGCAAAACAGGGGGCCAAAAGTCTTCGCTCAGCAGTTAGGGAAGACCCATCTGATGAAACTTAAAACCGCGGATGGCAGGGTCGTCACCTCTAAGAGCGAGATGCTCGATGAAGTCGAAAGCTTCTATAGGAACCTATACTCAGCGCAAATAGTGGGACCAGCAGCTTCCAGCAACGATGACCAAAGAGCCCGACTCACGCGCCATTACACCGAGGATCTCCCGGACGTTGACCAGGGTGAGATTAGGGTGGCTCTCAAGCAACTTAAAATCAACAAAGCTCCGGGTGATGACGGAATTACGACAGAACTTTTAAAAGCAGGTGGTACTCCAGTTCTAAAGGAGCTCGAGGGCCTTTTTAATTCCATCATCCGCCAAGGCACTACACCGGAGGCGTGGAGTGGGAGTGCGGTGGTTTTGTTTTTCAAAAAGGGTGATAAAAGCCTCTTGAAGAATTACAGACCCATCTCACTCCTGAGCCATGTTTACAAGTTGTTTTCGAGGGTTGTCACGAATCGTCGGAACAAGCCGGGTTTCGAAAAGGCTACAGTACCGTAGACCACATACATACTGTACGGCAGATTGTGCAGAAGACCGAAGAGTACAATCAGCCGCTGTGTATGACGTTTGTGGACCACGAGAAAGCCTTCGACTTCATCGAAACTTGGGCGGTTCTGGATGCTCTTCAGCGATGTCAAATCGACGAACGTTACGTTGAGATGTTGAGATGCTTGTATAACGCCGCTTCAATGACTGTCCAGATCGACGACCACAAGACTAATCCGATTCCATTGCGCAGAGGGGTAAGACAGGGGGATGTGATATCCCCGAAACTGTTTACCAACGCATTGGAGGACGTCTTCAAGACACTGGACTGGACTGGACAGGGCATTAATATAAACGGCGAGTACATCTCTCATCTACGCTTTGCCGATGACATCGTTGTGTTGGCAGAGTCGCTGGAACATTTGGGCGAGATGCTGTTTAGCCTCAACGTAGCTTCTCGACGTGTCGGTCTTGGCATGAATTTAGACCAAGACCAAGGTCATGTTTAACCTTCATATCGTGCCGAGACCGATATTCGTTGAAGGGGTGGCTCTCGAAGTTGTGCAGGAGTATGTCTACCTAGGACAAACCATCCAGTTTGGTAGACACAACTTCGAGAAAGAAACCGACCGGAGGATCCGTTTGGGCTGGGCAGCGTTTGGTAGACTTCGTCGAGTCTTCTCGTCGCCTATACCGCAAAGTTTGAAGACAAAAGTCTTCAACCAGTGCGTCCTGCCTGTCATGACTTACGGCGCCGAAACGTGGACACTGACAATAGGGCTAGTCCACAAACTCAAAGTCGCTCAGCGAGCTATAGAGCGAGCTATGCTCGGAGTATCTTTGAAGGATAAAATCAGGAATGAGATTATCCGGAGAAGAACCGGAGTTACCGACATAGCTTGCAGAGTCAGTAAGCTGAAGTGGCAGTGGGCTGGTCATGTCTGTCGAAGGGCTGATGGCCGTTGGAGCAGACGAGTCCTTGAGTGGAGACCGCGAACCGGCAAACGTAGCGTAGGACGCCCCCAAACCAGATGGACCGATGACCTGAAAAAGGTGGCTGGGTCGAACTGGATGCGGAGGACCGGGTGTTTTGGCGCAACTTGGGAGAGGCCTATGTCCAGCAGTGGACCGCGATAGGCTGAGTTGAAGACTATACATAGGAAAAGCCACTTAGCCACCCAATTTTTTGTATGAAATAGGTAAGAACTTGAATCTATCCTACATTTCTTAATCCATGCTAATATCCTTAACGAAATCACATAATATTAATCAAAATATTAATCTTCTAGTTTTGTTACACTCGGTAATAGCTTCAGCAAAATCGTTAATAGCTACATAGCTGCTCCTATGGGTCGGTAATACCAGAATCGACTTGTCCACTTAATATTTTTTAAATTTATAAGAAAATCTTCTAATTTTGGGTTTATAAGGTAATCATTATAAACTAGATAAGTAAGAGTTTCATATAAAAACCAAACACTGCATGTGAAAGCAATCAAAACTCTTAATAATTATCATCGATTACAAAACTACCTTAACAGGGTCGGTAATAGCTGCGTTTACCTTAATAAGTCCAGAACAGAATGATATGTCTAAGTGGGAAGACGTTTATTTGTAAAACCTCTATTTCGTCTATATGTACTCGTATCTCATTGTTATATTATCATGGAAACGATTAGAGTCATATCCCTTTCTGCCGTGCAGGCCCTAAAGTGCAGTATGAGGAAAAAAGCGGTTTCGAGAAAACAGCGAAAAACTTTTTAACACTGTTTTATTTATATTATCAATGTGTATGGTGGATAGTTTTATTGCTAAGACGACTAAGTGACAACAAAGATGGTATTTACCAAATAAAATTATAATTTAGTACATTAGATTTTAAATAAAATATATTTTTTTTAAATCATAGCAGTTACTGCACGCAAAAAGTTACATATATGCAAATTAAAATGCGGTAAAAATACTCGATACTACAAAATCTTTGATTTTTTTGCTACTTTGCAGACTAATTTGCAGCATAAGACTTTCTTTACTGCATTTTAATTTGTTCCTTGAACTAATTGCACATGTAGTATGTAACAATTTCTTCAAACTAACGAGTATTTTTTAGGTAGGAATTCACAGAAAAAATGGCGATATGATGTGAGATATTTATTCGTGATATTAATATAACTATATACACATATAACTAATTATAATAAAAATAAAACTATACTAAACCAAAACTTATAATATAAATTAAACTATACTAAACTACCGATAATAAACAAAGCTAAATAAAAAATTGGAAACTTATTAACCATTATCAACAAAAATTTATTGATTATGGCTAACAAGCATCAAAGAATTCATCGTCATCTTTGTCAATGACGGGAAACGTGCCCAAAAGGCTGGCAGCATAGCCACGTTGAATAGCAATACTGATTCGCTGTGCCAAAAACATGCCAGCCCTTTGGTCATGGGTAGTGTCGACCAAACGTTTTGCGAGTTCCTTAAAAAGAACTCGTGCACCTGGTCGCCATGTCCCGAGCGTCTCAACCCCAAACGGCTCAAAAATATAATTACCTATCAGGTTGTTATATTTTCGCCGTTTAAGGGTTTCCGCGGCTCCAGCAGCAGTAACCAGAGGCCCGATTCCCATTCTCCCACAGCCCGGAGACGAGCACGCTCTGCACTTCTGCAGTATTGATTGACGTTTCAATTAATTCATTCCGTATCAAACTACAAAGCGGCTCATCCCACTGCCTCTGAGAAGAAAGTTGTTTGGGTAGATCCGTGCCCGGGCAGGACAATTTCCAGCTATTTACTGCTTCAGTCATGCACAGAATTCGACAACCAACCAGAGAAGATCCTAAGATTTCCCTGGTCAACCTTTCAGTATTGTGAACCGAAGACAGAAATGCTGGTAGGCCTAAACTAGAAACTTTACGAACACCCAGCCCTCCAAAACGGATCGGCAAAGTGGCTTGGGACCAAGCACGGTCATCCAGAATCACATTGAAAATCAACGTTATGGTGGACCGGATAATTTAACGAAACGAAATATGTAAATTTAGGGCCGAAACAACAAAACCGAATTAAAGTGATAGCAGACTGCAATGAAATTTTAAAAAGTCTATCCGGACCCGATTTTATTTCCGGAGCAATTGATTTGATTTTTTGTAGTGTAGATTGTCCATCAATATACTTCAGATTAGGGATATAAATTTCGCATTTAGTTGTGTTTAAATCTAAACCTATTGATTGAAATTTATTCTTTAAAGTTGTGTAATCATCGGCTATTGTGTTAATATCACCTCCTAGGGTTCCGTCATCTAGGTACTAAACGTTAAATTTTGACTTTAGTTTGTAATTGGATGAATGGCCAAACTAAATATGACCGGCCCGAGTGGATCTCCTTGTTGGCAGCCTACAGCGGAATTCAAAAGTTTGTTCTTATAAACTAATTTGGTAGGGTTTCTATAACATTGCCAAAGTAAACTGTAAATTTTGGGAGTATCAGATTTAACTTCTGCCAACAAGGTGTCTCTGTTAATGGAGTTACAGGCATTCTTCATATCAACTTTTAAGATAACCTCACTTTTCCCGTAAGACAAAAATGTGGAAAGTGCGTGTACGGCAGCTTCACAGCCTCCTTTTGAGCCAAAACCTTATTGAAGGGGCTTGAACTTATCTGACAAAAATTTGTTGTAATACTTACAACAAATTTTTGCTGCCCTACGCCTATATGTTGAACAAACGGCAATAGGACGAATGCCGCCGTCCTTTTTTCGAAGAGTGCAGAGGTTAGCTTCATAAATCGTATCAATGGTCCTTACCTACCAGCATTAAATTAGTCAAAGCCGTAAGCTCCTTTAAAAGCGACTCACCAGCTTCACCAGCAGTGAGACCGTCAGATCTTTTAAGCGTTGAGCAACTTCGGATATCTCAAGGTTCGTAACCTTGAGAAATCCGAAGCAAACACAAAACACACACAGCTGCCTACACTAACGCGGCGCAGATGTCTTCCTTCCCTGGCAGCGATGAATTACACGATTCATTGAACGAGAGAGATAGCGATAAATTCTGACTAGAATGCAGTAAAATAGGAACTGAACTGCAGTGAAATTACTAAAATCGTCCAAGTTACCAATTATAATGCAGTAACAGAGTCTCATACTGCGTTTTAATTAGCATTTATGATATTTTCATCTTCGAAAAATACAGACTATACTGCAGTAAATAATGAACATACTGCACTTTAGTTGGTTTTCACGATATAAACTTACTTAATAACACTAAATAAAAAACCACATTTTAGAACTTTGCCGCATTTTAATCTGTAGTTCCTGTGAAATAAACTAGTGATCAACCATGCAGTATTAATACTGTTGGTACAAAAACTACTTACTGCGTTTTAATTTATATGCCTTAATATTTTTTTGGGTGTAGAATACTGATTTTTTGTGGTAATATAGATATTTACTGCGTTTGACTTGGTAAAGTGACGGATCGTGGCAGGCGTAACTGCTATAACTGTATTTTAGTTGGTATTGTAATATATTTAGACATGCAAAGTTAAGTTACTGCTTTCACAAATTTGATTTTTTAACCGTTTAAAGCATCCTAACAAAAAACTGATTAGATCTTTATGTTCCTTATAACGTGTTCATTAAGATTCAATATTCAACAAAAAATGGCAAAAAAGCCTGTTACTGCGTTTTAGGGTCTGCACGGCAGCTTTGTGAACGTGAGTCTGTGTGGGTATGGCCTTTATTATCGATATTCGAGCTTTTGCACGTTGAATTAATTCACCGACGAATCTATATTTTGTAAATATCAAATATTATTCGATATTTACAAATATGATACGATATGCTTTGTCATGGCTTCACCGAATATGTCTATTTATAACATTGATATAAAAAACTCACCTATAACAAAATAGTAAAAGATATCATTCGCTTGCCGGTTCTCAGAATGTTTCTATAAAATTGCGTCATAAATCCTACTAATAAGTATTATAAATGTGAAAGTGTGGATGTTTGGATGTTTGTTACTTAATCACGCAAAACCGGCTGAACGAATTTGGATGAAATTTGGCATGCATGTAGCCATTGATATTGGAAAGAACATAGGCCTTTTATCCCGATTTCTTAAGTAGTTCCCGAGGGAAAATTGAAAATTGTTTACGAGCTAAGCCGTGGGCAGACAGTTTTGAAATTTGGTATTTTCCTCTATTACAGCGCAAGCTATAACACGGGTGAAAATGTTATTCCATTTTTCATTACTTTCACATTTTTCATTTCTTTTTGGACCCAATTCTGAAGTCCACGCAGATGAAGTCGCGGGCAGAAGCTAGTACTCAATAAATTGCTGTGAAATATTAATTAAGAGATTATTTTATTAAAACTGTACATAAATTTTAATGGGCAATTTATAAACACGCCATAACATCAAAGTTATAAGAAACGGAGCTTCATACTTACAAAACTTAAATTTATCTGCAAGCGTATGCGAAATGCATACGAGGGAAAGGAGCTATTTTTAGAATTTATCCGATTAAGGAACCTACGCGAGGCAACAAATTGCAAACAGTATTTTCTTGTAATAAATTATTCTGCGAATTCATTTGAGTTCGCGCTGTGCTTCTATTATGTTTGTCTTAAGAAACCATTATGTCTTTATAAGACGTGTAGGGTGTTATTTCCATGTAAGTAGCTTATCATACTCGTACGTACGTACTTATACTGTTTTTACTTTAGTTGAAAGCTACTAAGTTGTAAATTAAGTTAATTAATAGCCTTTAATTCGATTTCGAGACATACCAATTAAATATATCAACTATGTATCATCATAGAAAAAAAGGAATTATAATATAATAATAATCATTTATTTATGAATATAGGTAGGTAAAAAATTATAATACAGTATTATTAAATTAGAAAGAAATTAACAGGTTCTACAATATTTTGGAGCTTAAAAGTCTCGGTTTGGTTTAATTGTTTTTATCCCGGAACAGTTATATTTATGCATAATATGCATTCGATATACTTTACTGCACATAAAACATCCACTAAAGAACATTATGTATTTCAAAATGCTCGGGCGAACTTTATAAATATAAATATAATAATATATTTGGCTGTTGGCAAGTCAAAACGTGTGGCTACCTTTCCTACTTTTTGTCAGATATATGATTGCACACAAAAATGTCCTGCTGCTTAAATATAAATTACGTCATAAATAAACGAACTGAAACTTAAGAAATAATATTTTCATCATCACTGCTACGTTCAGCAGTCCCCTAGAGAGCGCTAACTATCCCTTGGCCTTGGGCTGGACTTTACCATCCACCGTATAGTGTTGATATTTTAACTATTATTATTATTTAATTACTCGAAGTTAAGCAAACCGAAAACGCAATCGGAAAAGGTACAAATATTTTTCAAGACAGCTGCTTCGGAAGTATAAAAGGTAAAACCGAATGTATTTGTGACAAAGACTTCAACTTTAATATATAGAATAGGTACTTTTGTATGTAATCGAATCATTTGTTTTATAATTGTTATTTATTACTACGTGGTCTACAATTGGCTAAGATCATGAGACACGTTCAATCGTTCAATGAGCCAGGCCGGCACGTTTTCACGTCTTCAATCTGAATGAACTAGCTTGCACAGTACCCTGTTGGAGTTTTCGTAACCCAAAAAGCGGTCAAATTTCAATCAATACTTTCAAAGAAATTATACAATTATTAGATTGTCATAATGTGGGTGTAAATATGGTGTAATTGGTTTGATGAAGAACATCATTGGTAAACAAATCCTCAAAATGTTTCCTTCTTTCAATATAATTATATATATATAATTTCCATGAGTTTTTCCTTTATTGAATAGTCTGCGGCAATAACAATAGAACAAATATAAACAAATAAGAAACTGATATGCATATGGAAGACGTAACCAGATAAAATCTAAGTTCTGTCTAATCCGGAAATCCCGGAGGAACAGTTTTACAATAGGCATTACACAACAATGGTTGCCTCGAACTCCTTGAGATCTTAAGTAGGGCTTACAGATCGAAAGAGTTCTCGCATGTATTTGTTTATACAAGTTCCTAGGTATTTATTTGTGAAATCGAAACAAATTTAATGTTGTAGTTGAGTGTAATTCATAAAACAAACTCATAAAGAGTCGTCTCGTATATGGTTCGCAAAAAAAAATCATTTTCACCACAGTAACGGAAGGTTTCGACCAAATCTAAGAAGGTTTAAAAACGACCAAAATCATTACAAGCTGTATTCAGGAATCGATACAAGTAAAAAAAAATTGTTTGTACAAAAAAGTGAAGTTAAACTATGACACCTTTTTTCTAAAAATACACAGACGGCAGCGGCGTGTAGAATATGAAAGGAACAATTTATCTTGTATACGAAGGAGTGCACAAAACGAATAGTTTTTTAAAAGGCTTAAAATATGCATGAAATTAATAAAAACACACACTATCAATGACAATCGTGTCACACTCATGACCTGTGATGCGATTGCCAATATTGTCACAACTTTTTCTTTTTGCTCCTACTCCCAATAGAACCAGAATATATAAGTGTATCAGTAATGATGAAACTCTAAATGTAATTACCAGTTCTGGGCTTCTTGTATTAATTATCAACGCATAGTAGAAAGGTACTAAACAAAACTGATAAAATGAAAAGAGTGAAAGACGTTCAAATAAGTTCTTTTTTCTTTACTAAAAATATAACATAGTGACATAGCGTTAAACACAAAATGTACTTATAAAATATATATGTTAGGCTGTAAGGTATATATCTATGGGCCTAAGTAGCCTGAAAATAAATGGTTTATTATTATTATTTCCTTTATTTCAAAATACACATATAAATTACATTTTTAAATATATACTACTAAAAAAATATACATTTAAAAATATAAAAAACAGTCCCCAACCGGCATCGGGAACAAGGTCCAGGCTGCCGGTGGTTAGGGCTCCAGAGAGAGGAACCTCCTCACGATACGCGCCGTGTCGAGTAGTACCGCTTTCTGAATCAAACCCAGACGCCTAACGAGAGCCTCCTGAGGTGATTATTATTATTATTATTATTTATCTTAAGGGCCCCGAAGCGGCATTGAGGCGATATCCTTATTAATTTGACGCGACCTTCTAATGTTACCCATTTCCATTTTACATCTTCTATACTTATAATAAATCTGTAGAAGTGAAAATTCTGTACATTGAAAATATCAAAAAAATTAATGGCGGGGTGTGTTACTAGACCGACACCGAACCCAAAAATGTGATTAAAAAAATTTTTGTCTGTCTGTCTGTCTGTCTGTCTGTTTGTTCAGGCATCACGCAAAAACTACCGGTTCGATTTCGATGAAACTTGGTATAATTGTTCTTTAATATCCTGGGCACCACACTGGGTAGTTTTTATCCCGGAAAAGTATATACAAAAAAAAAACAAACTTAATTTTGCGGTTCGATCCCTAGACCCGAATACTGTACCAACCGCAAATAATAAGTTTGTCGTAGGTTACGTCACCCGCAGTGGAGTTCACTAAGGGGCGCTGCACACGGCTAAGATACTATAATTATTTATCTATACTATATATATATTATATATTTATATATAATATTATAAAGCTGAAGAGTTTGTTTGTTTGAACGCGCTAATCTCAAGAAGTACTGGTCCGATTTGAAAAATTCTTTCATTGTTAGATAGCCCACTTATTGAGGAAGGCTATAGGCTACTTTTCTTTTGGAAATCTATCCCCTAAAGGGGGTAAAATAGGGGTTGAAAGTTTGTATGGGAAGTTTAGTCTATATATATAAAAATGAAACCCGTTTTCCGTTGTCACGACATAGCATGAAAACGGCTGAACGGATTTAGCTGATTTTGATCTTGAAATGTTCGTGGAGGTCCAGGGAAGGTTTAAAAGGTGTAAAACCTAAATAATTAGTAAAAAAAAACTGTTCAAACTCGGGAATTACCTTAATTAATTTACTTTTGACAGAACGAAGTCTGTCCGGGCAGCTAGTCCTTAATAATCGGTCAGTTAGTAACGCGAATGTTACAGTTTGTTCTTCATCAATAAGGATAGTGAAGTTCAGTGAGTGTTAGTATTAAATAGATTTATGACGAGGCACTCTGTAGCTTAGTCTAGTATAAGTGAGCTATAAGTATATATTGCGTGGTCACCGAATCTATTAGAACGTCAGTAAGATCATTCTGTAGATAAAAATAACTGATTGCCTAACCGTGCCACACAAAAAGCAAACTTGAGTTAATTTTTACATTTACAAAGCAATAAAATTTAACTTTCGACCTTTAACTCGAGTTCAGAAATAAGGGTTTGTAAGAAACGTGTCTTTAACACAACTATGAATAATTTTTTTTTATTCTCAGAGAAACGTTGAAGGTTGTTACTTAATTTTTTATTGATATCACGCACCTACCCTTGCCCACAAGGTCACCACCTTATCAATAGAAGTGCATTGACTTTCTGATTTGAATGATTAAATATTCCAGATTGTAAGTTTTCAATTGATCTTCAGAGATTACTTAATTAAAAAGCAGTTTCTATGGAAAGAAGCCACATAAGTAGCTTGAATTTTCATAGAAAAATTCATATGGTTGATAATTGACGAGAGTTTAGTTCTCAAAGTAAAAAAAATAAATTATTTTTGTGTCTACAGATTAAAGTAAGTTTTGCTTTTAATCAATGACTTTTCCATGAACAAGATAGGTTATTTCATTATCAGATTATCATGGTATTATTTATAACGTTATATAGTAATATAACGTTATAAATAATACCATGAATACAATACTCACACGATACTTCGTGTGAGTATTTTTGAATTTTAAATGAATTAAAAATTTATTTACATACTTTAACTCTTAACAACACTAGGTACTTTGACCACAAAACTGATTACGCAGTTAGTAATATAACATTTACTTTAAAATATCAATGTGTTTATTGATGCTCTACACTAGTCTACAGTACACCAACAGTGGATTAGTTTAAAAAATATGAAACAAACAATAAGTTGGTACTTACGAAGCCTTGGTCGAAGCCGAAGAAGGCTTGGTATCAAACGTGTGGCCGGGCTCCGGGTGTTGGAACTCGGTGCCCCCTGACGTTTGCGGCGGGCCAGAGGGCGCAGCGTTCGCTGTCAAATATATGATAATTAGTTTCACTGCCAAGGCACCAGAGCTTTCATGAAATGGAAAATATTATTTCAATGGCTTTTTTATCGAAACACCCGAGTTCTTTGAAATACTATAGCGAATTTGAATATGATTTATTTTCCATGAATCGATTATTAAATGACTTGTTATAAGACATAAAAATGGACACTTAAATAGGTATAATTAAAAAATAATTACCTCGTGGTACGCCATAAAGCGGCTGAGGGATCGCAATCTTGCTATCCCCAGACATGGTGTAGTATACGGGGCAGCAGTAGCCCCATTCGGGGTACAAGCAGTCTGGTAACAAAGGAAAATTTGCATTAATATTTATACCCATTCACCATAATCATCAGAGTAACTCGATTAAAATCGCTTCAAAATAAATAATTTGCAAGTCGCGGAAACAAAGCTGTTTAAGAACTGCAACAGTTGCAATGGCACTAACACACATATTTTTTTAACTTGTTCGTGGAATGAACGCCAATAAGATTTTAATACCCTAAAAGACAATATTGTTTAATTTATTAATGTATTTCCGCATTCTGGTCATGGTCAACAATAATTAGAAATGTAGTTTTCATATCAATAACACTTCAGTTTGATTATTATTTGTCATGCTTTCTTTATGTTCAGTAATTTTTGAGTCAATGAATAATACACGGCTAACGAGATAATGAACACTAGGTATGACAGAGTTTTTAATATAATAGATATTATTTTTATATAATTATCAGTACTTCCTTATCGGCACGTATCGATCGACGATATAATATTTATAAAATTAATCCGCATAGAAAAGCCACAGGTCTTTCATAGGGAAAAATAAAACAAAATAAAAATTCGCTAATTGAATAGATAGGTACTTAAAAATATCTTGCTTTTACCTGACTGTTCCAGAAGGAGAGAGTCGTTCTAGTTTATTCATGAAGCTTAATTGGTTTGATCCATTTAGATTCGTCATAATTTAATTAATTTAAGCGGCGGTAGCCTAATGGCTAGGGCGTCGGACTTGCAATCATGACGTGGTTGCGGGTTCGAATACCACCCATTACACTACCGACTTGAACCCACTCGTAACACAAGCATCTTTGCTTAGCACGAGGGGTTAACAAGAATACTAGTAATGTGCGACCCACACTGCTAGTAATCTTTAAAAAAAAAAATAGTAGGGAATGTCAAAATTAAAAAAAAGAACTGTTTTAAAACATTAGTAAGCATAGCTCTGAAAACTTTAGTCAGCCACGATCATCGAACAGCCTTATCGACGATATATTTCAAATAGAATTAAACAAACTCTTAATCTTAACCCGAGATAAAGTCTTATAACTTTAATAAGTTATTGTTCTAGCTAGATTGACAGTGATATGAATAGCTGAAATAAATTCTGAAATCTTCATGACCTACTTCGAGCTATATGATCCACTTCGTAAAGGGTTCCGAACATCAAAAATGTTAAAACGGAACCCTCATAGGACCGCTTGCCTGTCGGTCCGTCTGTCACAACTAATTAATTGAACTTAATTAATTAAAATTATCTAAACCAAAAAAAAACCTTTATAAAAAATTATCTAAAGTAACAATAAATTTCAAAACTTTTGCAATTATAAATACCTAGTTATGTTTCCAATTGGAATTTTTACCATTTTACTTTGATATATCGTATGAGCGATAAAAGTTTCAACGGCAAAGTTAAGTTTTTTAGAGAATAAGCCGTGACAATCTGTAAAATTTATAAATGGCAGTGTGGAAGAAGCAGATGGCAGAAACGAATCACTCTATGTGCAGAAAACAAATATATGGTTACGCCAAGTTAATGTAACACGAACGCAACGTCAGTTTCAGAGCTGTCTTTATTTTCTGATATATATGGCAAGAAGTCCGCTCGCTAATCGAGAAAAGCTTTTGGTCACTGTGATATACTCATAATGAAAATTCGTAGTGTTGCGTCCATTTTGCCACGACCTACCACTGTGTTATGTATAGGTATTACCAAATGTTATGCTTAAATGCATAGAATATTAATGTTTTATTTTTATAATAAGAAATTAGTAAAGATAATTAAAACGTCAAAAAAACATTCGCCGAAAGAGAGCAACGCAAAGTTCGCAATGCTAGCTTGAAGCAGTTTCAGACTTTCAGACAACTACACTTTACACGGTATAGGAGTAACATAGGTAGCAATCTTTGTTGCGGGTGCGTATTGGATGAGCTTATTAATTAGTTGCATTACGAATCGCCATTTTCTTTAAATCAAACAAATATTATATAAAGGCGTAAGATTGTGAGTATGTGTATATTTCTTACATCTTCACGCCCAAACAGCTGGACCAATTTTAATAAAATTTGGTACGGAGGTAGCTGACACCCCGGATATATAGACACATTTTTCATCCCGGAAATATAAGTTATGTGATAAACCTTGATAGCTAGAACAGTGTAAAATCGAAACTAGTATAATTGAGAAACAAATAACAAAAGCAATGTTCAATAGTAGTTTCCCAGTTTTTTTAGACGAATTTATTTGGACGGAGCGTATATTGAAATACAAATGGAGTAGTTCATTTTATTTCTGGTGAGCTAAGAATATTCACAAGTTTCAAGAGAGTCGAAAACATTGCAATATTATATTTATGAAGCAGGTAGAGTCATTTTAAATTTCTAGGAAGAGTAATTCAACAAAATACTACGTGATGAAACTTTACAACGAAATAACTTTACTTTGGCCAATATTTTATAACATTAAGTATAAAAGATGTTATGTATGAGGATTATAAATATAATTAATAATGGTATAAATAATTAAATTTCAAAATCAAAAATTATCTATGTGAAACCAGTAGTTAGTATATTTAACCATTGGTTGTGTTAACCCGGGATCAAAAATATGACCCTAACTCCACGCAGTTAACGTGCTGTTATGTGGCGCGTTAAGAGAGGCGTTATCACTTTCGGCAAACTATACTTTTTAGTAAAAAATCTCTTAAACAGTAGAAACACTATCCGATGACCCAAAGAATAAAAAAAATATAGCAACCCGGTGTAGTTGAACTATAATAATCTGCGTCATGCCACGTTACCTTTTGTTTAGACTTAGCAAATAAGGCCCCAGTTGGATTTGAAAACCAAACTTTTTGCATTAGATAACACGTTGTTTGCCAGCGAGACACAATGGCGCATAGCCAGTAGATATTATTTAAAAAAATTAAGATAAATGTTACATTCGCAGAAGTATTCGCAGATGAAGCTTATTTTAATAAATAAACTGAGGCAACATAACTTAAACAAACAGGCTTTAACTCATAAGTAAACACGAGGCTCCGCTTAACTCATGAGAATAAACGCTTGAGTAATCTACATACACCGCAAGTAGCTATTATCGTAAAACTAAGTACTACGTATGTTGCTAAGCAATGAAAACAAAATTAATAAGGAATCTCTTTGGTTGCACTTTGCAGTTTCAGACAGTAAATAACTATGCCATCAAAAAAATAACTTAAAAAAACACAAGTCATGCGAGTCAGTTCTTCTACCCTTAAAAGTTGTAAAATCCATGTTATTCATTCAAAATCCATGTAGTCCCTACTTAAGGTTGTGTTTAACGTGTAATTTATCTGTAATATGTATTTAGAAATATATAATTATGTTTATCAGTTGTTTGGTTGCCATAGTACAGGCTCCTTCTAGTGTGGGATCAGATGGCCGTGTGTAAGTTGTTCCAAGATATTATATCAAGTCGAACAAAATAGCTTCCAGATATTTACTGGCTGAAACTGAAAAGTTAACTATAAAATCTCTACACCAGTTTATAATATTAAAATTTGTATATAATCCAACCACTTTCTGTGGCCTACAAGGTAACCAATCTTATTAAGTTATAGTAAGACAATAAAAGTGTGACGTCACAAAAAATCAACAAAATAATAAATCTCTATTTAGTTTTAACGCACATTTTATTTGTCTTTAAAATATAGTGTTGCATGGGCTCACTGCTATCGAAGCTCGATAAAGATGCACGCATTCGCTTAGAAACGAGGTCAGTCGAATCAATAACATAAATTAATATTATAAATATTTCCCGATAACCATTAAGCACTACTGAACTATAGAAAACGCTGGGATCTACAGATATTTATGACAAAGAACCCTATTCAACTCATCGCTCTTACATTATACAAACAATCTCTCTCTCAAATAAAAATTATTTTCTTATTAATGAAGCAATCGCCACTTTTATTTTATTGAAGTGATCATAAGACTCGATAAAAAACTTACATTCAGGTTTTACTATTATATAACACTCCGGATCCTTATTTTGAACCACCCAGCATATAATTATGTAGACAAGGTACCTAATGAAAAAAATATTTATCATTTTTTTATTTACATACATACTAATTTTCATACATAAATATACTTACTTAGATTTCTTTTAAATAGAAATAAGACATTTTCTGGTAAATGTTACAAAATGAAATATTTACCGTCCAGGTAGGTATAGTCTGATTAAAGTGCCTGAATCAAGTATTTGAATATTTTCCCGTCCTTTGCAATATGATGTGTGGTATTGGTAGGCTCAAACAAACTGGATATTTCGGAGTCTCTATCGATTAAAGCGCTGTAACAAACTCAGGTGCATGCTCTCCCGGGCTCCCGGGAGCCTAAGGACACGTCGTGTTGAATTAGTCTGCTGTTTGCTATCAGAGTTAACAACCATGATGCTGACGGCCAAAAACCAAAAGCTTTTGTTCAAAGAATTTTTTTTTGTTCAAAGGGAACACCAAATTCATAATATTATGGAAATTAATTTGAATAGTTAACACATTAATGAGTCAAAGACCGCGGGGTTTGAGAACAATAGCAGTGTCACACCGATGTGGCGGCCAGTACGATAGCGGTCAATACGAAAAATAATCTCAGTTGATATGAAGGTGATCTGGAGAGGATGTTGATACCAAACGAAATTGAAACCATTGGACAAGTGCAAGTCGGACTCGCCCACCGAGGATTCCGTATAAGAACCATATTATTTATGATTTAATTACAAATGTACTATACATTTGAGATTTTCTATTGTACCTGTGATCTAAGTCAGTATTGCTTGCCAAATATCAAAGTTTTAGGTAAAATTCCTTAAAATATACGTTTTGCGGTATAAATGGTCGTAAATTTTTTTACGTTAACTTAGCAAGGGACTGTAAAACTAAATATACGGTAAATTCAAGTCGATACCTCTACGCGTTCCCAATATGAAGGGTCTAGTCAGACAGACGGATAACAAATTGATCCTTTATACGTTTTGACTTTTGTGTTACGGGACCCTAAAAATAAGAAGTTCACTTACAGTCAGTGGGTGGTATTATGACTTATATACATTTTGTGGCGATATCTCTAGGTTCATCAAGTACCTATTATTGTTTTTCTTATACTGACAAAGGTACCTATTAGTATCTATTGTTCATAATTATTAAACAGTAGAGTTATTGGATAATTTGTCAATAAACCATGTTTTGTGAACAAAAAGATTTCTTTGACCGAATAAATGATTATAGGGATTAGGGTTGGCGTCGCAAAAATCGAATCTTGAACTGAAATATAATAATGTTAAGGCTTCATATGGGGTATTATATAACATGCCTAATTTTTTGTCCGGTGCCTGCTCTGTTGAGTATTCGTCGAAGCGAAGAAGCGCGCGTGGGCCCGCTTCAAATTATTTACCCGCGCGTTTAGTCATATTTGCGAAAACATTTTAGATATGGATTCCAAATGTATTATCTACATATGCATAAGATTTGGTTCTAAAAGACCGAAATAATCTATTGAATCTCCCGATCAGAACAGAATATAATATTTCGGAACACCCCACACACGGTCATCTGATCATAAACTAGGCAAAGCCTGTACTATGGTGACCAGACCACTGATTAACATACAAGTATATATTTCTTAACTACACCACTAGACCAACATGCTAGTCGTCCGTCCACTTGCTATCCCACTTGTTGAATTTCTCAAAGAATACCAAACCAATTTTCACCAGTGGATGTTTCGCATAAAATCAATCCATTTAGGAGCTTAAACAAAGAAAAAAACGTATGGTCTAGACCATACGTTTTCTTTGTTTAAGTCTAAGAGAATAATGTTTTTGATGAAAGCTCCTAAATGGATTGATTTTATGCGAAACATCCACTGGTGAAAATTCGTTTGGTATTCTTTGAGAAATTCAACAAGTGGGATAACAAGTGGACGGACGACTAGCATGTTGGTCTAGTGGTGTAGTTAAGAAATATATAAGTATGTTAATCAGTGGTCTGGTCACCATAGTACAGGCTTTGCCTAGTTTATGATCAGATGACCGTGTGTGGGGTGTTCTGAAATATTATATTCTGTTCTGATCGGGAGCACCACACATTTGCTGTCAAAATCGGTGTTTCCCTTCGATTCCGATATTTATAAGGTCGTCACTCATACGTGTTGTCGCTTACAGCGGTCAACATGGGGTTGCAGTCAGTCGAGTGCTTTTCAGAAAACTGCTCATTACTCGGGTGGTAAATATTCTTGATTTTATAAAGGCTTTTATTTTTAATTTTTTAATGCATCGTTTATGTAATTTGTTGATCTTATTTGCCCAAAGGGTAATTTCTCAAAAAGTAATAGCGGAAAAAGTTCCACCTAGTTTATCAATGTAGGTAAATCAAGACTAAAAAAACATAAAATTTTAACGACGGTAATATTGTCAGGTACCGGTACAGCAACAAAAGCCGATGAACTCAATCTGATTTACAAAACACCTGTGGGTACCTACTTACTAGAAAGTTGAGGTTGCGAGTCGGAAACAAAAAGACTTAAGAAAATAAATTTACAAAGCTCGCTGAGTATCAATACTCGTCCCAGAGGATTACTTAAATGAAAAGAAATAGGTGACAAAGATATTATTGATGTTGTTACCTGTACATCATTATATCAATTTCCCCACTCATAATATGAAGTTACTTTTTACCTAGAAAAGCCTATCTGGCTTCTGCAAAATTAAGTAATGATTCTTTTTTATATTGTAATTGGTACATTTATAGTCGTTTTCTGAATTTATTCGTAACAAATATTTAGTAATTATTGTGTGGCAATAAATGAAATTTTCTTTCCTTTTCTACATAATATGAGACATTACAAATAAAAACAAATCCTTATATACCAGTAAATAAATCTACAAAAAATATCAAGCGGAACGTAACACGGTACGAACATTAAAAAGCATATCTCAATATTATCATATTGTAGAACTTTAAAAAAAAACAAAGCCAAATTTTTTTGCACTATTTATAATTATTAATGAACAGGTGGATCGATTTTCATACTATTTATTATCTGGATTTGTCTCCATCCCAGAAAGCAGAATAAAAGCAGACACTTTAAAAAGATGTCTTCCAGAAACGACAATACCAACGCGGGCGAAACTAAGGGGCAAAGCCAATTTGTAATATTGATGCCAGTTTTAATATAACCACATACAACAAACATCAAAACTAAAATCAAACCAAAATCATGCCTTTATTAATATATTAATAAACTGATTGATTAATTACATAAAAAACAAGCCCAAATTAAATTCACCCAAAGAAAACCACTCCACTATTACAATCAAACAAATAAAGCAATGGAAAAGCATTAAAATAAAACTTAGAAATAAAAACCTCTTTCTACATAATTATAAAATATTAAAATTTTACCATGGTATCTCAAATCATAGGTGTAAGTTTTTCCAACTATCGGGTTGTAGATCACTTGTTGGCCGGGGTTCGTGTAATAGCCATCTTGGGAAGCATAGCAGCGGTAGCAGGTACAGAAGCAGTTACAGTAAATATAGTAATACATTTTTTTAATTTCGGAATCCCACTCTTGTCACCGTACTACACACTGATACAAATCAAAATTCCCGGTCGGGCGCTTTGCAAGTGTCAGCCGTCCTCTCGCCGCGCAGTACTACTAGACTCTGGTCCCCGGCGCGGGGATGCACACTCATTTTTATCACGCCGCCGCCGCTACCTTGTGGCCCGCTGTCAGTGAGCTTTGAGTTGTACTTTCATATGGGTTATAAGTTCGACATTTACGTAGTACACGTATTAATTAATTACTAGCTGTAGCCCTCGGTTTCACCCGCATAAGTAAATCCCATTCTAGTAAAACATGTGATCTATCACAGTCTTTTATCTCTTTCACTCACTCACTTTTTATGTCATGAGATTTAAAGCAAAAATACGTTCGATTTATTTTAATTTGTTTTTATAATTATATATAAACCTTATTCCGACAAAAATGAACACGTAAAGATTTTTCCGATTCGGTGCAGTCATTTGGAAGTTATTGGCGTACATACTTTCCGTCAAATATATTTTATTTATAAAAAAGTGAAATTTTATTGATACCTCTATTTTATTAGCTTCTGGTAGTAGATGAAATTGTGACTGAAAGTACTTTTATTACTATGCTACCCGTGCGAAGAAGGACGGTTTCACTAGTTTGTAATAATTACATTTTAGACGAAAAAAGGACTGTTAAGGGTCATGAATTAGTTAGTGCTACGTATTTTTGTGAAGTCCTTTGACACACAGGGTCTGTTATAAATAGTTTGGTGACCTTAAGAAACTAAACTTGAAATAAGTAGCTGTAAGCAGGGTATTTTATGTTAATCAGGGCTAAGCTTGCAAGGCTAGCTAGTAAGGTTTTTATTAGTAAATAGGAAGAATGAATTTTTCCTACGTCGATTAAAAAAAACTTTGTTTATTGCTGTGCTGTTTTAGAACAGCTAGTAATGTCGAATAACGAAGACAAGACTTAAAAAGGTAGCATGAAGATAACAATATGCACAATAGCTAGCTCCTCCTGCCCTGCTGGGTCCTACTGTCGCTGCGGAGGATGTCCAGCACTAATCCCGTCAAAGTAATGCTCCCTTGTGGAAGTTCTGAGATTGTCAGACACCTGTTACTGTAAATGCGTGCATGAAGAGTTACCTACTGGCCCCAATAAATACAACAAAATATACGCTCATTTTTTTTTACTTTCTAGCCATTCCGGTACATTCGCAAATAGACAGACGGACGGCGGAGGCTTGTCATTCGACATCATAAAAGCACGTGAATGACGCAAGCTATAATTACCTATAGTATAATCATTATTATTATGATATCGGCAGGTTTTATTTGTAGGTATGTCGTAGCAGACTTCTTCGTTTTAGTTTTTTCGAATCCCACCCATTACACCGCTGACGTGAACCCTTTACTCTTTAGTAACACAAGCCTTTACTAACTTTTTAAGCTTACCAAGAATACTAGTAATTAGCGACCCATATAATAAATAATAAATAATAAATAATAAATAATAAATAATAAATAATAAATAATAAATAATAAATAATAAATAATAAATAATAAATAATAAATAATAAATAATAAATAAATATCTTGGGACAATCTCATATTGCTAGTTACTTTAAAAAAAAGTTTTATTTAAAAATCAAATTACAAATAAAGAACTTAATAATACAAAACGAAACTAAAGACATAATATTGGTAATAAGCAAACGAAATTAACCGAAAACTAAATCGTAACTGAATAACTACAGTGTCACAGGAGATGATTTGCAAAAATTTAGGAATTAAGTATTGTATATTTTAATAATTTTACTATATTCCATTTAGCCTTGACCTAAAAAAACAGGCTCATGACTTTGCTCAAACAACAAAAATTTCCAAATTCATGGTATCGTATCAAAACACTTAGTAAAACCAGCCACAGTCGAGAGTCTTAATCGGACAGTATGATTATGTGCATTCCATAGATACTATTAAGAGGAGGCACAGATAAAGTTGGCTAGATCCTTTTCAAATACCACATGCGCGGACTACATAAGAATATTATTCGAGTTTTAACACCTGTCAAGTTTCAAAAATCTGATACAGTAGTAAATAAACTGGATCTAGACTAAAAAATTTATACGTTGAGATTAGACAGTATCTTATTTAAAAATCACGGCAGTGGAAACGGCGCATCAAACTTCCATGCACTTCACATAAAAATAATACAAAGATTACTTAGGGATAGGCCAGATAGACAAGTACTTGAGTTCGGTGGCTATGACTGTGACTTTATGGTTAAAACTACAGTGCAGCACCTGTACAGATGCAACAGTCGGATTATATACCTCGGCATAAGATCGCCACATCGGTGATTGATAGTTTATGCACCTGTAAGATTTACCACCGCCGCCCTACATTGTGTGCAACAACTAAAACACGAAAGCATTTTATTCAATAAATTATTATTTTAATTATAAAATAATATAACTATGTTGGTCGCATATTTAAAAAAAAAAGGTTTCTAGCAATGAGGGTCACACATTACTAGTAATCTTATTAACCCCTCGTGCTACACTAAGATGCTTGTGTTACGAGTGGGTCCACGTCGGTAGTGTAATGGGTGGAATTCGAACCCGAGACCACATGATCGAAAGTCCGATACCCTAGCTATTGACGTACAGCTATGATTGACGTACAGATTGTATGTGATAGTTTGGTTTTCTGTCTATTTGTTCAACTTTTATCTGCCATTTATTTTTTATTAAAATGCCCTGGTAGTTTATTTTGTTAGTTTAATTGATCGGCATACGCTTCGCATGTTACTACACTTTTGTTACCTAATTTTGTTTTTTTTTAGTACGATTACACGTTTATCTACATTTCATTTGTAGTTCCATGATTTTGAATATAAAATCAAATTATGTAATTATCCATTTATAATGCTACTTTGTTAAGGGAAATCAATCAATAAGGTTATTATTGTGTATTTATATTGTATATTTAACTATTTTTGTTTTTGTTTTTTTTTTGCCGGCTGCAGTTTCGTCATGCTCCCTTAGGTGCCATTGCTTGTAGTGGCGTCTTGAGTCGGATCACCTCCTTCCTTCAAATATGGCGAGGGAGGTGACGGCTGACTCTTACGTCATACTCGTGAACGGGTGCTTGCGGTGACTAGTCGTCCTGCTGGCCTTGGTCTATTTAGTTTATGATTGTAAATAATAGTCGCTCCTATGGACATTAAACACTTTATTATTTAGCGCGGTCCCTAAGTAATCTTTATTGTTATTACTTTTGTAAAATGAGAGACAGCGTGCTGCTTTTTAGTTTGTTGCACTGTTTCTTCTCACAGCTGGAGCACTGAGGGAGTGGTGAAGGGTCGGCGTTTCAGGTTGCTGTGATCAGCACAAGCACTTTTTGCATAAAGGAAATTTTGATTTTGTTTCCAAGCACGCTGAAGGCTCCGTTTATATTACAAAATTCAATAGTCTACCAAGACTTTCCAAATTTCGCGTGAAATTGCGACATCGAGAAAATTTTAACTCATAAACTCGTAACATCATTTAAGACTACCCGTAAATATAACACCTAAACCAAAATCAAAACAAGTGCTATTGTAAATTTTGATATAATACTATAGGTTCTTATTTTACGGATTGTAATGATTGCTTCTACGTATTTCTTTCATTCTATTTATACAAAATTTGCTTTTTCTTATATTTCTGATAATACCAGCAATTAAATTATAATACGCTCTGCTTGCATTTCGTAGAATTCATTACGACGGTTGCAATATGTACAACATTTTCATCCGCTTTCGAGAAAAGCTCCCTTAATGATGTATGAATGCAACATTCACATGAAAGAATCTTCTTTATATCTCGTAGTCCTTTATTGCGTACCATAGATACCTACTACTTATTTATAAAATGTATTGTATAATATTATGGTTTTATTTTTAAACTTCTCCAATTATATTTGAAGAAGCTTTCAAGTCAGCAGGTACTATTTATTTTTCACTTATTAACATGCATCTAATTTAAAACGTCACCTTTTTAGTCCAATTTTTTGATATATTTATTAGGCTCGTTGGTGGCCCTACAGTAATTTAGAATAGATAATCTATTCGACGGTGGGGCTCGTGGCTAAGTGTAAGCCGTACGCCGGTTTGATCAATGATAAAAATTAAGCCGCGCTCGCCACGGTTGGTCCGTGGATGGGTGACCATTTGTAATCATATCTAGACCTCTCCCTACCTCGGAAAGCATGTTAATCCGTTGGTCCCGACTATCATACAGTGATCTTTGATAGTCGTTAAGTCATTACATTTCTGATAACCAGTCTTACTATGGAATACTGTATTACCTAGCAATGGGTTGCAGAGGTCAGGAAGGCAGTCGTTCTATGTAAAATAGGTTATTCAGCCAAATCCGGTAAGACTAGAAGCCGACCCCAACATAGCTTGGGAAAAGGCTAGGCAGAAGATGAATCTATTCGACGTCCATGACAATAATTATTTCATACTAGTTTGATTCTACTGCGGTTTTTACTACTGTAGTGGTTTAAACGATTTTGATACGAATTTAGTATCCCTGTGCAGTAAGTTAATGTACCTATCAGTGTCACGTTTGCCGCGCGGTCGGCAGCGTCATCATTGTTCATACTTGCTTGTGATGACCACCTTCCATTGATGATAGTTATAACACGAACGAAGGAAAACATTGAATTATCCATATCTGAGAATGGGCTTCAATCAAATAAAAAGCTCTAAGCCATGGCTAAATCGGGCACAATAAACCACAATTGCCTTTCAGGGAAACGTCTTTCATAAAATAAAAGCAGGTACCTATACCTAGCAACTGTATTATGTCTATAGTTCAAAATCAAGAACAAGATAAGCACGAAAGACACTGGAGTTGCAGGTCCAGGTTGTAGGTCATAGCATGCGCGAAGATCAGAACTAAAAGCAGAGGAGCTCATTTCAGGGAGGATTGTCCAAAGAGACTGAATGAGTTAGACTACAGCAAACCTGTAGAAGGAAAGGTAAAAACGACGCTGTCAATATAGTTATATTCGACTCAAATTTGGAGCCGGCGGATGAATATAGATATCAATCTGGAGGGAAAGTACTTTAAATATTAGAGACAACAAAATATATACAGGATGTCCCTTAATTAGTGGACCAATAGGTATTGGGAAATAGAAAGAATCAATATCTAATAAAAACAGCAAATTTTATTGGCCTAGCCCAATGTATGCTTAACTACCTAAAACAAAAAAATATATTAACAATTTCGTGAATTAATAGTAAGTAAATAATAACTTGATTCCCCCTATTTGCCAATAGCCATTGTTCCACTTCTTACGGGACACCCGTATATAAACGTACAATGGGTATTGTGAAATGAGTATAAAAAATGGGAATGAATTAAGTCCGTAAGTTAAATAACTAAACAGGTTTGAAACGAACTTTTTCCTTTATAAAAATAAAAGTTAACAACTATGACGCGTTTTAAAGTTCCGGCGCTTTGTAACGTCACAAAGTTGTTTGCAAAATTTTTTGCAATCCTTTTGTACCTACAAAAGGGTTGCAAATAATATAAGACAGAGTGACGTCACACTGAATTTTGAAGTTTTTTATACCCTGTTACTAGAATCGAAAGTATATCTAATGAATATTTTGTTTCATAATTACACGAAAAATCCATAGATGAGGAAAAATGCATAAATTTTATTTTTGGCCAGAATTAAGAAGAAGGATAACGAAGGCTTACACGATATACAGGGACCAGTTAGCCTCTTCAGGTAATTAAACTTAAAAATAAATTATTAATTGATAGCAGTAAAACTAATAAATTTAATCAGATGCTAATTTGATTCTATGTACATTTTATGTTTAATTTGTTGAAATATTACAGACTATTTCGTCTTTAAATAACAAAATATAATCCAATTTGATATCCCTTTGATAATAAATTCATGAATATTTCCAAAATTCATTCCATATTTTCAGTAATTGACAATAAATTGTGGAATCACAAAGGCTATCAATAACAAATAATATTCGTGCTATTTCCACTGTCAATCCTACTAATATTATAAATGTGAAAGTGTGGATGTTTGGATGTTTGGATGTTTGTTGCTCAATCACGCAAAAACGGCTCAACGGATTTGGATGAAATTTGGCATGCATGTAGCCTTTGACATGGAAAAGAACATAGGCTACCTTTTATCCCGATTCCTTAAATAGTTCCCGAAGGAAAATTGAAAATTGTGTACTAGCTAAGCAGTGGGTAGACAGCTTTGAAATTTGGTATTTTTCTCTATTACCGTGCAAGCTATAACACGGGTAAAAATTTCATTCCATTTTTAATTACTTTTACATTTTTCATTTCTTTTTGGACCCAATTCTGAATTCCACGCAGACGAAGTCGCGGGCAGAAGCTAGTATTAGAATATAATATCATCAATAGATATCAAATTATACTCCAAGAAGAAAATCCGCTTTTTTTATAAATTAACAAATCGATTCATGCTCTGTACATGTTCCTTTAAAAATAAAAGAATGATTCGTTTGAGTTTACTTTACTATCTTCAGTATTGAGAGCTAATAATTCCATCGCCAGATAACTTTTGTTCGAAGAATTTAATGAGGTGTAACCGTTTTTGCATGACACAACAAAATTTAAAATTTATTTTTCGAATAAAGTTATCAGACGATGGAAAAATCCGCCCTAAGAGGTTTAACTGTTTCCCTTGGTAGTATTTAAAAAGTTCACCCTGTACATGTCACAATGTTTCCGAGCTCCCATGGACTATAATTATTTGTATAATGCAATAACTTTACTTATGTATTATATAAGAAGGCTATTGGTCGAACAAGTTTATTATACCAACAAAATAATGTTCTGAAAAATTTGTAATATCGCAATCCCACAAATTATGTGCTTTAGTATAAAATCCAAACAATGACCAACACTCAAAGCAAAAGACGCCGAAAACAAAAAACTATATTTTTATCGAGTAGCTATTGTTTAAAAGTTTTATACTTGAGTTTAGCTTTAGAAGCCTGAAAAACGAAAGTTAGAAGTTTGGCTTTCAGATTGCGACGGAATTATTGCCTTACAGGGTGACTAGAGCTAATAGGCTCGTTCAAAAGTAGTTCAAAGCACAAGTACATTGTAAGAAGGTGATTTTTTATACCTAGAACTGCAATTGAACAATTTGTGGTTCTTGGTATTTGCTTCTAAAATTAACTCCCTCTCAGTTTGTCAGAGTTACCCGACAAGTCAGTTAAATCTTTAATTATAAATAAACTTTAATAAACAAATAATTATGGCTTCACTTAAGATTATTCAAACGATAAAATTAGACACAGTCGCCATGCTAGCCCGAGACGGTTCTGTTTGGAATAATACATTTCTTACTTAGTATAGTATTTAGGTATTAAATTATTACTTAACTTGTACTTCCTGAATTGTCAACTTATTTAGATGAAGTGGTTATTAGATATGTAATCATATCTGGGATTAGAGTGAAGTTATTTATTGCCCTGTTGGACAAGAAGTGAAAAAGATAGTGGTGGGGGGAGGGGGGATAAACTTCAGTGGACCTACGCTGATCTAACATTACCTAATCCTATTGTTTTTTTTATTGATTGATTCTTTCTCACAACACTAGATACTGTAGAAAATCATTCCGTTACATGATGTACTACCCGTGCAGCCGGTGCGGGTTCCCTAGGTTAAAATAAAAAATATTGTGATCTATCCAATGTTATATATGTGATAACAGAAATAGTCTCAATATAATTATGCTTTAGCTACATAATATTTACAGTTGTAAATACTACTAGAACAATTTTAAAAAGCAAAAAGGTATTTTTTGGAATTAACCCCACGATCAGCTAAATTTGTACGGGACCTTGTGTCGGCTACTCAGACTCACACTTGCCGGTTTTAAAAGTCGAAAGCTTTTGTTTTGCTTGAAGTGACGCAATTGATTCATATATTGATACAGATCATTGTCCGATACGCAGGTAATACATTAACAGACTAGCATCCTATTCAAAGCGTATAAAGCTTATAATACGAACCGACAACTGGCACGCAAAGTGGACTTTGAATTTGTGTCCGCAAAGCAAAATAGAAGTTTGCTTTACACTGCGAGCCGCCCGGCTACGCACGGGTAGTCAGTATTATTCTATGCCTATTTTGTTCTGTACCAACCGTCTGACGAAGTAACAGCGTAAAGTACACAAATATTAAATAAAAAATAATAATATTAAATTGTGTAGCGTGGACCCAATAAAATATATTACCAGCAGCCTTGCTACTTCTTACTTAATGATTATCGTATGATGTATTCATTGGTCAATTACAGCCTGCACGAAAAGCTCAAGGATTTTGTTTGTTAAGGATTAATAATTATTCATATCCTCATAGCTTTCAATATACGCAACATTTGATAATTTAAAATGATTAAAATTGGTCACATTGTTCCGTCATAATTAAATAAGTTCTAGTCCTAGACGCCCATAGAAAACTGACTTCAATGCGGAGCTATTTAATGTAATACGTAGTTTATTTTACAGCATTTGACCACTCCAAATAAAGTTTCACCTAAATTTTGGGAAATAAATAATATTTTTAAACCGTAGTTAGTTTTTGTAAATAAACACATATTACTATTTACATTAACATGCGTTTGAATTCACATTTATATAATCTTGATATATCAGAATTTTAATAAATTACACACATAGTTCGAATATACAGTTTTCTAATTCTGCCTAGCCTTTCCCCAAACTATATTGCACACATACCTAAAGTGTGCTCAATAAATGTTTGGGCCTCTAAATGTCCCACTACTGGGCACGCGCCTCTACGGAGTAATATAAAATTTAAATTAAAAACTGTCTGCACGATAACTTACTGCTCGACTTAAATTTTATACAATATTAGGAATAGATTCTAAAAATGGTACCTAGAATATGTGGAAAGGAACATAATTGAAATCTCTCCGGTGGCATCATCCCTAAATGAGCTAATGAATGAGTATTATTACTGCGGTTATCCCCGAAGTGTTATATTCCTACCTGTCGACGTAAGCCGGGATCAACAAGAAAATAGCCATGAAATGTCTTGTCATAGTTCATAGAAGGGTGAATACTCTTTATGTCCGCGACTCAGTACCGAACATGTAGATGTACACTACCGAAGGCTCTCAGCTTGTATTTTGTTATTATACAGATCAATGAAACTTTTACGAGGGTAAAGCTATAAAGAAATAGGTAAGATTTTGTTAATTAGAGTATAGAATATAGCAATACAAACTTATCCGCATTTATTTAGATCAAGCAATAAAGTAAAGCGAAACACGTTTTTATAAGGGAGATCCCCTTTTTAAAATTAAATATGCTAAAATGTATAATTTTTATTTTATTTTGCGGAAACAGAGGTATAAACACAAATGAATCGTGGAAAACTGTGGAATACAAATCCGTTCGGTAGTTATTGAGTTAATAGTGTTTAGACAGACCGACGACGGTGCGGGAATTTGATTCATAATGATGTCTAGATTATTTGTTGCCAAAGAGGCACAATAAAACACAATGTTTGAATATTTCAAATTCATAGCTATTACAGTTAGTGAGTTACAGACAGTGCTGGGAGACAGACAGACCGATGGACAGACAGCGGATTAGTAATATGGTCCCGTTTGCATCCCTCGTGTACGCAAAATAAAAACGCTATAGCTTTTTCGTGATTTTGGCTCTCACTATTTCTTGGGAAAAATTAGTGACGATCATCTGCGAAGGCAAGATACAGTCGACACAAAATTGATCTAGGTAGTTTTAGTGGTACCTAAAACTACCTAGATACCAATACCAATTACAATTTTAAATTTTTAGTTAAGAAAAGTCAAATTAATTCAAGAATTATCTGGCTTCCTATCACAAAAGCTGGACGAATAATTTTCAAGAAATATTTAATAAAGTATCAGAATTATTTATTAAATCTCTTTCCTTCTCCAATAAATCGCATTCCTTTCAGTACACCTGACTCGCAGATTTTGTTTTGTTTTTTAAGTAGGAAAGAAAAGTCAATACTCTGAGGAATATTAAGCAGCTTAAATATCCCCATGGTTTAGTCACAGTTCATATCAATATTATAGGTATTATATATATTTTGTTATTGTATTCATATAATATAATAACAAAATCCCATTATTGTTAGCAGCTTTTATGTCGTATTCAAATAAAATTTTCTAAGTAGAAAAGAATCGAAATCAATACCCAAAGGAAACATATTTCCTAATATTTTCATTTTTATTAATTACTATCTGTTCCCCGTGACTCCACCCGCGGTACCTAATGTTTTAGTAAAAAATATAGCTAATGTTACTCAGGTTGAATGTAGCTTCTAATGGTGAATAATTTTTAAAATTGGCGCAGTAGTTTTTGAGTTTATTCATTACAAACATATTCACATGTCTCCTCCTTATAATATTAGTGTAGATCAACATAAGCTCCTGTTTATGCATAGGTCCTACTATGGAAGATAATATAAATTAGAATATAATATAAATGACACTAATTAAAAAACAAGAGCTCTTTTCAAAGACGTGTTGTTCAACTATAATGTGTATGCAGTTGCCATTCAACTGAGGCTATAAAGGATGGCTTTTACAGTGAAACAAATATGGATGGTCGATACGAATTTTAATTTTAAAGTCCTTGTTTTATCCCTTTTTGTCCCTTTTGCGATTTCAGATATCAAATTTAATTGCACATTTTTTATATATGTTTTGTGTGTGTATTTTCATTGAAGTATGCTGTTGTATAAACTCAAACTCAAACTCAAAATATTTATTTGCTTGTTAGGGTAGGTATACAGGTGTTCTTAATAATTATGTACAGCTTAACAACATTTTTCAGGCGTTGCAAATTTGAGGGCTTATAAATATTTATTACAATTAGTACTTAGCTCTAGACTTAGCATAGTTACATAGTATATAGTAGTAGAAATTATATTTGTTTTGTATAGTTTTTATTTAGTTCTATTTATTTATTTAGTGTGTTCATGTTCAAATCTAGTTTATTGCCACTTGATTGTTCTTCAACATTATCATCATACTATTCGGAATAGCATGATCATTTTTAAAAATGAAAATCATTTCATCATCAAAACAATTCTAATAAGATAAACTTTGTCCAATCAATTTCAATATTTCAAAGTAAGCAAATGTTACCAGTTTTTGTTAGTATTATAACTTGGTATTTGTTTTTATTAATAATAACAAAACTTTATTTTCAGACCATGGTCCATACAAATTGTGAAAGTTATGATACAAATGAATTACAATAAAATTAAGTTACGTAACCATTTTAAACACTAGAGTGAGATCCAGTGACAGTATTATATTGTTATAAAAACCATAATATCATTAGAAATATAACATAGAAAAACATATATGAATTATTTAATATACTGAAATGTCGATTTGTGAGTCGTCATTCAGTGGTACATAATAGGGCTATCCATTTTACCTGCTACGATAGCTACCAGGCTGTTAGAGCTGTCGCGCGCTCGCCGCATCAGGGATGCTATTCGAGACCTCATGACCCCATAAAAATCCGGTATACCTGTCTGGGAACATCCCTGACGCGCTGCAAAAGTGCGACAGCCCCAACATGACCCGGAAAGCGTTATTATATTGGACTCGCAGAGCAATGTGACAATGTTTCGTGTAGCTGACCCATAGGGCGCACATTTACAGAGACTGGCAGTATGTTCTAAATAAAGTGACTTTCATTTCGTCCTTACAGCAAGCGAACCTACGAGCCAGCATGTTACACCTTACGGCCAATGCTTTGCGTTCCCATTCCAAGTGCGTATCGTCGGATTGATCTTACTCGAATTAGATCAAAATAATTATTATTTAGTTTTTATCACTGTAATTTCATAGATATTCTTTTTAATGTTAATTTCGCCTGTTTCGGAGACACAATCAAGGTTATTAGGTTAAAACCTATTACGGCGGTCCGTAGCCCTCACATGTTTAAAAGGTATATTATCCTTCCTAGCGAGTAAAATACCAGAGTATCAAAATTTTCTTATTTATTTATGTAAAGTCCAACAAATCGAGCATAGCCTTCTATCATCAAACAGTGTAAAACGGTTATTATGTTATACAAGATAAGTACGATAACCAATTACTAGTAACCCACTGATTAGTTCAGAAAAAATATGTGAATTTTTGGAAGTTTTATATCATGTGGTTATTTGATTTTATGCCATCGTCATTGATGTTACAAACCAGTAGCATATTATTGATGTTATAGCAAACTAGTGCAGTAGCGGCGATGTTCCGAGAATTAACAGTTGTTTGGTTAGCAACACAGGACTGCTCTTGTAACGAATACCCTTGAGATAGTAACATCGTTGTTTACTATGAACTCCTGTATCTATGTATAAATTTGAATATGACGAAAATATGTTTAGTAATTTTGGGGGAGAATATTGTAGGCATATTATAATGATTCTAAATTCAAGCCTTCGATGGATTAACGTGAGGCCTCCGTATTCACCCTCCAACGGCTTTTGTTATTAAACCTAATTCTCCGTCCTTGGTACTCTTTTTACTCACACTAGGAAAATTAAATTTTAAGAAATAAAATATTGTAATTATTTTTCAACAGTGATCGTTATTGACCGAAGAAGGTTTGTATGATAAAGAAAATTTTTTTTATAAGCATAGGCATAGTAAGTGAGTTGGAACTATCTACATAAATCAATGAACCTGTGGTAAGCCCCCGGATTACATTAATACCAGCACATTTTCCATTGAAATAATTTTCGATACTGTTATTCCCCTTAAATTGTAAACATGTTTTTAATCTTCCATTTGGTTTATTGAAAACCAGAGCTTTGAGTGATTTTCGATACGCGGTCACCTAACTATAATATCAACACTCATCTTTTGTTTTGCCATTTTAAAAAGGAAACAAGGAAATAAAGAATATTAAAAATAAATATGCCTTTTGTTGTTGGGATACGTGCTCATATTTGCGAAAATGTAGGCGTACAATAATACAATTTATCTCTCGTTAAGAATCCTACGAATGTTTATAAATTTCCTAGACAATCTATAAATTTGCGGTTCTTGTTATATTTTTCCGGTGACATATACATGCTATGTAATGAAAACGCTCCCACTATCTGTACACAAAGATTCAAGAGTAAGTTTTATTTAAAGGAAGAGGAGATTAATACACAAGAGAGGGAAGGAGGACATTACATTACATACATGTGATAGATGAATTACACACAGACACGGATCAAATGAACGTGCTCATCACACAAAGATTTGTCCTGGGTGGAAGTCGAACCCACGATCTCCAGCTTAGCAGTCAGTGTCACTAGACCAACAGACCCATAATTGTCAGATAGATCATATTAATAAAGTACCGAATTGCATATCCTAAAAATATCGATGAAAATTCCGTAATGCTAAGTCTTTATCTCCTAAGGACTACCCACAGTAACCATTAATCTGAACACATTTGCAATTTTAATCAGTTCAGTAATATTCTTTATCCAATTCAATACATTAGTTAGATTGTGCATTTCATGTAGATTAAAATAGCCCTGTACAGAACATCATTATTATGTATACATTATGTATACAGTAATAAGATATATCTTAGAAGCTATCAGAGATTTCAAAGGTGGTGGCAGAGCAGCTGGTGCGGGCCGTACGTCCGTCCCGGACCGGTCGGTAGCAGTCAGCGGACGCGGGGTTTGCTTATAATAATTGTGTTTAAGAAATTGTGTAGTATACACTAATCATAATTTTATTAATCACTCCACACTGCCCCACCATAGTTTTTCATTACATCCGTACGACGCGGGGGCGGGTGGTGGGTATCTAATAAGTTCATTCCACGATTAAAACTTGTAGTAAAAGTTGTAAGTAAGAAGGAAAAGACTTTGACCGACTTTCAAATCAGCCCAAAACCAAAGTGATGTAACTTTTATGGGTAGAATAAAAATGTATCTGATATTTTTTGGTTTTCAAATATGTCAAAAATTCAAAGTTCATTCAAAGGGTTTCTTTTTTTTCCCCAGCGTCCGATATCTTTAATTCGGGGATTATATCTGTTATTTTTTATTATTTGTTATTACACTATTGTAAACATACGCATGTAGGCAAAGAATAAGGAAGGATTTTTCGAAATTCAACCCCTAAGCGTGTTAAATAGGGGATGAAAGTTTGTATGGATAAACGTTATTTTTGTAGTCTAAACAATAAAAATTTGTGGTATGGTAACCACAAATCTGGTAAAAAATGAAAACCACGTGTTTCAGTATTTTTCGAAATTCAACCCCTAAGGGAGTTAAATAGAGGGTGAAAGTTTGTAGGGGAAGTTCAGTATTTTTAAAGATAGACACAGAATTTCGTATACGGGTTTCTCGATAGAAATAAATAAAGACGTATTTCAGCGATTTTGAAAATCTACCCCCTAAGAGGGTAAAATAGGGGATGGAAGTTTGTAGGTATATGAATTGTGTAGTTTTCATAGATAGGCACATTAAATTTCATAGGATTGAGTTAGAAATAAATAAGACGTATTTCCGCGATTTTAGAAATCTACCCTCTAAGGGAGTGCAATAGGGGTTGGAAGTTTTTTTTAGGAGGTTCGTCATTTTCAAAGAGAGAGATGACATTTGGTATACGGGTTTTTGGTTAGAAATAAATGAAAACATATTTTAGCGATTTTAGAAATCTCCGCCTTAAGATGGTGAAATAGGGGTTGCAAGGTATTATATTGTTGACTTTATTTTTAAAGATAAGGCCATGCCTTTCATATACGGGTTTCTGGTTCGATACAAATAAATTACCATATAAAACATATATTTACGATGACATCCATGTTCGAGTGGCGTCCACAACGGTTTTCAAGGTGTCGCCAGCTCTGATGTCCCGGGTTCGATCCCCGGACGGGTCGATGTAGAAAATCACTTTTCTACATTGTGTCGAGTCTGGGTGTTTGTGGTACCTTCATTGTTTCTGATTCCATAACACAAGAGCTTTAGCTACTACTTTGAATTCGGAGCAATGTATGTGATTCTCCTTCATCTTTTCGTCTCAAAGATTTTCAAGTTTTGTCTGACCAAAAAGTTGCCACCATTTTAAAAGTTTATCCAAACTCAATGTATGTGATGTTTTCCACATTATCTTATTATTATCTTAACGCCATAATATTTTATGAAAAATATAGTTCATGCTCCTTACTTTGAAAATCACAGAATACATCCATCTATCCTTTACTACTTACTACTCATAACTTTACGCGCGTGTGAAGCCGCGGGCAACAGCTAGAATTATTATAATAAAGCGGGAGAGTATATTTGTTTATAATAATAAACAAATATACTCTCCCGCTTTATTATATTACAACATTATACCAATGTTGATACTTGATACCATGGAGCATTAACCCGACGAGTATGTTCAGGAATGACCCAGTTCAGGTTGAGTCACCGCCCGGTGAGAGACGGCCTGTGATTTCGGATCTCCAACCGGTACGACATCAGTCCTGCACGATACCGCCGACGCACAACACAGTTACTCGGTGATTAACATAACAAAAAAAGTGTTATTAAAAATAGTGATACTATAAACATTTTCCAAGATTATCTCAAACAGCTACAAAGAACGAGCAGGTATGTATTACAATAAAAACATAACTATTTATGTTTATACCTTTTTTTTTCGGAAAGAAAGGTAATGTTTTCAACCCACGCCGAGGGAGAGGCAAACTGTGTGTCGGACCTTCACCGATTCAAAACACCCGGGTCCCGTCACTCTTGTGGCCGGACTCGTGGGGTCGCTCGTGCACTCTCTGCTCCAATCGCCGCGGCGGCTCTAGTGTTACAAGTAAACTTCAATTTCAGTAGTTTAAAGTAAAGATATCTGGTTGTCGGTGGTGCGGTAAACACGCGTGTTAATTCTTCTCTTGCTGGGACGAGTCCTGCTGATTTATAAGGTAGGAAACACTTAAAAAACTGTTTGTTTCTTAACAAAATTCCTAAGTGCGGATTTCCGTTGAATAATATAATTTAATAATTTTGTATGTTTATGGAACCTATTTTACGCTTTTCTGGTCAAGTAAATCAAATGAAATCAAATATATATGTAACCATAGGTTTTATATATATGGTTATATCAATATCACAATGTACGATATGTTTTGTCTTAAAGACATAGAAACTTGATAATAAAAATCTGCTTGCGACCACGGCCAGTGTAACCCGGCCGAAACGTCAAGCCTTAAAAGGTAAATGCAGGAGTTCGCGTTAATTCCCGTATCATAATTTTATTAAAATCATGCAACGCGATAGTTTTAAAGTTAATATTACAAACTAAAGTTAAAAAAAAAGAAGTCTGCGTTGTGGATACAATTATCCCGTGTACCACGATTAACAACAGTTACACATGAAATCATGGGAGATAGAATTTGCAGTTAATTATTAATTTCTATGGACAAAAGCAGCATTTCCAATATAGTCGCTCATTAAAATTATATGGACTTATTATAGACGTATAATCCTAACGAGGAGTATTATACAGTATTATGTGCACCACATATTTTCGATACCGCCGCGTTGCGGTTAGGTTTTATAGATATACGCTTAAAACCAATACATGCTATTTATTACCGACTTCCAAAAGGTGGAGGTTCTATGTTCGACTGTATATTTTTTACGTTTGTCGACCGATATGTCCGTCAGTTGTGAAACGATTCTCAAAATTCTTTTTTTGTTTGAAAGTTTATACTCTCGAGGTGGTCCCATTGTCACCATGTCAGGATCTGATGATGGGATACCAGGGAAACTGAGGGCAAACCTCATTTTTAGGGGCATTATTGGTGAATCAATTTTTTTCAAAATATATCCAAGTATTCGCTACATGGGTGTCGTCATGTTGATGAACTGGTGATAGAAGGGTAACTCCTTAACGGTTAGGAGTTGGAGGATATTTTTATGATAAAATATTATGGGGACAAATAAAGATTTCTATTCTTTGGGGTTATTCAGATGAGCTGATGATGGAAGGTAAAACTCCTTATGGGTCAAAAGTAAAGTACATCGGTTTGCTCTTGATGCTACATACTTAATGAATAATCAACTTAAGTTATATGAAGTAGATCAACTTACTACGATTAAGGCCCAGTTTTTTATCCCTAGTTAACTCAAACAATGGTTAAATATTCTAACTAATGGTTTCAAACTTCGGTAAAACACGTTTATTCATATTTTTTTATAATAACAAAAGGTTAAATAATTAACTCTTCGACTTATTATATCCTTTGATGGACATACAAAACGCGTATTACCGAAATTTGAAACCATTAGTTAGCATATTTAACCGTTTAACTAGGAATAAAAAACTGGGCTTTAATCGTAGTAAGTTGATCTACTTAATTGAAGTTAAAAAAAAATACCTAACTTTTTAACGAAAAATAATACTGTATTCAGAATTCCCTTACGAGTACCCGTGCTGTGCCCGTGCCAATTGAAGTGGGTGGCGAATACCTTTTTCTGTTTGGTAACGACTTCAAATAGATCAGTAATTGGTAACATAACAATAGAATTTAAAAAGCAATTTAACAATTCATGTTTCGTTTTCGCTTTTAAGTGGTACTCACATGGGTTTTTGAAGTGGGTGTTGTTTTTGTTTTTACGATATTAAATGTATTATTTATTTTCTTGTTTTAAATGAATATATAAAGACACATATAATGTGGCAATTGATAGTTATTTATAGAGGCAGTGACAAGATGTTGAAACAAAATATTAATGTTATTATGTTTAATCGTCCGGCTCGGGTTTTTTGCCCCTTATTTTATTAGATCCTACTGCCGGGGCAAAGACCTCAGCTTTTGTTTTCCAAACCTCTTTGTCTTTTGCGATTTCTGACCGCGTACGGCCCGCGTATCTGACAAGATCATTCACCGTTGGTGGGTTGATAGCAAATATTCGTACAATAAATTATGATTATCATTTCTACAGCTCAGTTTTCCTTCCTTTTATTTTCAAAGCGTACTAGCGATGTGGGTCGCACATTACTATTCTTATTAACTTCTCATGATCAGCTAAATGCTTGTGTTACAAGTGGATTTACGTCAAAAATGGATGTCATTCGAACCTGCAACCACATGATCGCACCTCTGACGCCCTAACCATTAGGCCGACGCGCAACGCCGCTAGATATTTAAGATGAAGGAATAGGTTAATTACGTTTAATATAATAAAAGTACTTTAAAATGTGTGCTATTATTTGACCACTTAAATATATACAGACATAATGAAATTATACACCCTTAATATGTATTATAACATAACGGGACAGATTTAAAGATACTAATGATCCACCAGAACTTAATATTGCTGACCTAGTTGTGGAGTTAGTCAACGACGCAGCGACTTAGATATATTAACAGCGCGCACTAGAGCATGGCTTAAAAATCAGATACCAATAAATAGGTATATCAAATAAGAAAGAACTGTCAATAATAATATGATATTATCATGTAGCGTAATATTTCCCGAATAATAGAAAACAAACTATTTTTTAGATGTGTGGGAGGGCTTCGAAGGGCTCTCTATTCATGAGCGATGGAAGCGAATACTTTAGCGGAGGCGTTTGTATTGCGTATTGGTAACCATGGGAGATTGTTATGAAACTCGTTGTGTAGATCGCATCTTAAATAGAAGTTTTAGAAGTGCAAGTTGCGATGATCCTTTAATTGAATAATCCAAACAATCTTTTTAAATATTAGGTAACATAGCTAAATTATGTAAGGTAGGCTTGCAAACATACCGGCTTCAGCTGAATATTGTACTTCACACGAAGTGACTGCCTATATTATCTCCACATTTCCGTTTACTGAGTATCCAACGACAAGACTGGTCGTCAGAATGTTTGTGACTAATCATATTTCTAAGACGTTTTAGTGTTAGTACCAACTTAAAGGTTAAACCTGTATTTCGAGGTCTCAGATTTACGGAACATTTACCTGTCTGCACCTGCAAGCGTGGGCTTACCATATTACAAGACAAACAGTCCGTATGAAACAGTAATGAGCTCCTTAGAAGGAGCAAGTGATATGAATACCTATACAGATATCAATATAATATGCCAGTTACTCTATTGGGATATATCGAGATATAGATGTAATGATAGCGTGGCCTGATATCAATACCTATTCGGCGATTGATTATATCGTGAATATAATGCTTAAAGGCAGCCAGGCGCATAATGTTATGAATGGTTATGGTAAGGCAATAGTTATGGTCGACCGCTTTTATAAAACTAGAAAATATTTAATAAATGTGACCACTAATATACTTTTATTAATAGAATAAGTCTGATAGTCGTTATCGATTTTCATACCGCCGGGTTTCGTTAAGAAGTATCAGCTTACTTATATGTTTTGTCTCGAATACATGTAAACAATATATACTTGACATATAATAGATACAAAAAAAAAAAGAAAAATATAATAATAACAAAATTGTTTACAAACTTTTCTGTGGGCCCCATCCCTTTTCTGAGTCATTACCTACCTATACACCTACGGTCGAAATATTGTTACATCTCTTTTGTTGATAGTATCTATATGTTTAATACAATACTCATAAAAAAACTGTAATGTTCTTGAGATAAATAAAGTTCTTTAAACCTGAATACGGTAGTGGAGTTCATTGTGTAATTTTGGCTCTGTTCTTTATGTTCTCTATTTTATCAATCTGGTAGTAATCTGGAACTAAGTTAATATGTAAGTAAAATTTTTTGAAGTGTGAAAAATATCCTTTAATACTGTAATATTTAAAAAAAAAGTTTTTGTTTTTATTTTTTGTAAAGCTAGCAAAAACAAAAAGTTTATAAAATATTTTAGTACTTGAAAAGAAGTAGTAATACGTAGTGTAGGGGCTCGTCGCTGCAGTTCATTTGTGCTTGTGGGAGATCTAGAATCCTGAACCATTTTAGTTCGACAACTCACCGTTAAAGCCTTTGTTATTGAGGACGTTTCTAGTAACTATTCACTTAATATCAGGCACTGCTTGCCAGTTGGTCGACAGTAGACTTACATTGTCATGTTTATTTACAGTATCAACCTGCAAATTTAACTGCAAAAAGAAAAAGATTTTACTAAAGTTATTCTTTAGTAGAAAGAATTTTAATGGAAGCTGTCGCCGCGCCGCGGATCGGGACTACAAGTGTTTTGTACCGTAACATAAACTATGTAAGAACCCGTATTCTACAAGTCGTCGTGAACTGAAAGAAATAGGCCACGCCCACGCCAACTTACTAGTGTTAGGGGGTCCTAATAGAAATGAGACGCTCCACTATGTTAATTAAATTTACCCGTCCAATCCCAACGTAAAATCGTGCAGTGGCGTTCCCAACTATAATATTCATGGCCATGACAGCGGTCGCCAGCACAGGGTTGGTTAATGGTATTGTCTTATGTATTGTGGTGGACTTTAGCAGTTCGTTTCATTTTTCACATCAAAATTGTTTAAAGTGTCACAATTTTGCAATGAATTAAGTAGTATTTTTTTAATTTGTTCGTTTGGTCTCTCTATAAAACACAAGCAAAGGCGGAATATGCTAGTTGTTAAATAAAATGTAAGTAACAAGCTTGCGGCAAGTTCTTTCCCATTTTTTGTTCCTCTCACCTGTTAACCAGGCATGAAGTAGATAACTAAAGGTATCCTCAAAAAAAATGTTATGAGCTCTCTAGGGTTCAGTAACCTAAGGGTACATCGGGTCACTATTGCTAAGACTCCGTATGTCCGTATGTCACCACGTTGTATCTCATTTACCGTGATATTTAAACAGTTGTTTTTTGGTGGAAAGTACCATGACATTGTATTGGGTCTATACCTACTTATAAAGTTTGGAAAAAATTTACGCAATCGAATACGTCAAAGAAAAGTAATTACAATTATTTAGTTTGCGAGATTAAAACAAACAGAAATCTAATAAAGTTACGTAACGGAAAATATCGTAAATATCGTGGTTGCCAAGCGGTTAAATATGTCACGGTGGCCTAGCGGTTCAATAAACGGATTTTCGTGCACAAGGCTGCAGGTTCTTTGATTTCTTTTAAAGTTATTTGAACGTTCTTAATTTTATTAATAAAACCTAGATTCAAAATGTGGAATCTGAAATCGCCAACCCGCAGTGAGCCAGTGTAGTGATCAATGCTCGTTCCTTCTTTATATTAGAGGAGGCCTGTGCCTAGTAGTGGCACATTTATAGGCCGGAACTATAGTTATCACAAATGCATGCATTTACCTTTAAAATCTAGACTATTTGACTGAGTTGCACCGGTCGTGGTCACAAATGACTGCTATTGCACTAGGATACAAAATACCTACGCAATTACATTGAGGCACTCTTGGTACATTTTCTAATTGTTAAGCCGACTACTTAAACGATTATGCCTTTTGAGTCACGTTAATTTCCAAATTCTTAAGGGTTGTTAAACGAAGTTGTAGAGTACCTACATGTGTAGGTACAATGTACAAGTACATACACGCCGTAGTTTTAGGCCAAAACCATAAGAAAGGCAAGATTATATATTACTACCTCATGCATTTAAGCGGCGGTATCCTAATTGCTAGGACATAGGACTTGCGATCATGTGATCACGGGTTCGAATCCCACCCAATTCCACTACCGACGTGAACCCACTCGTAATACAAGCAATTAGCTTAGCACGAGGGGTTAACAAGCATATTAGTATTGTGCGACCCACATTGCTAGTATATTAGGTTTAAAAAAAAAACTAGGCATCCATTATTTTGAAACTGAATTGATGAAGAGGCTGAAAATAATCCTTAAGATTAAACATATCAAATTGGATGTAGAATGGCGAACCCACGTCCAGTAGTTAACCGTAATCGACTTAACTGAATTGTGATAAATAAGAGCTTTGGTACGAAAGTAGACTCAGAATCAAAGAACATCAACAGGTTGTATGCTGAGTGCCTGCTTATCCGCATACATAAGCATACCTTCTAAGAGTTAGTAAACGCCCACAAACCCACAGAAAAACTGACGAATCAGCGTTACGGAGCAACGACGACACGACTTTACCCGAGCTTTGAAACGCTTTAGTAAATTCAGCCCTATGATCCTAAGAGAATGAACTAACAATGAATTAGTAAAACCTAAATTATAATTAATGAAAATAAAACGTTTTAACAAAAAAAAACCGACTTAAAAAAACCCATATCTATAACCACGTAGAAGGGAAAAATAAACTGAAGTCTTAAATGACCTTTTAAATTCAAATGTTAAGTTACCGCCTAATCTGCTTGAAGTCGGTGGCTAACAAAAAAAGGTATTCGATACCGACCTTAATTAGCTGGGGCACCGACTTCAAACAGATTAGGTAGTAACTTAAAAAATTAATTTAAAAGGTAATTTGAGAATTCAGTTTACTTTTCGCTTTTAAGTGGTTATAGGTATGGGTTTTGTTAAAAAGTTTTTTTTTTTTTAACTTTTAGTTCCAATACTTAATCGAAGTAAGTTGTTGAACTACTGTTTGTAACTTGAGTAATTATTCATTATGTAGCACCTGGTGTGTAGACCGATGTAATTTGCTTTTGACCTAAGGAGTGCTTTCCATCATCAGCTCACCTAAATAACCTCAAAGAATACAACTCTCTATTCGTCCCAAAATATTTTGTAAAAGAATTATACTTGAAATCCTAACCGTTAAGGAGTTGTACCTTCCATCATCAGCTTATGACCCCCAAGGTTAAGAAAAAATATATGAAACACGTAAAACGTGCCTATAAAATTTTATAATCCTGGGATCGCATCGTCAGATGCTGACATGGTGACATTGGGATCAAACGAAAAGCAACAGCTTTTAAATAAAAAAAAGAACCATCAAAATTGGTTCACCCAGTCGACAGCTTTCTGAGAACAGAATTATAAAAAAAAAATCCAGACGAATTGAGTACCTCCTCCTTTTTTGAAATCGGTTAAAGAGATTTATCTATGAAAACAACTCATTCATCAGAATAATATTATACAAGTCCATCTTTAATCCTAATAAAATAGTAAATTTAAATTAAAACCAACATCAATCGGACTCGCGTTGCAGTCAATACGACGTTATGTCTAAAAGTTATAAGCTACGAACAACCATCAATAACGCGTAGCATTGTCTTTGTGCAGGTATTTGTTTATCAAGATATCAAAAACACGTCAAACGCCTGGATTATTGGGTTACGAAACAACCCTATAACTAAGAATCAGTATTAAAAAAGATTTATAATTATGTAACACAGCAATTCTTGCAAGATTATGCAATGATAACTGTTTTAAAATCTATTGCGTGTACTTTAACAACTATAGTGTATACACCTACGGTTTTCGTTTACAATATGATAAGTTAGTGTCCTACAAAACCTTGAATGTAGGAGCTAAAAGGACAATAACTAACGTGATTATAGATAGATTCATAGACGAAAACAGTAAATAGTAATTAATAACAATAATGTCTATTCAAACTAGAAACTAATTGAATTTCGGCTAATTTAACCACGTAAAAACATAACGCCATCTTTATTTCAAAGAGAGAACCTTCAATTATGGCGGACGATGTGCTATGTTAAACGCGTCCTCTAGCGGAAGCTTTGGACATTAACAACAAATCAAACTTCAGTGTAAGCGTTTTACTTAGGTAAAGGTGGAACTCGACACGCCCTTGTACAAGTTCCACGATAGCCGCACAGATGGCGTTACAAGTAATTGTTTTTGCATAACGACTATCTCGCAATAATAACACCTTGTGTTATAAGATTGTTTCTATAAAATTAATTACAGCTATTAATGGTTTTGTTATGTTTAAAATATTGATATTTATTTGAGATCAATATTCTCTTACTAAGGTTTTAATACGGTCCCTTTGACTCCGATCTACCGGAAAAACAACCACAAAAAGTTGCTTTACAAAATAAGTTCAAAGGCAAATGGATAGATGGCGTTACTTTACTATTGCCGTCGGCTTTTCATGTCTCAGACTACGGACATTTTATTTTCGTGTTCTACACTTTTTTAGTTAGAGGAGGTACCACCACAGCCAGCCTGTCCGACAATTGTTGACCGATTTCCAAAATTCTTGTTTTGTTTGATAGGTATAACTCCCGAGATGGTCCCATGGTCACTATATCAGTATTTGATGATGGAATCCCAGGGAAATCGAGGGAATTCCTAAAATTTTATAGGCACCTATTACATGTTTCATGTTTTTCTTAAGTTATTCACGTATTCGCATCTGGGAGTCACCACTTCATGATGATGATGATGATGGAACGTACAACTCCTGAACGGTTAGGAGTTGAAGGATATTTTTTTAATAAAATATTAACTGCGGACTGGATTTGCTAATTTTCGAGGGAGTAGTCTCCTGAGTTGGTCTCGTTCTCATCAAGTATGGATCTGACAATGGGATCCCAAGGAAATAGAGGGCGAACCTTATTTTTTATAGGCTTTATGTTTTATTTGTTTCAAGTTTTTTCTAAAGCTATCCAAGTATTGGCGACTGGGTGCCCTCATGTTGATGAACTGGTGATGGACGGATAACTCCTTAACGGTTAGGAGCTGGAAGGTAATTCTTTAACAAAATATTATGGGGACGAATAGAGACTTGTATGCTTTAGGGTTATTCAGGTGATCTGTTGATTATAAGTAAAACTCCTTAAAGGTAAAAAGTCAAAAGCAAATTACATCGGTCTACATATTGTGCTACACAATGAACTCGAGTTATATAAAATAGTTCGACTTACTACGATTATTTGAACTAAAAATTTAAAAATAACCAAACTTTTCAACAATCGGATACAAACACCGACTTTGAAAACCCGGGTATGGGTTTAGCAACAATCTAAAATTTAATAGACTTTTAGATTGTCGCTTTAATTCGCTCGATACTGCTGTATTATTAAATTGACCACTGGATGTACTATTCTGAATGCTAAGCGCTACATCCCAACCTATTACACGTGAATGATAGAACACTTTAACCAACCGTGTTCCCGGGTCGTGTCAACTTCATTACCATAAAGTGTAGTTTGGGAACGCCTGTGTTCCGCGGTAGCTTAGGATTGGACGATCATTGTTATTAACGTTCCGGAGCTTCTATACATTTATATATGTAAGGTTGCCCTTTACGCGGCTCAAGTTTGGCGTGGGCGTGGCTTATTCTTTCAGGGTGCCTACCATTGTTACGCGTAAATACATGACATTTAGCACACGACGGCTGTGCGTTATAGAGCCGCACATAGTTACACTTGGTTGCCGGTTTGATAACCTCTTGATAAGCTTTACTTTTATGAAGAAGGGTTTTAGTCTGCATTTTATAATAATGATTGAGGTATTTGTATTACTTCGATCTACATACTACGTCTATCGATAGTATAGAGTACCGATGGTACATGGAGTTATTATAGTAAATCTATTTGGTTGGTTATTATGGATTTCTGCAATATTAATGTGAATCAGAGTAGAACTTGAAAAAAAAATAGGTCTTCCATTTTGAACTTTGTTTTTCGAGACAGTGCATTCAAAATCCATATACATCTATTAAAAGTTAATCTCAGCATGGTAGACTATGTCACTTTTATTCATTCTTTCAGCCAAACTTCGATGTGAGACTTTTAACGACTGAATTAGATTAGTCATTTATTGAGATTGGATTTGAGACACTGACTTGGCAACTCCAGTTTTTTATCACCCACTTCAAACAGATCATTTAATATGGCGAAACTTAAAATTAAGAATTCTGTTTTTTTTTGCTTTTTAGTGAGAAAGAACCTACTGAGATTGCAGAGGCCTTTAACAATTTTTATATTGATCAATTTAAGGAAATTAGTTTTAATAATTTAGATCCTATAAAAGCTATCTCATATAATGATAATTCTTTATTCATGTTACCAGTAGTTCCTCAAGATGTACTTAGAGTTATAAAATCATTAAAAAACAAAAAAAGTGTGGGTCATGATGGCATATCAACAATCGTAGTAAAATTTGTCGGTAATATAATAGCCCTACCGCTAAGTCATATCATTAATCTAAGTATCAGCTTGGGTACATTTCTTACAAGTCTAAAAAAAGTTATCATCAAACCCTTACATAAAAAAGATAACAAAGAAGATATTTCTAACTATAGACCAATAGCACTGATCTCTGTATTCTCAAAAATTTTTGAAAAGCTGATATATGAATCAATTTATTCATTTCTAGATAAGCATAATATACTCTGTGAGGAACAAAAAGGATTTAGGAAAAATAAAAATATCAACATGGCAATTTATGACTTACTAGACACTGTTTTAAGAAATGTTGATAATAAAACACCTGTTTGTGCAATATTTAGTGATATGTCAAAAGCTTTCGACCACGTTAGGCATGATATCCTATTAAAAAAGTTATATGCTTATGGTATCAGAGGCAACATACTAAACTTAATAAAATCGTATTTAATTGGTAGAAAACAATACACTGAGATAACAAGAATAAATCTACGTACAAAATTTGAAGTTAAATACACCTCTAAAGAACGGGATATAATGTACGGTGTGCCACAGGGCAGTGTTCTTGGACCATTGCTCTTTCTCTTGTATATAAATGATCTACCGATACAAACAAAACAGCAAATGATCCTCTTTGCTGATGATAGCACTGCCATAGTTAAATGTGTTAAGACAGAACAATACGAGGCAGACATAAACAATACATTAAAACATATAATTAATTGGCTTAAAAGTAACAACCTAATAATTAACCTTCAAAAAACAAACTATATGCAATTTTACCAACGTACTCTTCCAATACAGCTTAGCATAAATTATTCAGGACAAGCTATCGATACTACAACAGTGACAAAGTTTTTAGGTATATTAATAGACAACAAACTAACCTGGCAACCTCAAGCAGAAAAAATATGTAAAACACTAAGTAAATGTTCCTATATTCTATACAATTTATCAAAGAAAGTCAATACACCCACAGTTTTGACAGCATACCATGGTTTAGTTTCCTCCGTTCTCAGATTTGGGGTGATTTTCTGGGGTAATTGCAGTGAAAGGGAAAGGATATTCAAAGCCCAGAAGAATTGTATCAGATCTATGTTTAATCTTAAAAGTACAGAAAGCTGTGAGCCTATGTTTAAAGCACACAAAATATTAACTTTACCGTCCTTATATATATTTGAAATGGCTATGTTTGTAAAATGTAATCACAAATTATTTCCCACAGTGTCAAATATATCTTCCCGTTCAGATGTTTTAAGATCTCAGTATAAGGATCTCATTAGCATAAGTAGATATAGGACTGCATTGTTAAAGAAAAATGTTTTGGGTATGGCACCCATCATATACAACAAGATTCCACAACAAATTAGAGAAGAAACATTATTTATATTTAAAAAGAAACTAACTTTGTTGTTATTAGATGGTTGCTACTACTCAATTAAAGAGTTTTTAGACGATAGAAGATTGTTTTTTTAGTGCCTTTTATGTAACTTTTTATTTAAGAATTTTTGCATGCCTTACAGGCAAAATGTACTGGGTCTTCACATGTTCACCTTGTCATCATATATTGTACCTACATTTTAAGCAAATAAATATTTCTGATTCTGATTCTGATAGTGATTTATGTTAGGATTTTTTTCATTTGTTTGATGGTTTCTTATCAATGATAGGAACATTATTATTTATTTTCGTTGTGGCTCGTTTGCAAAATCCTTTTATTGTGAGACAATCGTTTTCTAAATCGAAACAAAAAAAAACTCATAATGGTGCTACGATTCTGTTTTAGTATATTTTATTGTAAACAAATATTTACTTTTAACTTCGTAAGATATCTAGCAATTAAATAAGCTCTCAAATAATAATATATTATTAATCATACTCAATTTGTGATGGGATAAAGCAGTGGTATTTTTTTCTAATATACAGTTTTAGAAAAGAAAGCTATAACTATATAAGTATTGTGAACTTCCTATACAACTGTGTGCATTTTACAACTAGACAATTTTTTCATATACTCTAAACTATTTTGTTTGATCTATCGTATTTTGAGAGTGACCCGACTGTGATGTAACAAAGTATCGTTTTGTAGTTAACGCAGGGGTGCGTTGAAATACTCTTGAAAATTAAAGCCCTGCGGGGCAATGTGGGGTTCGTTTGTGATCAGCACTCTTGTTTGATGAACGCGCTTCATAGACGTGCACCGCCCCAGACGGATCGATGATTGATTGCTTTCAAAACGTTGCACGATGTTCCGATTTAGTGAGTTCATATTAAATAGCCTCCCATCACTTTTTCTGGATTTTCGTTACACTGTAATTAAATTGTATATACCTTTAAAGGTTTTAAATTACTATAACGTGCAGTACCGTCAAGCATCATAAAGGAATATATCATATATCATCATAAGTATCTCAACTTTTGGATTCGCCTCCATGCTTTTAGCGGTCAACTTGACATATAAACTGTGAACAAATACAAAAAAAAAATGGCTAAGCTTGACCTACTCCGACTGTGATAGCCAAAGACATGAGAATGTGTGTAAAGTAAAATCTAATTGATCCTGTCTTGCGAAGAGAAGTTATTATATCAATATTGAAATTAAATAAACGTCATAAATTAATAAGAATTGCAATAAAGTAGCGAAAACCCTTCGTGCTAACCTAAGTTACAGAGAAACCGAAAATTAGGTCAAAAGATAACATTCCTGTTTAGCCATATAAATGACTGCACGGATAGCCGAGTCCGGAGTGGCCCGAGTGGTATAGGTCACCACGCTAATTACCACTGTGCGCGACGTGTTGCGGGTTCGATCCCCGTATGGGACAAGCATTTGTGTGATCCACAGATACTTGTTCCAAGTCTGGGTGTTCTTTGTGCTTGTGATTTGAATGTTTGTGAAACCCCCGTGACAGAAGGATGAAATTACTTAGGGCGGGCGTCGTTTATTAAAAAAAAAAGAAAAAGGAATATAAAGATATCGATAACTCACGCACTTATAAACTCACAAATGGTAAAAATATACACATCCATATACTTATTCAATTCTCAATATAATTTTTATCTTCCTTTAATTATTTTTATATCGTTTATCATCAATTAACTCTGTATTCAAGAATCCAAATCTGGTAAGGCGCTAACACCAGTGAAACATTTAGTTTTATTACTACTCGTACCTTTTTCTGTTAATTTTATCTTCATCTATAAACATTGCGGTGGGCGCTGTCAATGCTGCCTTATCTACTACTACTACTCTAAAATATCTTGAAGAAAAACGCTGGCATGTATCCAACGGAGGAGTTGCTACGGTCGCGTAGATAGTGAGACTGCTACAAGAGCTACGTCGTTCGAGCTACGTCGTACATATGAACATATTTTGAAGATTCCTAATTTTGCTAATGAGTTTTAATCACATTTACGATTGTAACATTTTACAACGCATATAAACTCCAGACGATATGAGAGCTGCACCCTACAACGTCTCTTTATTTTTGGTTTCCTCTCATGGTTGCTATGTGTGCTCTATTGCAATATACCACATTCCACCTTGCGGAATAATATTTTTACCAAAAATTCTTCTAAAAACTCAAGCTCCGGATCTCAGAATAATAACTAAATTCTATGCTCCGGATCCAAACATCGTGTCACTTGTAATCGGTAATCGCAAGTCTATAGCGGTGAAAATGAAGTGCAGCATAACGGCCCGCGTAAAAGAACATATAAAGCTCTTAACAAATTCTTAATATAAACAAACATAAAACTAAACCCAAGAGCAGCGCTGCAAGACCTCAGGAAACTATAAGCTCAAACTGCGTTGAAATATTATTACGACGTACCTACGTATCAGAACGACAGTAAGAGGAGCTTTGAATATCTACTATCAAGTTGAATTCCACCTCATTCAACGGGTAACCATGACACCTGATTCGTTGAAACGTCGTAATTAACATTAGTATCCATAAAAAGTAGTTTTATTTTCAATGTGTATTATGTAATACACATCATACACGTACGTCGTACACACATAAAGAGGTCATACTGTTCTAGCGAATGGTTGCTCCATAATTTTCGTACGTACTGCGGCTATCGTATTCCCGAGTGATTTGTCCAATAGGCAGTCGCTCGAAGCTAAATATGGTACGGTAATGTAGCTTTCGCAAAGGCATGGCGGAAGACAGCTTTTTAGGCTATTACGAAGTATTGATTGTGTTACATAATATCCAGAGAACTAGGTCAGCCTCTTCAGTCTTTTCAGACGGAAGTAACAAAGGAAATGCAATTTTAAAATATTACCGGAAATTTCATTTTTGCTCGACTGCTACATCAAAGAGATATAATTTTACTACCTGTTTGTTAAAACAGAGAATATTCAACAAAAACATGGAAAATAGCTAGTTCCAGTAACTGAGAATGTCGATTCTAATTAATTACAAGAAGTTTTTGTTCATTTTTGTACTAATTTCTGCCTTCGAACATAATATAATAACCTACGCTTTAACAACGACACATAAATAAGTTTAGTATGATCAGCAATTTATCTAACTTCCAGTTATGGAAACGACTTAAATGTTATAACATATTAGCGATTTCTAGAATTTATTATCCCAAAACGTTTGTTAAAGCTAAAACAACATTTTTTTTTTGTTTCACACACGGCCATCTGATCCCGAACTAGGCAGAGCCTGTTCTATGGTAACCAGACAATTGATAAACATACTTATATATTTCTAAATACATACATATTATAGATAAATAACACCCAGACACTGAACAAATGATCGTGCTCATCACACAAAGATTTTTCCTGGATGGGAATCGAACCCCTCTAGGTCACTAACCACTAGACCAACAGGCCCGTCGTTATTATAAACGAAGCGTTTGTACTTTGTACAATTTTCAATGGTAAAATGCTATTTAAAATTTACTACTACTTATAATCCTGCAAATATCAACGTATTTATTATTATAGTGGTCGCCCAATGGTCGAAATTCGACCTTATAATATAAATTTAAATTGTGAGTGACTTAATATACATTATTAAAATATAATATTCAAACATTATTAAGGTTCTACTGTCGAAAACTAAACTACTATAACCACACATTTGACCAAGACTGTTATTTGCCAATTTATTTTTTGAACAAATTATATGAAATTAAAAGGAAGTAAAATAAAGAATATCTATTTAAAAAATGTTTATTAAAAGAAAACATGCTATAAGAGGAAAATACTATCCATTTAGAGCATATTTTATCGCATATTGCAAACTTCTCTGCAAACAATGTTTTTTGTAAAACCTCTTTTATCGTTTGCTAAATGTCCTTGGCCGTTATATTCGGATATATAAAAACTTAAACCACTTATTTATGTCAATGTCAGTAAGCAGTCAATAAAAAACAAAACAAACATGTGTGTGTGAAATGCATGGTAGTGTGGGTAATGTTTTATTTATTGATTTAATGTACTTTAAAAGCATTATTATTGAAAAATATTAGCGTTCTACACTTCTCCTACACATAAACTATAAGTGTGCCAAATTTTATGCTCCTGCGTCCTCGCAATTTTCGTAAAAAGGGGTCCAAAGTTTTGGCATCACGTATTAATATATAGATCATTACCAATATTATTAATTCCCACAAATTTGACGAGCATGACAGCTAAAATGCAAACGCGTTCTATATGTTTGTGCTTCGTAGAAATTGTTTAACTCTCCGGAACTTTGGTTACGTACCGCGCGGGCTGGCAACATCGAACGTCAAACGTCAAACGTCGAATAGCCAAACATTAAAAATCTAAGCTATAGCATATCTATCTACAAATATACAGGATAATTATAGTGATAAGCTGAAAATAATGTATTAATATTTGATTAGAATTTAATAAAATAGTTAAGTAAATCTTCTCAAAATGCGATGTTGCTAGCCAGCGCTGATATCGCGCTTCACTAACTATGATAAAACGCCGTTTTTTTTTAAATAACTATACCATGGATCATATTTTAAACTGAAAATTGAAATCGAGTTAAGTTGCGGAGTTGCTTTAGTCTAAAATAGAGTAGATAATGTCACGGGTATTGGAACCACAACAACTACTCCCTCATTCAAAGATAAATACTTATATTGAAGTAACTGTGAGCTATGTTTTCAGCCTACGCCGGAGGAACGGTAAGGCGTTGGAATATAATATGTCACGCTTTCACCGACTAAAATCCTCCCGATTCCTTCTCTGCCTTATCTCGAGACGTGGGATCACTCGTGCATTCTCTTTTCGACTTCGGCAGAAATAGAGTACTTGATGATTGAATTCGTAAATTGTGTAGTGTGCTACTAAGGGTCTTCACAACAACCGACAGCTTTGTGAAACATATAAACAAAAAATAAAAAATAATTATTGAATTTTATTTTCTGTGAATAAATCTTTTTGCGTTCTCATGAAATGAGTTCCCACAGAGTCTGTTATAAGAAATCATAATTCTAACAAATAAATGGAAAAAGGAATGCTAAGAATGTGGGGTTTTTATTCTAAAGAAACGCTAATTTATATTATGACTCACGGGTAGTGAATTCTTGTCAAGATGGGGTTACTATGGAACTTTGTCATACCTTTTTGTTTTATTGACTTCTTTTAAGTTTTGCGTATTCTTTGGAAGTGAAATAATTCATGTCCCACCAGTCGTATCCTTATTAAGTACGTGGTTGTTGTATGTTTTCCACGCAAATCGCATAAATAAAGTTTTAAGTCATTCGTTAAACATATTGAATCTTACAGTTATCTAAAGTTATAATAATAATATACACCTTGGGCTAGATGTTATCTCAGCTTGAGACTAACGCATTACTGATATTGACTTGGTTTTCTGACCCTTAAGATATAAATAAAAATGTATCAGAAGGTCTATAGGTAGGAGCATGCATCCACAGGGCAGTCCGAGGCGAGCTTTTTGTGAGTTTGAGAAAAAAAGAACCAAAGCCAAATTGATAGTTTATTAAATTGTTGTTATTAACTACATAATTATGCGAGCAGACAAACAACGAATAAACTCAACTTACTGTACTTGCTATTTAGCACTGAATCACAAAGGCAATAGAGTTAAAGTGTAGTACAATAATGTCCGAGAGATGTATTCAGTAGCTAACTGTGAACATCCTGTCTGCCTCCACGGGGCCGGGGCCCGGGGCACCTGCACCCATCCCTCCCCCTCGGCTTTTCAGGATTCATTTTCACAGTCATACAGGGTGTCCTAAAATTATTGGTCCTAGAAGGCACTTTTTTAGAATCTTTATAAAATTTAATGGTAATTACGTAAATCGAAATAAAGAAACATAATAAATATTTATTTTATAATACATATTTGGAACTAAAATTTAATAATTTATTTATGACAATATCCACTTGGTCACGGTGATGATGTTCAATATTGTCTACCTTGCTTTAATTTACCTTTTAGATTGACGCTTTTGTAGTATGAATTAAGCTTGTCAGTTTGATCTTGTTTACGATTGTTACATTCAACATTTTTTTTTCGACATAATAATATATTAAAATTAAAAGTGTATTGTCGTCGACCGGCCGCTAAACAGTTTATGTGTAATTAGTACTCCATGATTTTCATTAAATAAATATTGTAACACAAGAGCACCCTATCTCTCATCAGATTTGTTAAATTAAATTGATGAATATGTGTGGGGTAGATTTCATGCGAAATTATTTGTAGAAATTATTTCGTACAAATAATGCGACTTAAAAGGGGTCGAAGGGGTGCACATCCCCCGCCCTATCTGGCCGAGGATTCATATTTACAATATACGAATTCCAATAAACAAATATGGTTAATTTTATAGTGTCATCAACTGGAACTTTCTGGTTGGTTTGCGGATGCTTTTAAGTAATTAAATATCTGATCTTAATATGTTGAAATGTTATTATTGATTATTCGCTGTGACGTCACCACTGTCCCAATTACTTCACCTTTCTGACCACCACCGCGTCGGGTCATTGGTCTCTCACCTTTAAATAACTCTCCACACAAGTAATAAATTGTTCGCACGAAGATACTGCCGATAAACTGTTATGCAGTTTGGCAGTTCTGATTTAATAATGCCATTATAACAGTATTTATAAATAAATAAATAAATAAATTACAATATGTAGTATCTAATGTTCCATGTGTATTTTAACTTTCTTGAAGTATTTAACATGCAATGCAGTTATACAGAACATAAAAGAGGGGCCACTTTCAATAAAAAATTCAAGCATGTTCAATAAATATATTATTAACTCTCCAGTATAACTTTTAAAGCGTCAAACTAGTTTACCCTGTAAAATATAACCACAACTTAGAGACTCATCAAAACATTAGACGATTGTAAACATATACTCTGACTGAAAGAGACTGCAAAGATTGGTGACATGGAGATAGACAAAAAAACCGTCATACGAGCCGTCGCGTGTTTCACTTGGTGAAAACCATGTAGCTGGTAGGTGCTGACGTTACATTAGCATTCAATCAAGTGCGAAAGATTTTGTAGCCGTGTAGTATCAAATTTCAAGCCTATCATTAAAATTCAATGAAAATTATCATAATCATACACATACACATACATGACACTTTATTATTAAATCGGCAAGAAAAAAATAGTCAAATATCGCATCGTCTACCATTTTTGTAACTAGCAAGTTGATGTGTCATCGTTATTCATTAGGTTTTACAAGATAAGTGGAAGTATTTTAAACTACATTGTTTTATGGCCCTCTTGTTTCATGAATTGAAATATTTTATGAAGATAAGCTTTGTTCTTTATGGCATGATACTTAGACTCGTAGTTCAGAAGATATAAGTAAATGAAAATAAGGTTTTATAGCACCTGCCTTGAACTTGTAGATTACCGTACTCTCTATCCTACCACGAACGCCGATTGAAGCGGCTACGTAAACAGCTACAATTGCTACGCCCTCGTAGCTTAATGGCCGTAGCGAGTCAAAGATTGGCTACGAGAAAACAGCTCTGCGCACATTCACATTTTTAATATTTGGACACATTTCGTTTCAACCTATCCCGGTTAGGCGTGACACACCTCTGTCTACCGTTATTTCAGTAGATATATGGTTTCAGTGCCGGGCAGGTCATTTGTTAATAAATAAAAGGGAATTAATAACAAAAATAAATAAAGAAGCATTAGGAATTAAGATTACATTTTTTTAACCAAAGTTAAACGTTTGTTTCTCTACTTTGTGCCACCACTAATGATGATTTACTTTTGCCATTGTGTGCTGTAAAAATTGAATATTGAATATATTAAATTATATAAATAAACATCCATCTTTTTTCGTGTTGCTATAAGAAAAAGAAGAAAAAAAATGCATTTATTCGCGCGACATACTAACTAACAATCATTTCTAAAATATATATATTTTAAGGTAACGACGCGAATAGTTTGAATCACCAAAAAATAAAGTCATAAGAATTATCATAATTCATTACTCATATTATTCAATTCAAAGTTCAAAGAGTTCAAAGAGCGTTTGTCGTGGGCTGCGTCGTACTGCGTGGATCAGACTAGCATTCGTGACATCATTCGTAAATTTCGTAGCCGTGTGTGGCTAAGAATTTTAATAAAAAAAAAACATAATTTATTAGCACAGTAGCAGTGTACCCTTCGTTTCTGATAAGCGGAAAAGTGCAGCTAACGTGGGCGTGGGCATCGTGTACCACGTGAGCCACAGTGGAGCAGTGCCTGCACGTTTGTAATCTCAGGTGGTTTGATTCTGATAAATATTGTATTATGCAAAATAATTGAAATATGTTATATCGCAATATTGTTTCTCGGAACAATATTACTATTTAATTAAAATGTAATATAAAAGCAATATTAAAATCCTAAAAAAAGGAGTATTCGATATTCAGTTATAAAGCTATATTGAAAGAGAAAACTGAAGATGAAGGGTGAATTTCATAAGTGCATATAAACGCGATTAGTTTACTGAAACTAATGTTGATTTGATTTCAATGCTTCCATTTACGATTTACCAACTTAAACTTAAGGCAAAAACTACAGAACATTATGAAAAAATAATAATCCCATAAAACTCTATTTTTTCAAATAATGCAATTCGTGCCATACTCTTTCTGACCTTATTCGAAAAAATTCAAATTGTGGCAAATATATTGGCATTTCTGATTTCATTCCGGTAAATTTTTATATTCGACTTTGACCGGTTAACTTGGTTAACTTGGTTCCTACAAACGCGGTTCAATGTGACTGGATAAATTGCCTCGTGAGTTGAATGAGTTTTATTACGCTTCTCGGATCTACCTGTTTTTTGGAATAAATAAAATTTTGTACGGTGAATTGTAATTATTGCTCCCACCGAAATCAATGTTATTTGAACTTTTAATTTGCTTTCCTCTAATTGTCTGTACGGATGGAAGACTCGCACTTCTTTCATAACAGGAAAAATAATAGTCCTTGGTTTATGATTTCTTTACTGTAGTCAATTCTGTTTTTACCTTAGTACGTGAATGAATTATTTGAATTTAAATTAAACACAAAAGTCATATAAGCCTATCTGCAAACTTAGTTTAACAATCAGTATAACATAAACAAAATTACTGTGAGTTACGTTTGTTTGTTCTCTATAAGTAATATAATGATGTGTTAGGCCACACACACGATTTAAGGGCCCCAACCTAGAAATATATAACTAACTAACGTTAGCAACGTTCACCAAGGGCACCACCTGCGGGGTTCGGACGACGGCTTAGTGCAAACAACAAGAGAGGGTTGCATCTACATTTGAAGAAGCGGCGGTAGCCTAATGGCTAGGGCGTCGGATTTGCGATCATCTGGTCGCGGGTTCAAATCCCACCCATTACACTACCGACGTGTACCCACTCGAACACAAGCATCTTAGCTTAGCACGAGGGGTTAACGAGATTACAAGTAACGTGCGAACCACATTGCTAGGAAACTTTAAAAAAAAAAATTGGGACTTATTTTAATTGGTAGTTTCGCCGGCTCGGGCTAGCTTGATCTAGGGACGGGGGAAGAAGTCCACCGTTCTCAACAATTCAACTGCTTTGAGCAGTTGACCTATCATGAAACAAGCGAGCGGGATGCGCAGGTGACGCTCGAAGCTGTCGTCGGTTCACGTTGATTAGTGAGTAAAGGTGCTGCTCCTCTGCGGCGCATGCCGTGAAAATTCGACGCCCACGTAGCCGCATGTGTCCGCTTGTTTGCATTTGACATGTATTTTGCGTAGCGTGACCTTGGGTGCAGTGGATGTTATCCCTAAAATTAACCTAAAGCAAGGTCTCGTTCGTGTGACGCTGAGGAAAAGCGACTTATGCTACTTATTTAATGCAAGAGTAGTAACAGTGACATATAATTATATACCAAAACTTTACCACCGATAATCGCCGTATCGTTTGTATGTATCTTAATACGCACAACTTATCTGAATCACAAATAGGAAGTTAGCAAAATAAGTATACAGGAATATTTTATATTGAATTCTTAAACTCTGGTAAATTAAACTTAAATGAATTTTATTAAACATTTATTTATTATTTTGATATGTCTTAGTACAAAACATAAAAGTAAGCGATACTGAAAATGCCTACTTTGAAATTTATTTTATGGCTATTCTACTACCTACGGCTATCAGCTGTGCGCTCGTTTGTTTTTCCTACCGACAGCTATTGTATATACCTTTATATACCTTTATTATTGGTCAAACCGTTTCTCTATACATATATATATATATATATATATATATATATATATATAAGATTTTCCTTTAAACCACTATTTTATTTATGTGAAATTAATATCTTAGAAACTATAGTAAAAAACGAATGCACGGACATATAATTTGAACTGGACTACACCAGAGAATCCACATCGCAATTGGTTTGTTTCCCTGTTAACCTACTACAGTATTACCGAATTAAAAAAATTACATAATCATTAAACTGAGGTACTCGTGCGAAGCCATAGTACTTAAAAAATATTACAATTTTATTTGATATAACAAAAATAAAATTCAATTGAGAAAATCTTTGTGAAGGTTAACACAATATTGTCTACCTTCTTACTTGCCCATCCTTCGCAACTTGTGTTATAGAAATATAAGAAATGGCACAACAAACTCCCAGCAGATATGGAATAAACTGGAACTTACGAAGAAGGCAATAAGGTAGATAATCTAACAAGTTTTGTCGATGGATTAAATCGTCACTTTTGTGAGGTTGTTTCCGTTGGGGGCGGAAAGGGAGACGTCTAGACACGATTTTGGGGTGAATAACACAAGTAGTCCTTGACAGATACGAAGCGCAGATAAAATGTCTAATGAGAATGTAATGCGAAACGCCGACGTTTTGTAAGATCAAAGTCGGGGAGCATAACGTTTATCGATTTAGTGAATCAAGGTCAATGTTTGAAGTTTAATGATTGGATCTGTTGTGGATATTATGATTTTGGTTGGTGTAAGAATTTGAGAGCAAATTTATATCAATTTGCATTATTATGTATGTATTGCAATATTCTCGCTACGTATGTTTGTTAACAATAAACAGATATTTACGAAAACATTGCTTTTTTTTCGGCTGATAAAAATATCAGTCCATGTTCAAATGATTACGGCAATGAGACAAACGATGCGAGGTTGAGAACGATCGGTCAAGACCCGTTGCCATGACATGAATGTCTTAATATTTTACTCTTACTTGTCTCAACAGCAAGCGTGGCGGAATTGGAAATCTGAATTTCACAATTTTACAATATAATTTTATAATTACAATTTAAATGAAACGACGCACTTTTTTTACATAATATATTTACTTAATATACCAAAAAATCAAAAGTTACTATATGTCTGTTAAGCTTACACGGATAAACCTCTGAATCCATTTTAATTAAACTTGCTTAGAGATAATCTTGGATCCTAAGAAAGCACATAGGCTACTTATCGCCACAATAACTGTCACCCAAGCCAGTGACGCCTCAGATTAAACTCCAGTTTTAAAACAGTTTTCCTACTACTGATGAAAATGAGAACGAAAACTTTGGGCCTGAAATCCAATTATTCGACTTCAATATTAAAAATATAAGCACTAGATATTTCTATAATATCGAGGGTAAAAACTGCTGTACAATATTGTTTTTTATTCCCGATAGTATAGATTTTTAATTTAGAACGATGAACCTTCGTGAACTGCACGTTAATTCTTTGATTTTATGGATCTCTTTTGTTATTATTTCCATCAAACTCAACGCATTCAAGTAGCATTTCAATGAACGAGTAATAATTTGTTTGCGAGCTATTCCCTCCCCACCCCCACTTCACTACGAGAGCTAATTAGTACTAAAATAGACCGGCTTGCAATTATTTAGCGTGCGTACTCATAAGCACACTGTTTCCGTACACACTAGATAATTTAATGCTACTTAAACGTGTATTGCCTTTACTACGAATGTGAATAGTACGTACGATGTAGAAATGTAGGATTTAATTCTTTCATAACATACAGCTGCAACGTGAATCTACATATACCAATATAACATTTATTATAAAGCTGCAGTAGTTAGTACGTGGTTCAATCAATTGTAGCTTGTTTTTGTTTCTGAGATTGAGTGTGGTTACTTTTTGTTAATAAGTTAGTGTGCATGTAATTTAAAAAATGGAAAATTTAATACTAGCCTAACTATCTCACGGCTGAAAAAGGGAATTTTGTAATAGAAGCAGTCATATATAACAAACCCACAGTACTTGCCTTAAAGACAAAGACAAAGACAAAGACAATTTACTTTGCAAATATGGGTACATTTAAGTTGTTTAGTTACATAAATGTCTTACGTTACTTGTTATTTCCTAGGAATCATCTTTAGGAAATATATACCGAATCGCTTTTCCTTTGTGCACGTCCTACGTGGAATAGGGGTGCATAATACACGCTCACGTCTTCCTGGAAAGTTTACAGGTCATGAAGATATACGCTTCGCCATACCAACTGTACCTTAGTACGAAAACTAGGACGAAAAGAAAAATAAGTTTATAGCATCCGGGGCTTGATATCTAAATTATTAGACAAAGAAATTTACAAGTCAAAATTTAAAGCACAACAATATGCCTTCCTCTCTTCTACTTGCCGTGCCCATCAGGGTCCATAATTGTGATTTTTATATTTCCTTTTCCACCATTAATGTACATTATGGATTTTTATTTCCTTTTAAAAAAACGACGCCTGCACTAAGTAATTTATTCCTTGTGTCGCGGGGGTTTCACAAACATTCAAATCACATGCACAAAGAACACCGAGACTTGGAGCAAGCATTTGTAGATCACACAAATACTTGTCCCATGCGGGGATCGAACCCGCAGTACGTCGCGCACAGTGGTAATTGGCGTGGTGACCTATACCACTCGGCCGTATCCGTCGGTATATGAATATGAATAATTTCAACACCGTAGTCTTTGACACGCTAAGACCAAAATACGGTACAGCTTGTATACAATAAAATTGTATGGCTAAATTTGTATTATGTGTAGATTATGTCCTTAACAAACTTTCCAACTGTGGTCTAGTGAAGTAACCCAACTCTCAGGTATGTTGCATATCGATTCCAGTAGCGATCTACACAACAGTCTAAAGGGTATTCTTGTTTTGCTTCATTAAGTATCCGGACTATTAAACTAACTTAGCTGTACGTGGGAAAGTACCCCTGATTTCACCTGGCTTTCTATCAGTGGAATAATTTATTAGTGAGAATCGGTCCAGTAGTTCCAAGGATGAGCTCGAATTATTAAACTAACTCACAATAAATATTATCTCTTTATATGTTAGTACGTCTAATTATGAAATTCTATAAATAACTATTAAACTACTAGTAATTAATAGACAGAATTTCATACGTAAATAAATTAAATTACTATTAAGGAAAATAACTAGAAACGATGCCATAATATACAAGACAATATAAGTTTGTACTACGGGCGTATTATAATTAGATTTACAAGTTTTCAGAAAAACATTTGCAAGATCCTCAGAATTGGGGAATCTCGAGGAATTGAGATTACCGGAATCGCTTATTTCAGATATAAAACCATTCCGAACATATGTCACACTCGCTCATGCTTGACCGAAGTGACGATTCTGTGGTACGAAGATTCGCAGCTACTACTATCTCGAGTAATAATTAATAACTAGATTTTTAACTGTTGTATAATTACTCACTACGCTTATCGGCAAAATGTTTTAACTATAGGTATTTTTTCTGTAAGTGATTTGTAAATCTTTTGATAAAGTAAATGTTATAAGCCAGAATTAAAAAGGCTAAAAATATCACTTCTATAAAGAAGATGAAACTTACTAAAATACAGTCAACACTGTCATATGTAGACACGAAATCGTTGCTATCGAACACACCATTAAAATACACATTAATTATTCATACAAAATCAAAATCAAAATCAAAATATTTTTTATTTCGAGTAGACCCTTTCAGGTACTTTCAAAACGTTAAATGAATCTAGTTGCTCGGTTCCAAAATGTCATTCCTATGGAGAAGAATCCGGCAAGAAACTCCGTAGGTTACTCATTTAAAAAAAAAATACGTAAACAGTAGTATACATACACACTTATGAGTACACACATGAGTAAACTTACACATGGATTATGTGTAGGTTTCAGAGTAGCTTAGAGTATCTCTGGTCGTAGGCTTTTACAATAGCTTTGGAATAAGTAAGTCCTGGCATGTCTGTATAGGATTTGTTTAAATAGATAGTCTCCAGGGTCATTCGAGCGAGACTTTTGGGAATGCCACAATAAAGTTCTGGGACATATCGTGTTTTTCCCGATCCCGCTCTGGCGAGTTCGTCGGCATTTTCATTGCCCACGTCTCCTTCGTCACCCGGAACCCATCTTAGCGTTACTCTGCAGCGTTTTGCTAGAGTGTTAGGCGGCTCATGCAGTCTGCTAGCATCTTCATTCACACGAACCCATCTACTCTACAAGGTGCTTTTTAACCTAGGAGGCGAGGCATGAATTGAAATCACGCTAAACTTTTACACTGAAAGATGTCCAGCGCATTCTCGTGCTGGCTCGCTATGGCATGAGCTGGCCACTCGTGTCTCGCGCCGTACAGTCACGAGCATAAATATGTATACACATAGCGAAATTGTGAAACAATAATTTAACAGGAACTCACCATCAATTCAACTTTTAATCATTTAAAAACAGAAAAATATAAAAGTTTCATTTTCGAGTTTCAACAAAAACTCTCTCGCTAAATAAGTTTTACTATTTCATTATGTGTATACATATTTTTGCTCTTGACTGTACCTCTTACAAAGATTGCTATATCTATTCTGTTCACATTGTGCGACGAAATTGCGTAAGATATGTTGCGAAAAATACGTGTTAGTGGCTCTGAAGGCTGGAATAAAGTATAAGCGATGTCTGACGATGGTCAGAGCGAGCTGGCGCTTGAAGGAGAGATATGTTAATATTGTATTGCAATGTAAATTGGCTTAATAAAATTGGGATTGTTTGCTACTGAGCACTGAATAAATAAATCTTCTTTTTCTTCCTGCCTTTTTTAAATTTATATGGAATAAGGCCATACGAAAATACTAGTAATGTGCAACCCACATCGCAAGTAGGCTTTTAACATTAAAAAAAGAGTGTGGACAGCTAGTATTTTCCGTCCTATAAACAAAAAAAAAACAAATTATTGAAAACATGGAATTGATCGATACATAACATATTCTGTAACTGACCTATATTATGATAATTAGTCTTTTTGAGTATTCAAAGTATAAATACTGAGTAACTATAAAATATATAATAATAATAACATGCTTTATTTGAATGCATAGATAGATGACGAATTTCCAGTGAAATGGGTGCCAGTGGTAGGAGGGCCGGGGCCCGGGTGAGGGGGGGGGGCGGCGATCGGGCCGAGAGGAGGGGGAAGGGGCGCTCTCACTCTCCGTGACCCAAGAGAGTCGAAGTTCATTGCTCCAGATATTGCGTAACATATATTTAAAAGTTATTTTGCCAATCTTCACAAATAGTAATATCAATTTGTTGGTGCTATTTTTAAGAGAAGAAATTTAATAACGGGTTATAGGTACTTACAGGTCATTGTCTGTGGGGTCTGTATTAACCTCCAGCAATATTTTAATGATTTAGAATTGAATGTACAATGGTTCTTTGTTTGAAGCTGGTATTTTACTAAACTCAACAAAACTACTCAAAATTAAAAAGTCTTTCAATGTCATATTATTCTTACTTTATTACTGAGTTCTCGAGCAGGAAATCTATGATTTCAAAACTATTTTCATAAAAAAAAAAATGCTATCTAGCAATGTGTGCCGCACGTAACTAGTATTCTTGTAAGCCCCTCGTGCTAAAGCTAAGTGCTTGTGTTACGAGTAGATTAACGTCGGTAGTTCATTTGACGAGTTTCAAACCGGCAAAGTTTGAACGAATAAAACCAAATGCAAGCGAAAAGCTGCTCATTCAACAAATTGGCATTGGATATTATCAAAGTTCGATTATTTGGGCGCTGGTCCCGGCGGTCATGGTGTCATGAACTAGTTTCCCTAGTTCATGACACCATGACCTAGTTTTAGATTAGGATGCTTTTGCCCAGCAGTGGGACAGTATGGGCTGATTATAATAATAATTTGGCCGTGCACTCATAACACTATAGGCGGTAGCCTAATAGATAAGGCGTTGGACTTGCAATCATGAGGTTGCTAGTTCGAATCCCTCCTATTGCACTACTGACGTAAAACAACTCGGTAAATAGCAAGCATTTAGCTTAGTAGGTACGAGGGGTTAACAAGAATACTAGTATGGTGCGACCCACAATGTTGGCTTTCAAAAAACCTCGCCTCCGTAACGTGTCCGCTCTTAGCGGTTGAACAAGGACAACGAGTGTCACAGGGTACGTTTTATCGATAATAAACATCCACGTGGACTGAAACGCTGTCCAAAAGCTAATAAAATACATAATTTGAAGCTAATTACTCTAATAGTGATAAGTTTATTCAGTTTTTATAAGGACGTTTTAACAGTGGTATTAATTTAAATACCTGTAATGCATCTCCATGACTTGGGATATACGGTCTCCTTTGATGAAAAAGAGCCACGTAGTGACTTTTCAACACACAAAATGCTGCAGTAAATATTTCTTAGAAAGACTCCTTTTTAAAAAGAAGTCATCGAGGCTAGTCGGGTGGAGAGACTTTTGAAAATTAGGTATTTAAAGTATCCATCGCTGTCGCGCTGTATGCATGGGTATGTGATAATTAAGGGCAACTGTACATCCAACTAAATATCAAACTATTCACTTCTCCAATTTTGGACCAATTTCATACACTAAATAAGAAGACTACGGACTATATTTTTATTGTTTTGTTAATAGTTACGGTACGTCTATGAAAACTGTGATAGAAATTAGCATTTTTGGAAGGTTCCAGTTCCTTTTTTCGACGAAAAGGAAAAAGCAGGAGCACAGAACTAGTTCATATCTATATTAATACAAAAAAATTATAGCTCTAAATTGATAAATCACTGAGAAACTAGTCGAGAGCTTTGTATGGAAAAATATATAACCGTGTTTCCTCTTGTCCTGCGTGCCGCCTACAGTATTGTCATAACAGAAAGAAGATATCTCAATTTAAAAATAGTAATTTAATGAGTGTTGATTCCACATTTATCTTTTTGAACTGTACACTGTATGCGTAATGTAAAATGAAAAACAACGATGACGCTGCACGCGTCGCTGGATTTAATTGGTGAGACAATTTTCCTTTGTGTTCATTTCATCATTATTACGTTCAATTAATTAAATAAAAAGTTATTTTTTACTCATATCCGTCGACCAACATAGTTAACTATTTATTATGCGCACTTTAAGTCATGCATGGAACACATGTCATCTTTAAAACTTATTTGAAAAAAACATGATAATAAAGAAAGAGTAAGAAATAATATAAAAGATATCTCAATAAATATTAGCCGTCTGACTGTTTCTCTTGTTCTCAAAAAGGATTATGACTTGTTTTGTAACATTACCTTGCTTAGAATTTTCTCTTCAGAATAGTTGAATTCAATAATTCGCAGTTCAAGATGAAATGCTGTTATTTATACTTTTTGTATCTATGTAGTGATTATTGTTATGTAGGTTTGACTATAGTACTAATAGTCTCTATTTGCTATTGCAAGGGGATTGAGAGAGGAGGGTCATAGGAGAGGCCTATGTCCAGCAGTGGACGACTATAGACTGATGATGATAATGATGATGATGATGATGACGGAGATTGACTTCAAAGTTTCGCTTATATAGGTTATGTAGCATAACATACACCAATCGTGAATCAAAGTACGAGCATAAGCATTGAGTATTGAGTATAAGCTATGCTCGTACTTTAATCCACGATTGATGAGCAATACAAAATCTCGAAACGTGGAAAGTTTTATTTAATAGTTTGTAACAAACACGCTCAATCTGTTCAATGTAAGACACGAAAATTGGAGCATACCTACATTACTTAATCATATTTGTAATGTAGGTACATAAATAATATTGTGAAGTTTGGTCGGTAGATCCGAATAAAGTTAGTTAGACTCCAACCGTGGTTTCATTTCGTTGCACTGGCGACGAGTCCGGCGTAAAATATATTTTCACGTAGAATCTACGCGTACTGTGAACCAAATATTGTTTTAATTTCGCGGGTTGTGTTGCGTTGTTACTAAGTATAACAAAGTATTTTCGCAATGCCAATCGGCAAAATCGAACCATTTGATTTATTTTCCAAGCAATGGCCGGCGTACGTACGACGTGTCAATCAGTTTATAAAACTCAACGAGATCAAACCGGAATTGAAAGTTTCGATGTTAATTACAGTGGTCGGCGATGCGACTTATAGTTTGATGTGTGACTTATGCGCTCCAGCTAATCCGGAGGATAAAACATTTGATGAGTTAATTAAATTAGTGCGAGCTCACCTCGAACCACAACGGTCGGATATTGCCGAACGCCATATTTTTCGTCAAAGAAGACAACGACCAGGCGAATCGTTGACCGCATACCTACAGAGTTTAAAGCATCTCGCGGTCACTTGTAATTTTGGCAACCGACTAGAGGAGGATCTCAGAGATCAATTTGTATCGGGGCTCGCGAGCGAAGTGATGAGGTCCAGGATTTTTGCTGAGAGGTCGATCGACTACCAGAAAGCGGTGGAGCTAGCTCTGGCTCTGGAGGCGGCGGACCGGCACGCCGAGATAAGCGGCGGCGGCACGGCCGCGATGGGGAGCGCGGGCGCTGGCAGCGGCGCGGGCGCGAGCGTGGGTGGCAGCGAGGCGGGCGAGGGCCTGCACGCGGTGCGCGCCCGGCCGAGCGCGAGCGGCGCGCGCCAGCAGCGCGCGGGGGGGCCCGCGGCGCCCGCGGGCGCAGGCGGTGGCGGAGCTCGCGGAGGCACGGCATGTTGGCGGTGCGGGAGAGGGCATCCGGCTAACAGGTGCCGTTACACGAATTACAATTGCGATAATTGTAATCAACGCGGCCATTTACGTGTGATGTGTGACAAAGTTCGTAATCGTAAAAGTGTTGATTTTCAACGTCAAAATTTTGTTGGTGAAGATTCCGAAGACGATGACTTTTTCAACATGGTGGTATCCTCAGCACAAGGTAACCAACCTTATTTTATAAATGTGCAGGTGGATTCTCAAATATTAGAGTGCGAGATTGATACCGGTAGCCGTATTTCTGCAATCAATGATAGTTGTTATGAGTTATTATTTAGTGACAAATCCTTGCAAACCGATAATTTGATTTTGCGCAGCTATTCTGGCTCAAAGATCGAACCACTCGGATATATTTTAGTTAATATTAAATTTAACAATGACATAGCTACCAATGTTCGATTGTATGTCATAAAAGGCGGCAGTAGGCCGTTACTGGGTCGAGACTGGCTCGCTGCTTTAAACATAAAACAAATAAACATTAATAAATTAATTGAAGAAGATACATTAATCAGTCAATTGGTTAAAGAATTTCCTGAAGTGTTTACAAATCAGCTAGGCACTTGTAAGAAATCGTTACGGTTACAGCTCGTAGACAGCGGCGGTGTATACGTGCGCGCGCGGCCCGTGCCGCTAGCGCTGCGGGCGCGTGTTGAGCGTGAGCTGGAGCGGCTACAGCAAGACGGCTCCATATACCGCGTAGAGCACTCAGATTTTGGGACCCCTATAGTGCCTGTAGTCAAACGTAATGGGGAACTCAGGATTTGTGGTGACTATAAAATCACCATTAATCCCAAACTGAAGCGTGATTTTTATCCACTTCCCCGTATAGAAGAGTTATTTGCGAACTTAAGTAACGGGGAGGAATTTACTAAAGTTGATTTACGACATGCTTACGAACAGGTGCTTTTAGATCCGGAATCACAAAAATTTACGGCGATTACAACACATGTAGGGACGTTTGTTTATAGGAGAACGCCGTATGGTTTATCTTGTGTACCAGAGCAATTTCAGAAAATGATGGAGGAGACTCTACGCGGTATTCCGGGCACGGTTGTATTTCTCGACGATATCTGCATAACTGGCAAAGATAGACACTCACACATGCGCAGTCTACGGCCTGTCCTCGAACGATTACGTCAAATGGGCCTTACTGTCAAGTTGGAAAAATGTACTTTTTTACAAAAAAGTGTTACTTATTTAGGGTTTATTATCGATAGGCACGGGTTGCATCCCGACCCCGCTAAGCTCGACGCGATTGCCAAAATACCCACACCTACAGATGTGACACAATTAAAAAGCTTCCTCGGTCTTCTAAATTACTACGGGAAATTTATCCCAAACTTAAGTTCATTGCTTCACCCGTTGCACTATCTTTTAGGTAAAGGTGTTAAGTGGAATTGGGACTCGCGTTGTGCACAAGCAATGGAGAAAGCAAAGAAGATATTGTTAAGCGATAAGGTGTTGGCTCATTATGAGGAGGGGCGGCCGCTCGTGTTGTCGGTGGACAGCAGCGCGTACGGTGTGGGGGCGGTCCTAGCACATCGGTATGAGGATGGTAGCGAGCGGCCAGTCAGTTGCGCCTCGCGCACGCTAAACGGTGCGGAACGCAACTATAGTCAGCTAGACAAAGAGGCTTTAGCAATTTATTTTGGCATTATAAAGCACCATCAGTATCTCTTTGGTCGCCGATTTACTTTGCGTTCCAATCACAAGCCCCTGACCTATATTTTTCATGAAAAGAAGGGTATACCGCAGACGGCAGCCAGTCGCCTGCAGCGCTGGGCCGCACGACTAGCGGGTTACGATTTTACTATCGAATTTGTGAAGTCAGCGGATAATGGTCCGGCTGACAGTTTATCACGTTTGCCCTTGGCACACGAGCGGCAACCCACTACTCACATAGATTATTTACATTATGTCGAAGAATCACTACCTTTAGATTTTAATGATGTAGCTAAAGAGACTCAGCGGGACCCGCTGCTTTGTAAAGTGTTAGGTTACCTGTTGTTTGGGTGGCCGGTATCGCCTAGTTGTGATGAAGAAAAGGTATTTTTTGCTCGCAAAGAACATTTATTCACAGATCGTGGTTGTATTATTTATCAATATAGAAATTGTGAACACGCCACTACAGGGGTGTCGCCAGCTGTTGCACTATTCGGACGTCGCTTGCGCGGGCGCCTCGATGTGCTGCGTCCGGACGGGCCGACTACAGTCGGCCCGTCCGGACGCAGCGCAAGACAGGCAGGTGGCGGCCGCCGGCGGTCGTCACAAACCACTCGCGGTGGGCGACTATGTACTGGCGAGAGATTATTCCAAGAAAGGGGACAAGTGGGCGAAGGGTCACGTATCAGAGGTAACTGGCCCAGTTTCTTGTAAAATAAAGATAAGGGAAGGAGTGGAATGGCGTAGACACCACGACCAACTTGTCCCGCTTCGTGGACCAAGTCGCTATTCACTATCGCGTACAAGCACGCAGCCGACAGTTGAAGAAGTCGAGGGGTCTGACGGTCAAGAGACATCTGCAGAAGCGAAGGCGACTGGCGCGACTGGTATATGTGCTGCGCAAGCAGTAGATTCAGGAGATGAGTTTAGAGACGCGTTTGATGGTAATGATTGCAGTCGGGTTCAGTCGGAACCTCAAACTCCTCCACCACAGCTGCCAGACGCCTCCGCTCGTGCCAGGAGAGCGTACAACAGATCTATTAATAAATAATCACTTTGTCACCGTGTTATTATAATACATCTTTTATGTGGTGTAGATTTAGTTATTTTTAAGTTTATCTTTTTAAGTTTATATTTTTAACTGTATGCTTTTGGTTTGTTGGGGGGATGTGTAATGTAGGTACATAAATAATATTGTGAAGTTTGGTCGGTAGATCCGAATAAAGTTAGTTAGACTCCAACCGTGGTTTCATTTCGTTGCAATATTGAAAGCTACTGATTCACGTAACACCTAAAAAATCATTGGCAACACCTATACGGTTCCGTTCTGCACTCAGTTCATTTTTTATACGTGATAAACAAGGACGGGAAATAGCCCTACTAGTGTTTGCCCACTTATGCGATTTCAAGCTAGCAATTAATAAAAACAATACGAGCGATAAGGTGGGGGTGGAGCAGCGCGGTGGTGCAGCGCGCTCTTTCGTTTCGTATGTTTTGCATTCCGTCACACTCACACTTCGTCCTTAAAACCGAATAAAACCGTCCAAAGACAACTTGATGTAAGAATTACCAGACTCAATACGCAACGACTAAGCTATGGGCAAACGACCATACATTTACTATGGCGGCCAAACCCAACTGAACCGAAAACGAATTGAATACCAAACGGCACCTCATATGTGGCTAAGCTCCATGGCGTACAACCCTCATTTGGTGGCGTACAACCCTGCCAAACAATACGCGGTTGAGCTTTGATGTGTAATCTGATACGCTGCGAGTAATTACTTTGTTCACTTCGGATTTAGTAACGAACCCTTCAGGGTAATGCAACAATGGCCTCGCTTCTGTTAAACAAGTACTAAACTAATTTTAGTCCATTGCCATCTTTTTCACTTGTATATATTTAGAAAAAGACAGACAAAAATTAGATCTGTCAAATTTAGTTTCGACTAAAATTCTCATACAAATTTGGCGACAAGTAAAAACCGTGCTTTAAATTTAAAACACTGTGATGTTCAAGGCGAAAACTAGTTTGACATTAATTTCTAGTTTGTTGTTATATGTTGCCGTCCTTTCTCACGGTTTTTGTTAGTAAAAGACAGCAATAGTTTAAATTTAGTTTAATTATGCGTACAGAGGAATCAGCACCAATTACACCTTCACTGTTTACCCACGAATAACAAGCATAAAAGTGAGCCTTCCTTACCCTAAGCTAAATAAGACTGCCAAGATAAACCTAATTATCTCTAAATCTCAAGACGTGGTTTTTATACACAGATATATTCTTCAGTAAAAAATAACGGTCTATAAGAATCACTCGCACTATACTAGAATACAACATGTAAATTAGTAAAAAATAACGTAATCTTTATTCGCGTTCATAGACCAGAACAACGGATCGTAGTATTACGGTAGAAGGGCGTGTTATAATTACCTCCATTACAGGCAAGCTTGCGTGTATGTGTAGGTATTGGTTTGTCAACGACCGAATGAGGGCTTTGTGTCCATTATCCTACTATCCTATCTTACTAATATTATAAATGTGAAAGTGTGATGTTTGCATTTTTGGATATTTAGATGTTTGTTACTCAATCACGCAAAAATGGCGGAACAAATTTGGATGAAATTTGGCATGCATGTAGCCTTTGACATAGAAAGGAACATAGGCTACCTTTTATCCCGATTCCTTTAGAATTTTCCGATTGAAAATTAAAAATTGTTTACGAATTAAACCGCGGCCAGCTAGCTTTCAAATTTGGTATACATGTTACCTATGCTATGGACCAACATGCATCGCCGTGTCTATTTTGGCATCACAGCTAAGTGGCATTGCAACGCCATAGCTTAGAGGCGTCGCGACGCCATAGCGCAGTGGGGTCTCGATGCCACAGCAGGGAGGCGTCGCGACGCCTTATATTTTGGCGTCTGAACGCTATTGCTGGGAGGCGTCCCGACACCATTGCATAGGGGAGTTGCGACGATATAATTGATCGGCGTCGCGACGCTAGAGCTAAGAGGCGTCATGACGCCATATAAGAGTAACGTCGCGACGCCATAGCTGCGAGGCGTCATGACGCCATAGCTGGGAGGCGTCATGACGCCATAGCTGGGAGTCGTCATGATGCCATACTAGAGTGGCGTTGCGACGCCTTAGGTTAGCGGCGTCCCAGCGCTAAAGCTGCGGGCACCGCGACGCCATGATTGCGCGGCTTCGCGACGTCGCGACGCATCTTAGTTATGGCGTCGCGACGTTATAGCTGGGAGGCGTCGTGACGCCTTATTAGAGCGGTGTGGCGAACCACAGTTGAGCGGCGACGCGACGCCAATGTTGGGCGGCGTCGTGATGTCATGGCTGAGAGGCATCGTGACGCCATATTTGAGCCGCGTTGCGTCGCCTCTCAGCTATAACGTCGCGACGCCATAGCTGAGAGGCGTCATGACGCCATAGCTGGGAGGCGTCGCAACGCAATAATTGAGGTATGGCGTCGCGACATCATAGCTGTGAGGCGTCGCGATGCCATAGCTGAGAGGTGTCATGACACCATATTAGATTCGCGAGAGGCGTCATGACGCCATATTAGATTGGCGTTGCGACGCCTTAGTTAAGCGGCGTCCCAACGCTAAAGCTGCAGGCACCGCGACGCCATGACAGCGCGGCTTCGCGAAGTCGTGACGCTTCTCAGCTATAGCGTCGCGACGTTATAGCTAAAAGGCGTCGTGACGCCATAGCTGAGAGGCATCGCGACGCCAAAATAGACAGACGATGCAACGCAATAGCAGGGATTCAAGCCATATACCTGAGAAACGTCGCCACGCCATAGACAAAGACTCTGTAAATGAGAAAACTAAATTTTAAACGTCTAATTGGAAAACTGGATAAATGAAAACCCTCTTTAAATGGTACAAAATCCTTGGTCCCTTGAGATCCCAAATAACCAGGTTTCACTGTAAATGACGACGTGACGTCGTGACGCTATTACTGAGAGGCGTCGTGACGCCAAAGCTGAGAGGCGTCGCGACGCCATAGCAGAGGGGCGTCGTGACGCCATATTAGAGAAGCGTTGCGACGCCTTAGGTAAGCGGCGTCCCAACGCTAAAGTTGCAGGCGCCGCGACGCTATGATTGCGCGACTTTACGCCTCACTTCTCAGCCATAATGGTATAGCTGAGAGGCGTCGCGACGCCTTAGCTGCTGGCGCCACGACGCCACGAATGCGCGGCGTCGCGACGCTACGACTAAGAGGCGTGACGCTATTACTGAGAGGCGTCGCGACGCCATAGCAGAGAGGCGTCGCGACGCCTTAGGTAAGCGGCGTCCCAACGCTAAAGTTGCAGGCGCCGCGACGCCATGATTGCGCGACTTCGCGCCTCACTTCTCAGCCATAGTGGTATAGCTGAGAGGCGTCGCGACGCCTTAGCTGCTGGCGCCACGTCGCCACGAATGCGCAGCGTCACGACGCTACGACTAAGAGGCGTGACGCTATTACTGAGAGGCGTCGTGACGACACACCTGAGAGGCGTCGCGACGCCGTAGCAGAGAGGCGTCGCGACGCCATAGCAGAGGGGCGTCATGACGCCATATTAGAGAGGCGATGCGACGCCTTAGGTAAGCGGCGTCCCAACGCTAAAGTTGCAGGCGCCGCGACGCTATGATTGCGCGACTTCGCGCCTCACTTCTCAGCCATAGTGGCATAGCTGAGAGGCGTCGCGACGCCATAGCTGAGAGGCGTCGCAACACTAAAGCTGCTGGCGCCACGACGCCACGAATGTGCGGAGTCGCGACGCTACGACTAAGAGGCGTCGTGACGCTATTACTGAGAGGCGTCGTGACGCCACAGCTGAGAGGCGTCGCGACGCCATAGCAGAGGGGTGTCATGACGCCTATTTAGAGAGGCGTTGCGACGCCTTAGATAAGCGGCGTCCCAACGCTATAATTGCAGGCGCCGCGACACCATGATTGCGCGACTTCGCGACGTCGATACACTTCTCAGCTATAGCGTCGCGACGTTATAGCTGAGAGGCGTCGCGACGCCGAAGTAGACAGGCGATACAACGCAATAGCAGGCAGACACGCCATTTACCTGAGAAACTACGCCACGCCATAGCTGAGAGACGTCGTGACGCCATATTAGAGCGGTGTGGCGAACCACAATCGAGCGGCGCCGCGACGCCAGTGTTGGGTGGCGTCGCGACGTCTTGGCTGAGAGGCGTCGTGACGCAATATTTGAGTCGCGTTGTGACGCCATAGCAGAGAGGCGTCGCAACATTAAAGCCGCAGGTGCCACGACGCCACGAAGGCGCGGTGTCGCGACGCTACGACTAATAGGCGTCGCAACACTAAAGATGCAGGCGCCACGACGTCACGAATGCGCGGCGTCGCGACGCTACGATTGCACGGCGTCGTGACACCCCCCTTGACGTCATAGCTGAGAGGCGTCGTGACCCCGCCATCGCAGTGCGAAAGGAAGGCTCACTTTTATGCTAGTTATTCGTGGGTAAACAGTAAAGGTGTCGTAATTGGTGCTGATTCCTCTGTACGCAAAATAACTAAATTTAAACTATTGCTGTCTTTTACTAACATAAAGCGTGAGAAAAGGACGGCAACAGATAACAACTTACTTAGATATGTCAAACTAGTTTTTGCCTTGAACATCACAGTGTATTTAAACCACACGTTTTTACTTTTCGCCAAATTTGTATAGTTTTTGTCCGTCTTTTTCTAAATATGTGCAATTAAAAAAGATGTCGATGGACTAAAATTGAAGCCGCGCTGTCATGGCGTCGCGGTGCCTGCAGCTTCAGCGTTGAGACGCCGCTTACCTAAGGCTTCGCAACGCCAATCTAATATGGCCTCATGACGCAATTATTGCGCGACTTCGCGACGTCGATACGCTTCTCTGCTATGGCGTCGCGACGCCTCTCAGCTATGCCACTTTGGCTGAGAAGTGAGGCGCGAAGTCGCGTAATCATAGCGTCGCGGCGCCTGCAACTTTAGCGTTGGGACGCCGCGACGCCATTCTAATATGGCGTCATGACGCCTCTCAGTAATAGCGTCACGACGCCTCTCAGTAATAGCGTCACGACGCCGCGCAACCGCAGCGTCGCGGCGCCTGCAGTTTTATTGTTGCGGCGTCGCGACGCTATAGCTGAGAAGCGTATCGACGTCGCGAAGTCGCGCAATCAAGGCGTCGCGGTGCCTGCATTTTTAGCGTTGGGACGCCGCTTAACTAAGGCGTCGCAACGCCTATCTAATATGGCGTCATGACGCCTTTCTGCTATGGCGTCGCGACGCCTCTCTAATATGGTGTCATGACGCCATGATTGCGCGATGTCGATACGTTTCTCAGCTATGGCGTCAAGACGCCTCTCAGTAATAACGTCACGACGCCGCGCAATCGTAGCGTTGCGGCGCCTGCAGTTTTAGTATTGCTACGCCTCTCACCTATGGCGTTGCGACGCTATAGCTGAGAAGCGTATCGACGTCGCGATGTCGCGCAATCATGGCGTCGCGGCGCCTGCGTTTTTAGCGTTGGGACGCTGCTCACCGAAGGCGTCGCAACGCCACTCTAATATGGCGTCTAGACGTGTTCTGCTATGGCGTCGCGACGCCACTTTAAATGGTGTCATGACGCCCCTCAGCAATGGCGTCGCGACGCCTCTCAGCTAAATCGTCGTGACACCTCTCAGCTATGTCGACACGATGCCTCTCAGCTGTAACGTCGCGACGCTACAGCTGACAAGCGTCGCGACGTCGCGAAGCCGCGCAATCATGTCGTCGCGGCGCCTGCAGCTTTATACTGGCGACGCGATGCCTCCTTGCTTTGGAGTCGACACCCCTCTCCATTATGGCGTAGCGACGCTTCTCAGCTATGGCTTCGCGACGCCGTACCACGAGGGTGGCGTTGCAAGGCGTCGCGACGCCTCCCAGCTATGGCGTCGCGATGTCTCTGCTATGACATCAAGACGACGCACTACGATATGACGTCAAGACGACGCACTACGATGGAGGGCGTCGCTACACCTCCCAGCTAAGGCGTCTCGATGACTCAGCCATGGCGTCGTGTCGCTTTTCAGGTACAGTAGCATAGCGAACGCCGTTCTGCTATAGCGTCGCGACGCCGTTCAATTATAACGTCGCGACACTCATCAGCAATGGCGTCGGGACGCCTCGCAGCGATAGCATTGAGACGCTATTCGACGCCAAAGTAGAAGGCGTCGCGACGCCTCCCTGCTTTGGCATCGAGACCTCTCTCCGCTATGGTGTCGCGACGCCTCTAAGCAATGGCGTAGCAATGCCACTTAGCTATGGCGTCGCAACGCCGCTCTAATATGGCGTTACTACGCCTCTCAGATATGCTGTCACGACGCCGCTCTCCTACCCGCTGGGCACAGGCCTCTAACCAGATAGAGAAGGAACGAGCATTGATCACCATGTTTGCTCATTTCAGGCTGGCGATTGCAAATAATTTTTTTGGAATGTTTTCCTTCACCGTTTTAGAATAAATAATCTTATAATAAGAAAGTACACAATACATAACTTTGAAAAAGTCACATTAATACGGACCCGAGTTTGAACCCGCAAGGCTAAGGCACCACGACATTTCACTTTCAACTGATGTCAATAAAAACACTGAATAACGCAAAAAACTTCACAGTTACAGATAGTTTTTTATATTTTTAATACTATCTCGAATACAAATTTTATATTTATTTAATTTGCGAACAAAAGTTAACAGTAACCGTAGGATTAGATTTTCCTTGTGACTGTAGCTCGGCTGTTACCGAAAGCATAAATTAAAAATCAGGTACGTAAACATAATATAACGTGAAGTTATATTTATACCCTTAATATCAGTTAAGATAAATAAAACAGTTAACGTAACTATAATCTCAATTAATGAGTTTACTTTGGTATCTCAAAGGCCGGCTTCACGCATCAGTAAATATCAATACGTACACAGACAGACAGAGCTTTATAACGTGTTGATAGAGTCGCATCGAGGGGCCGTTTATACAGAATGAACTTAAAAGGAAGGGCATTAACTTAATGGCATGATACTTTATTATTGCCACAAAAACAGAAAGTGTTAAAAAAAAAAAAACGATTTCGGTGTGAAGGCATTTAACTTCAATTGAGGTCAGGATAAGCCTCATGATTTATTTTATGTCTTAGGTGTTAGTTAATTAATATTACGGGAACATTGTTAAAATATCTAAGTACTAGTTTTTATTTTTAAACAAATACGAAGGACCAATTCTAACGTATTCGCAGAATCGAGTGGTAAATGTTTTTCTTAAGTCTTCAGCCTGTGTACAGTTCCCCCTCGCTTTTATCAACCATCAAAGCAATGGTTCCATAGAATAGAATATTCTTAATTTTACATTATGAGAGTTAGCAAATGAAAATTAAAAGAAGTTTCACATAATATATGTTTTAATTCATAATTATCTAGAGCTAATACACTAGTAGGTACTAGTATGTCAAATGAGTGGGTCTTTACCGTTGACCTCTTTTTCATCTTAAGATATCCAAAATAAGACTCGGTTTACATTCAATTGGTTTAATAATAATTTATTAATTTAGAATATCACTAAAATAGGTACAAGTATCTCGGATGCAAATGGATTACTTTTTCGGAACGCGGCGAAGTCGGTTATTGAGTTAGCTCTACGAGCGTTCGGCTCATAGGTAGTATGTAATACTGGAATGTTATTTTGTTGTATAATCTCAGAAGTTCGCAATAATCAAACGCGATACAAGCACTAAACTCAATTTGTTAGTTTGTTATCAACTTTACATATTTTATTTTCATTGTTCACGAGAATGTCGACGGTTATGGGGCATAGTAAGTTTACGCCTTCTTTAATATTTTGACATCTACTTTACGTTTCATATTTGAAGACCTTTGAGGACGAGTGGCGTACACACTGGTTTTCCAGATGTTCGCTACCTTTGAGGTCTTGGGTTCGATTCCCAGATTGGTCAATATAGAAAAAACACTTCTCTACATTGTCTCGGGTTGTATTTGTGGTACCTACCTTAGTTGTCTCTGATTTCATAACACAAGTTCTTTAGCTACTAACATTAGATTCGTAGCAATGTAAGTGATGTTGGCCACATTTATTTCTCTACTGCTTTTTATAAAAGTATCGTTGAATGTGGTGCGTGTGGTGCTTACAACGTTCATGGACCTTCGATTGTTTCCACAATGCTCGCAATAATCTCCATTTATCATCGTTGTTTACTAAAACAATTGCGTTCAGGTGGGAACATGGTGTGTGTGCAGCGAGTGCGGTGCGTACGTTGCTCTGTTATAATCACGTTCCACGCTCGACTTAACGTCCATTACGCCACTATAAAACGAACCAAAGTGTTTAGGGTATTTGGTGAAGGCACCGCAAATAATATAGTGCTGAACTGAAAATTTGCATGGTAAAATACAAATTTTCACTTTCTTGACAATTATCGGGAACGACAAGTACGGTAGCTGTTCCTTAAAACATTTTTCACAACTCTAACCAGTTTTAACGTTCGTGGAGTATGTTTGCTTACAGTGTAAATTTTGCAATAGAAATTCAAAGGTTAGACTTGTTATCCAACACCTGGAAACGACTAGAAGAGAAACAAAAAAAGATCCAATGATCAAGACACATTTTGAAAAAACAAATGCGTGTTACTAAAACAAAGCTGGCACTTGTTCCTATTTTAATGAACGGATTATGCTTTCACAAGATGGACATACCAAATAGAGGATTGCTAGTTAATGGTCCGCGGTACGATCAAAATAATGTATTATTATACATAATGTTTTATAAAACACTTCAACGTCCGGATTTAGCTGAATACCGTATTTTACACGGAGGGACTGCCTATCTGCCCTCCGCAACCCATTACTAGATAATACAGTATTTCTTAGTACGACTGGTTGGCAGAATTGTAACCAACGGCTTAACGTGCTTTCCGAGGCACGGAGAGGTCTCGATAATATGTTCACAAATAGTCACCCATCACCCATCCACGGAACAACCGGCAAACGCGGCTTAAGATTTATAATCGGTAAAGCCGTAAGGCTTACAATTAGCCACGAACCCCTCGTTATAAAACACTTCAACGTACTAAGTATATGGTATGGTATTATTAAAACATCACCCAATCTCAAACATCAAAATACAAATGATTGAATCCAGCCGAAATGGACCCTCAGACAGACAGATCGATGGGATCAACGCATAATTACATAAACTTATATACAGGATGACTAAGGGTGCAGTTTGATGTTGTCAGGTACGGCACGATAGTGGTAGCAAAAATGAATGCTAAACATTCATCTCAGAGATAGTGATCAATTTTTTTTGCATTTATTTCGACAGTGTTAATCATTTTCCGAACGTTTCAACATTTAACTTGATTTTCGTGCAGCTTTAAAATATGTGATTCAGCTTAGAACTAAAACTCAGAATCTCTCAATGCCTTTACCACAGCCGACAGGTCACAAATATTCATAATTTTAGAAATAGAAATTCTGTAGCCAGTACTTAGACATTCGGAACTTATACCTAACTCTTTTATCAACTATAATAATTGCAAAAAAATCAAAAACATTAAAGCGAAAAGATGAAAGGTGCGTTTGTTCCGTGATCGTTATTATCGATAACTTTCAAATATAAATTTATTTGCATAAAAATAATCTAAACACAAATCTGTACATATTATACCTAATAAAAATAAAATATGTGGATGTTGTTATTATCTCAGTTATATAAGAGTGATTTTAGTAAATTATCTGTTGATGCTGTAGACTGTACCTGAGTCCTTTGATGTAGTCCAACATACGCATCAAAATTTTGAACGCAATCGATTCCTCTCGCCGACAGGGGTGTTGCCATGGGCTACGAGACAGAGGGTTGATATTAAAAGGGTGCAATATGAGTTTCGATGTAAACATTCAGCGATGTACGCAAGCTTTGATAATTAACTGATGCACGTTTTATTAAGTCCTTTTTTATGCGTTCATATTGTTTTGTCTGCTTTTACTCTCAACTTTCTCGTGTGAAGTGGACCCAAGTTGATAAAATGTTTGTAATGAATACGTTCTGGTGAAGGTGATGTTAATTAACATCCTTCTTATTCAGATATTGTATTTATAACGCTAGATTTTAGGTTTTTAACGTCTATCAATAGAAATAACCGTGTCAATAAAAATAATCTTATAGACTATCGCACTCGCCGTACGCGCCGCTATTTATCGGAGGAATCTACAATAAAATTAACACTAAGTTGGCCGTGTTGAATATCACTAGGCCATTGCATTTGAAGGCAAGGCGCTCTAAAAGTTATTGCGGGATAGATATCCTGTATTAGGCAACTATCCCCTAGATGGGAAAGATGTTCAAAAAATTCAAGGTAGGCAAAAATCGCTATTACTCCGAAAATACCAAAGATAATGTTTTGTTCTTTTAACAATTTAAAGGTAATAAACCAAAGTTCCTACCCATTTACAAATTAAGTTTCTTTTATAACTATACTGAGAGACTTAAGTTATTTCAGTGCGGAAACTATCCCGCTTTCACCCTAGGTGACAATAATTTGCAATATCTGTATGAACGTGTGGTAAGAATGGGTGTTCTTGTCTTCATTGAGAAATAATTTCAACTTTGGAAAATATTGAATAATTTTACTATTTTCTTCTGGGCGGAAAGTTTTTGCCACAAATATTATATATTTGCCATAGATAGAGGGAAAAATCTGTGAGTATGATATGTCTATATTTATATATGACTTTATGGCAGCTTGTAGCATCTTTATATATTTCATTTATCCTACAATCTGTATTTATTTTATCTACCCTACAAAATGAAACCAAAAGTAAAACTACTTACATAATTTTCAATTGCACGTAAAAAATAATTCCTTTTGATGAAAATATATACGCATCGTACGTCATCTGCAAGAATAATCGATACGGTTTAATGACGTGATTGAGACGGAAAGATGAATGCATGGGGTAACATCAAACAACCGCGACCCTCCTAAACTCCCCTCAAACAGATCCTGAATGATGTGTAACCTTGACCATCGGCTTCAAACCGAGGGGAAAGTGTATGAGTCATGATTTATAAAACGAAAATAATTTATGCAGTTCCACAGCGTGAAAGAGTTAAATTCAATACAACGTATTCTTTTCGTGTAAAGATGATGAGTTTTAGTTCATAGATGCCTTTTTTAATTTATGCTTCAGGTGCGCAAATGAATAATGTGTGGTTACTGACTCTTGAAAATATACATTTTAAAAGCAAAATAAAATAAGGTACATAATTTTAGCTTAAAATTCTTACTATAGAGGAATGTAAAGGCTGAAACGTGTAGTTCATATTATAATCTCAGAAGAAAATGTGTATTACCACATCGGTTGAGTTCGGGGTCATTTTTTATACTAACTCTTATTGCTCCGAGAAGATGAGTAAGAAATTGAGCCTAACGCACAAAAATTTAACAATGCATTCAGTAACGAAAGTTTAGCAAAATATAACTGAATCAGGAATTAAAATGGGAACTGGGAGCATAAACTAGTTCAAGTATTATGAAGTAAGCGCTACGCGAGCCCGGATGCACCTGCGTGACCGGGTTGCTAGTGTTGCTACGCGCCCGGGCGTAGCCCTCTCCCCCACCCACCGACCCATTTCGTAGCCACCGCGCGCCGACCGTTACAAAGTCAGCAGCTAGTTTATGTTACAATTTTTCCAAATTAATGAATATTATATGCAAGATCTCTATTATAAGGTTTTAGTTTAGTATAGTTTTATTTTAGTTTTTATTGTAATCTATACTATAATAAAACAGTAAAAAAACTGTGTCTGTACATTGAATATATTAAAAAAATAATGATTGAGGGGGGTTTACAAACAGTTATAGAGCACGAATCCAAAAAAAAAAATCTGTCTGTTTGTCTGTTTGTCTGTATGTCTGTTTGTCTGTTTGTCTGTTTGTTTGTACACGCTAATCTTCGGATCTACTGGACGGATTTGAATGATTTTTTTTTTGTTGTATAGGTATTAAGTCTGGGCAACATATAGGCTATAATTTATCTTGGAAATTTGAACACCTGATGCAGAACCGCAACAGACCAGCTAAACTATAAGAGATACAAAAATGGTACCATAGCAAAAATTGTTCCACGTGATGAGCATTTTCTGCTGAGAGAATAAATTTGAAGATCTGGAACACCTGATGTGGAACTCCAAGAGCCCGGGTACACCATAAAACATATAGGAATGACGTCTTAGCAAGAGTTGTTCAGCCTGATGAGCACTCACTGTTGACGTATAAAAATTGAAGATCTGGAACACCTGTTGTGGAAGTCCAAGAGCCCGGCTACACCATAACACATATAGGAATGACGTCTCAGCAGAGTTGTTCAGCCTGATGAGCACTCTCTGTTGACGTATAAAAATTGAAGATCTGGAACACCTATTGTGGAACTCCAAGAGCCCGGCTACCCCATAACACATATAGGAATGACGTCTTAGCAAGAGTTGTTCAGCCTGATGAGCACTCTCTGTTGACGTATAAAAATTGAAGATCTGAACACCTATTGTGGAACTCCAATAGCCCGGCTACACCATAACACATATAGGAATGACGTCTTAGCAAGAGTTGTTCAGCTTGATGAGCACTCTCTGTTGATGTATAAAAATTGAAGATCTGGAACACCTGTTGTGGAACTCCAAGAGCCCGGCTACACCATAACACATATAGGAATGACGTCTCAGCAGAGTTGTTCAGCCTGATGAGCACTCTCTGTTGATGTATAAAAATTGAAGATCTGGAACACCTGTTGTGGAACTCCAAGAGCCCGGCTACACCATAACACATATAGGAATGACGTCTCAGCAGAGTTGTTCAGCCTGATGAGCACTCTCTGTTGACGTATAAAAATTGAAGATCTGGAACACCTGTTGTCGAACTGCAAGAGCCCGGCTACACCATAACACATATAGGAATGACGTCTTAGCAAAAGTGGTTCGGTCTGATGGGCATTCCCTGTTGACTTATAAAAATCGAAGATTTGAAACATCTGACTTGGAAATCAAAGCTATCACTAATTTCACTGTATAATTATAAAATAACATAACCTTTCGGACTGATTTTGGATGACGATGGTATATCATTTATAATTCGACTCTACTGGCCAAAACTCCCAATTTTTTTTTTATCGAATATATTATGTGCCTTTGGGCTTATGTTATTTGAGCGTTTAATTTACTTTGCAGTCACTTAGATTTTAATTGATCAGGTATCTTCACAATAAAACTATAACCATGATGAAAGAGGTCAAATCTTTCCCAATGTTCCAAAGGAGCTAAATAGGCTAAATAATAAAAAGGATCATAAGATCCCAAGAATCTACCGAAGAGCGTCAAGAGAGACTTGATGCTGTTCGAGAAGATCAGGCTGCAACTCGCTCCGTGGAAACCTCTTCGGATCGCGAAGCACGCCTGCATTCTCATCGTATTTACGTATCTACATCCAGGTCACTAGAGACCAGTGAAGAATATGATGCGCGACTGACCGCTGATCGTGAGCAAAAGTTCTGATGGGCATTTCCTGCTATCTTACAAAAATGAAAGATCTGGAGGGTCTCGAATCGTCTCGCGCATCACGTTGTTTTCCCGTCCCCGGGCTCTGAGAATTTGACATCAGACGTTACAGATCTTTTATTTTGACGACCCTGTTGTCGCTGGCATAAGCAACAGGATCCGCGTACGAAGTTGCGGGCAGAAGCTAGTTAGTAATATGTGTATATAGTTATGTTTGTACATACTAATAAAATATTATGAATAAATAGCTTTGTTTAGAGAATCTCTTTTTCTAGTCAATCTCTCAATATAGTCTAATCCTACAATACAATAATATTATAAATGTGAAAGTGTGGATGTGATGTTTGTTACTCAATCACGCAAAAGCGGCTGAAAGGATTTGTATAAAATTTGGCATGCATGTAGCCTTTAATATGGAAAAGATCATAAGCTACCTTTTATTCCGATTCCTCAAGTAGTTCCCGAGGGAAAATTGTTTACGAGCTAAGCCGTGGGCAGACAGCTTTGAAATTTGGTATACTCTCTATTACGGCGATAACACGGGTAAAAAATTTATTCCATTTTATTGAAGTACACGCAGACTTACATTCCATTCCAGACATCCTTTGGATGGACACGAAATACTCAAGACTTTTCTTTTGAAAATTTCTAACAATTAAGTATAATAATATTATTTGCACGAGATATAATAATTTTATTTATTAATTTCAAATAAATAGGTATCCAAAGAAAGCTTCAGCGCTTTACCGGGCCGTCTTAACGTCACTCCTCTTTTTTTTTTTTTTTTTAATTTATTTTATCAGAACTTTGTCGCTGAGCGACAATACCGTTCCATAAAAACAACAAATAGTCTTATACTTGACACGAAAAACTTAAAAAAAAAACAATGAAAACCTCCATACTAAACAATAAATCCAATAAATCTAGCTACCACACAAACCAATACTAGCTAATTTATACAAAATTTTAGCTTCTTCGGAGAACGGAGAAGCTAAAATGCTGTTTATAAAGCCCATACAAATATGCTTTTTAATATAAAACCGTCTAAAAGCCTCGTTTCGGACACATTCCATCAATATGTGATGTACATCCTCTACTGTACCACAGTCAGCGCAGTTGGGAGACGAGACTTTTTTCATCAAAAAAGCGAACTTCTTAGATGGAATGTGTCCAGAACGAAGCCTCAGTGCGACAGTCAATTGGTTCCTGTGGAGGGAATTACATTCTATCCACGGAAAATGTGATATCCGAGGATGAATGGTCCGATACCACAAACCTTTATCTTCAGAACATTTATCAAAATATTCCTGCCATAAAACCAAACACTGAAGTTTAAGGTCATGAATAAAATCCGAGAATAAGGGAAGAATAGACAGTTCAATACCTTCAGTGATAGCCTGTTTTGCCAGAAGATCTACCTCCTCATTCTCTTTAACAAGAATATGTGATGGGATCCACTGTAAACAAACTTTCTTCAAAGGCTGTAAGTCCAAAATTAATTTATAAATTTCATAAGCTATTGGTGAACCACCAGCACGAGAAGTATACCGGGACAGATGTTGCAAGGAGCTTTTGGAATCTGTCAAAATGACAAACTTATCATAATCAATTGATTTAATATAAGAAAGGGCTTCGACTATTGCTACTAACTCAACATGCATTATAGATATATTTGAATTAATTTTGAATTTAGCATTGATACCAACCATCGAATCCAAAAAAGCACAGCCTGCCATGGATTTTTCTTTAGAACCGTCAGTAAATATTTTATAAAAATCAGAATAACTTTCTTTAATGAACGATTCGCAAGCAAGTTTCAAATAATGTTGATTATAACTGCGCTTAGGGCGGTCTATAGAAGGAATATTCGGATAAATCACCTCATGTAAGTCTATATTACTGGTCCATGTATCTAGGGAAAACATTTTGTTCGGATGGCTGGAGTAAACAGTGATACTATTGAAATGAGATATAAAAGAAGAAATAAGTAAAGGAAGCCTTTTATTCACCCAGTAACTAGACTGACATTCAGCGGATAGATCATTTAGTACATGAACAGTTTTGTTACTAGTTATTACTTTAGATTTAAGAATAAATTTACCCGCTAAAAATCTACGACGAACAAACAGAGGAGGGATACATAACTCACTTTCCATAACATGGATAGGAGTGCTTCGTATAAAACCACCAACAACTCGTAACACTTGGTTTTGTACTCTGTCTAACTTACCAGCATTTAATTTACTGCAATTGTCATATAAAAAACTAGCATAGTCAATTCTACTACGAATAATAGAAATATATAAACGCCTTAAATGTTTTTGGTGAAGTCCCCACCCTGGACCAGCTAATACTTTGACAAGATTAACATACTTAATAACCTTTTGCACTGTCTCATTTACATGCTTACCCCATTTCAAAGACCTATCTAACCACATGCCTAGGTATTTAATATTTTCAACAAAACTTATACATTGGTCGTTTATTGAAAGACTAATGCTATCCATAAACCTACATTTTTTAAAAACACACACTTTGGACTTTGTTGGAGAAACAGAAAGACCCAAATCACTTATTATATTATTAAACTCAAACAACGCTAACTGTAAGTCATTTGCAGCAGAATGAACATTTCCTTTGGAAGAATACAAAACAAAATCATCGGCATATTGAGAAACGCTAACATTATGAATATTTTTACATATTTGAATAGTGACAATGTTAAATAAAAGTGGCGATAACGGATCCCCTTGAGCTAAGCCACGATCAGTAGCCCGACAAAACTCACCTGCATAGGTACATACTTTCAGATTCCTTTGTTTAAGAAATGACCATAAATAGTTACAAAATTTAGCACCAGCTCCCATTTGATCTAAGATACGTAATAAACAAGAAATATCAACATTATTATAAGCACCATCAATGTCTATAAAGCTAGCAACTGTTACCAAATTTTTCGAGAACCCCAATTGGATGTGAGATACAAGTCTTACCAAGCTATCCAGGCAGGATTGTCCTTTACGGAACCCCACAACATCTTCAGAAAACATACAATTTCTTTCAAAATACCACTCCAGTCTTTTGTGCAAAATTGAATGTAAAATTTTACAAATGCAAGATATAAGAGATATTGGACGTAACGATGGACGACTACTACCATGTTTGGGAATAGGAATCACTTTAACATCACGCCATTGAACTGGAACAAAACCTAGCGAAAAACATGAATTATAAATAGAAAGCAAAAGTCTTTTGGCATTTAAAGGGAGGTGAAAAACCATTGAAAAGGAAATTTGATCACAACCAGGAGCAGTATCCTTTTTCTTAAGAGAATTTTCTAATTCTTGCATAGAAATTTCTGCCTCCAACTGAACATTGCTGGATGAAAATAAAGGGAGAGGTGGACAGACAGAGTCAGGAGTAAGAGATTGAAGAAGGTTCTCAGCCATATCCTTATCGACGGTAAAATTGCAATTTCGTTGCCCTTTTAACCACCGCATCTTTCGCCACATTTCTGAGGAAGAAGTTGTCTCATCAATAGATGAACAAAAATCTTGCCAAGACTTGCATTTTGCTGCCCGAATGAGCTTTTGAGCAATGCGAATTTTATCTTTGAGAACACTTAGGTTTGAAGCTGAGGGACAACGCCGTAAATTTGCTAGGGCCAATCTTCGCTCCGCAACAGCCTTAGATAACTCAGAAGACCAATAAGGTTTAGGAGAAAAATTAACACAAATATTTTTTGGTATTTTTACATATGGAATGTGATTTTCAGCAGCTTTTTGCATGGAATCTTGTAAGACATCATACATGTTTTGTGGGCTGTCAAGAATAACACACTCAGATAAATATTTAGTAATAAAGGAAGAATAAGAAAGCCAGTCGGCTTTTTTAAAATTCCTCTTTCTAGAAAAATCTTTACCTAATGTAATTTTACACGATAGTTTAAGTATTATGTGGTCACTGCCCAATGACTCATTAGTCGTAGTCCATGAAAATAACAAGGCTAGATCAGAAGATACAAAAGAAATGTCTGGAGAGGACTCTTGCAATAGTCCAGCTACCATCTTAACTCTAGTAGGCCGGCCATCATTAAGATAAATAAAATTGTGATCTAACATAGAATCATAAATTTGACATCCCCTTAAATCAGTTTTGTAAGACCAGCTAGAGTGATGGCCATTAAAATCTCCTAAGATCAGAGACTTGGTATTAGCTAAAGAAAAAATAAAATCCCAATCATTCTGATTCGTATGAGTACTAGAAGGACAATATAAAGAAAAAATATTCTCAACATGCCGACAATTTAAAACCTTAATGTGAAGGAGTTCAATACCTGGATTGCAACTTTGAGTGGAACACAAAACAGACTGAACAGAGTTATGAGCTAATATAGCCACACCACCATACCCATCCGCTCTGTCAATACGAAATGTCTGATAACCGCGAATCCTAAAAGCGGAATCGTTTTCTAGCCATGTTTCGGAAAGAACAGCTATGTGAACCTTTTCTTGAGCAAGGAAATGTTCTAAAGACTGTGATTTAGGTCTCAAACTTTGACAATTCCACTGAATTATTGACAAATTTAAAATATTCTTATCCATTATTTACAAGAAGATCTTTAAACGAAAACTCAGAAAAAAAACTTATTAACTTCGGAAACCATTCTATACATATCAAAAACAATGAATTCATTTTGTCTTTCAAAGATTCTTCCCCTAGAAATATATTCTTTAACCTAATAAATAATTGAGTAAATCCATATGATACCTTAGACTCTTTGGTTTGCACCTTGGGAGCCGCCTTCGGTGGTGGAGAAGCATCGACCGAGCACTCCGACTGTGACGTCAAAAAGTTATCCCAATTTGCTTCTACACCAACAGCGGAAGCTCGATTAATGTTTTTCTGGATCGCCTTTTTACGCTTCAAAACAGGTTTACTGGGCCTAGGCACAGAACGAACCACCTCGCTAAATGTCTTCCTTGAATTAGTCGGCAACTGGTTATTATGTATAGATGACGTAGGGTCTAGATCTTTATCAACAGGCATTTCACACACAGCTTCACGAATATCAGGATCCTTCCTATTATTTGGTCTCACTTCAGACTCGGAATGAATTGCAAGCGCTTTTCTGTATGTACAATTGTTGTCTGCCATTATCTCACGAATCCTATTCTCCTTCTTAAATACCGGACATATTCTGTCAAGAGCCATATGATCGCCGGAACAATTAATACATTTATATGACTTACTTGCACAATTGTCATGGTTGTCAGAACATTTCGGACAAACAATATTTTTAGCCTGACACATTCTCTGTAAATGGCCAAACTTCCAACATCTTGAACATTGAGATACCGGAAACTTGAAACGCTCAACCTTAACGTTTAAATCGTAAATAGATACACAAGCTGGAATTTGACTGCTTCTACGTCTATTGAGCCTCTTCACATACACAATTTTCGATTCACTTGATAAATTTTGTAATAATTCTCCCTCCGAAATATCTAACTCTATGCCTTTTATAATTCCAAATGAAAGCCCAACTTCCGAGGTCTTTTGGCAAATCCAATCCATCCTCGAGAACGCTTCACAATTTATAAAACAGTCGGCACTAGACTCGTCATTGAAGGAAATAAGCATTCTATACTTGTGAGAATACTTCACTTGCTGAATATTAACTATGTTATTTTCTTTGAACAGACGAGCCAAACTAAATTGTTTTGGTAGGGGGCTCTTACTTGATACACTAACTTGAATCTTACTTTCATCACGCAGAGCTTGAACAGACTTCTTGCCAATTTTATTCCGTCGAATAGTTTTCCAGCTATCATCTGACGACTGTTCTTCTCGAGTTCTCTTTTTCCCTTTTATACTCCCTTGCTCTTCCAAGTTGTCTTCCTGCGCATACTCCTCAAATAAATCACAGCTTGAAGTATATTTACATGCACTACTATCGTCCCTGAGCTTCTCCTCCATACTCATTTAAACACGGTCGCAGCCCCGACCACAGTCAGGTCCGCGCCGAAAAAAGAATTTAAATTATTCTTCACAAAAATTGGACCGGTTTCGATGAAAACAAGCATTAAATAACTGAGAAATATTATTTAGAATTAAAAATAATTATTTTCGCAAATTTTCAATGTTACTCGGTAACCATGGAGATGACGTCTCCGTCACTCCTCTTATAAAAAATTATATTTGAAGTCTATGTCAGAGAGCACACATTATAAATATATTTATGGATAATGCAGTTCAACATTTTCCTTATATTTTTTTATGATTTCATATTCTTACTAAAGCGAAGCATCCTGCGGAGCTAGGCTGAATTCTCATGGGCTGTAATATACTTATACCTTGTTATAATTACTAACTTCCTCTTTGAAAGTAATAGAACAAAGTGCAATAAACAAAGGCAAGGGCAATGAACTTTAACTTTATAGGATTGATAAAAGCATAGACTTGTGAATTTATTTGTTAGTCGCCGGTATCTACCACAACTACAGTAAAGTTTCCCGGAAATGATTAAAGACTCACGTATGTTTGGGAAATGTAGCTCCATCTAGCTCTCGTTCTAGCTTGCCATTGTAATAAACGACTGCAAACAAACGCTGTCGAAAGAGACAACGATAGATCCAACAGTTTCCACGTACAATGAGCCTGCACACATTCATAATAGCCGACGGCTCAGTATATAGTGGACGTTAAAGCAAACACCGGGATCTGACCAGCCAGAAGAAATCTCTGGGTGATGGTCGAATGTTTGCCTATATGTACAATGACAGATATCCCTTGCCCACTGGGAGAAAATGCGTAAATGTATGCCTCCCACTTCAATAGATTTGGTTGGAATAGATTTGGTTGTTTTTTTTACTGTGTTTATCGAATTTTTATTTACGATTGGAACATAGCCCGTACGTGACTTGAAACTTATCTTCGAGTACAGGTACAACACACATTGGGGAATAAGGTTTTATTAAACTTCTTTTTGTACTAACTTTATAAACTATAATAGTTATAAAATGTGGACACATTTATCAAGTGCGCTCTGTTTAACGAGTTCGGATACTAAGAATAAGTTAATTCAATTTCTTCGTACCTCCAGCGAGTATCATCAAAGAATTTTGGGACGGGTCACTATTAATTAATATAATTGAGTATTTGAGGAATCCTGGGTAGCTTCGTCGAGTTACAAAGTTAGTTCAGTTAACGGGGGTTTCACGATTGCATCTTATTGGACTTTATGAGTTGTTCACAGTTCCTCAGCGGGTCTCATTTCTATACCATCAATGTTAACTCGCAATCTCATGTGCCAATTTCCTGATTAAAAAAAGAGGCGTTGAGATAACGACACAAAATAGCATGTCTTTGCTTTTCTGTGTTATATCGGCACTTGACAAACTCTCAAACCATACTTAGATCACGAGATTAGATGAGCAATATGATACCCGTCACACAGTTCATTCATCCATTTATCGTAAGTTCACAAAATTTTAAATATCTTTTGACGGTTCGGTCTTTTTTACGTTGAGGGCACTGTAACACACTTCTAAATAATGTTTAGTTGGTTGATTCGAGTTCGAGGCTTTCTCAAGTTATTATCGTTCATCACGATAACTATTTGGAATTGCATACCTAGAATCGTTAATTGATGATGAACCAAACGATTCTAGGAATAATTATCATAAACAAGAACACTACACAGTGCAATTACCAATATGTTCCAATTGCGAAACTTGGACATATAAAACGGATGTATGTAAAAGTAATTAATTTACGGTTTTTGGATAATTAAAAAAACGAATGTTTTCTTTCGTCTTCAATAAAAATTCGAATGGAGAATTCGCATGACGTCACTCTGCCCTACATTTGTATCATTGTGACGTAACAAGCCCCCCTTCTGAACTTTAAAAAGCTACATGTTTGTAATTAAATTATGTTTTATAAATGTTATTACTAATAAAGAAAAAAATGTTTCAGCGTTTTTATTATTAATCTGACAGACTAAATAGAATTTTAATTTTCATTCCTACTGAATATTATCTTTAACTATTTACGTCATTCATTCAAAAACTTAAAATAGAGACTAATGACTCTCAGTTAGTTTTTTACCAAATCATTTACATTTGATGTACTTATTCGTAGCCGCTTCACTCCTCTGGAAGTGGCATATCGATCACGTCCGATTTCATTCTAACCACTCCCATAAATACCAAACGAAAATAGGCTGTATAACCAAACATTGTTAAAGGCTTAACACACACACACACACACAAATTCGTGCCAATATGACGTGATACAAACATATGAAAAGATTGACGGTATGATGCCCGCACGGCCCAATAAAGACAGCATATGGAGCTAGACAAGGACGGAGCAACACATCGGCTCACCCCGACACTCACCCCCGTGGGGGTTGGGGGTTGCGTCGCGATGCACTGTGCTTTGGTGTGCTCGTCACAGGTATACCGTTAGGGCGAGGTTCCACTGGGAGCGTTTACCTTTTAGGGTATTATCTAGTTAAAGTAACTATAACGTAAGTTAAAAATAATCCTACAAATATTATAAAGACAAAAGGATATTTCGATATTTCATTCGAAAAGTATCAATTAAGCAATATTTGAGGAAATTTTACAGCACTGTACTAAATCTTTTACGTCAATCTAGAAAACACATAAACTTTTATTTATAAATATTATTTCCTCAACATTATCTTGTAAAACTCCACTCAGGTACTGAAACACAGCGCCTACTGTGGATTTCACTAGCTTGCAGGTTAACTTTGCTGGTTCGGTAGATCTTTGCTTGCTGATGAGAATAATCTCAATAATATCAATATGCGAAGAGATTACTGCAACAATATCCACAATGTGTCTACAGCCTATCTTTTTCACCACCTTATAATAATATGTTAGTGTCATAAAGTTAATACTGTAAAAAGCGCTCATTGGGACCGCGCCTTCAGCACATTGGGAGGGAGGTAACGAATTGGCGGACTTAGCTTACAAATTATATTAGTAAAGAATACTAAATAAAGCTCCCATTGCAGGTGTGCTCACGAAAATATCTTAATTAGAGAAAATGATGACTTATTTAAGTACATAAAATGAACTGTAACTTGTGTTATGTTTATAAAAGCCACATTAAGATAGATTGATGGCATACGTTAATTTATATATTTTTTAAGGATTCTTAACTTCGAAATCGAAAATGATTATTTGTGAAAGAAATATTTCTTGACTACCTTTGATATGAACATAAATCGGTTTACAATATGGTTCTTAAGGATAGCTCACGATCACGTAGTAGAGATGCTCGCGCGTGAGCGTTTGTTGTGAAGTTGTGTGCTCGACATGCGAATAATGTTTAAGTCCGATGTGCTACGACACTTGTAGAGTTGTAAAGCGACATATTTCTTAATACTGCAGGAATGAGGTCATCGTGTTACACGACTTCCATTCGACGATGCAGGATAATCTGCTAAGTAAAGTAAATATTCCTTTATCAAATTCTTTGCAAGCTATAAAGTTAAATAATTGTGTAGACATATATCGCAAATAGGTACTATCAATAGTGTAATCTTATACATTTATATATAGAAAGGATCATAGAAAACAAATTTCGAAATTAAAATACAGATAGAATGCTGGTTTATAGAGCGGAAAACAAAAACCAAAATTTTAAATTATTTATTTCAGTTTTGTTTTGAACGTCAACTTATACATAGATAGCGCCCAGGTTCGCTGATCTTTCACCGCTTCCTAAGTGTTCTAATTATAAACAGGAAACAGCGCAACAGACTCCCCGGCAGCACTCTGTCTCATTTAACAAAGAAATTATTATTATATTACATGGAACGAGCAGCATTTAAAAGGTGAATCTTTTTCAGTTCAAACATAAGACATAAGTCGTATACTTAGTTGCTTCGTAACTCGTATAAGGAAGAAAATAAAATTTTAACTTAAGAGCCAAGTATTTTACTTAAGAGCCAAGAACTCCATGAAAAGAAAGAGGATTTATTTGCGCCAAAAGCGACGAAGTGTACTGTGTGTACACTTTACCAGTGTGTGCCTAGTCACACAAAAAGCTTGTTTTTAGGGGTACTAATTTGGACAAATGGACCCTTACGGGATCACATGTCCGCCTGTCTGTCCGACCATCCGTCTGACGGCAGTCAATCAAGTCAGGCAGTCAAAAAAAAGAGAAGTACAGAAAACAAGGCATTGTTTTCTGAATTTCTCGATACAGAGATCCTTTTACCTCGGAATCGCGAAAAGATATTGTTAAAATTAAAAATATGTATTAAGTTTTACAGTCTCTTGAAGACTTGAAAAAATCAAGCTTCTAAGTTCACTTAAAAAAAAGATACAACCTTTTTTAATCAATAAAACGTATGATACAACGCTCTCAAGGTACCTACTTTTCGTGGACATAGAACTATACAATTTGGCAAGGAATATGGTCTTATACTAAAAATACAAGAAAAAATCTGAACAATACTTAATTTTAATGAAATCATAAAAATATAGTCATGTGCAGTATCCGGTGAACGAGTTCCACTTGCACTTTTCTGGAATTCTAGTAGCAAGGGGTCGGGTATTGGTGTTGGTTGTCAAATTGACAATCACCCTAAATGCTAAAATCTGATTTTCCCTCTTTCTGAGTTATGCTGGAAGAAAAGCCAATACTGGGTTTGCTCAACTTATAACCATACATTACGTGTTATGTAAAATATCTATCAGTGTAGAATACTATCTCAACTAAGTCTATCGCGGTCCACTGCTAGAAATAGACCCCTCACAAGTTGCACCACAGCTCCTGGGTCTCCGCCTTCCTCAGAGGGACTACAGGGAACTGTGGGCCGTGTGTTATAGTGTGCAATCATGGTTAGTATAGCTGCAGTCATCACGCAAGCGTAGGACAAGCGGGTTGGTGATCGTAGGTTAGTACTCGTTCTGGAGAAAACGCCGCTGCCCATTCTCCTCCATGTAGAATACAATACACATAATGTATCTTAACAAAGACCTTCTTATGAAAATTTAATAAAATAACAAAAAGAACACATGAAAAGTTTTATAATTATATTCACAAACCAATAATGTGTCTTTGTTTAAACTTTACTGTAAGCCACAATACTGTAAGATACTGTAATGTCGAGAGAGTGCTCATTTTAATCCTCTTCTCTCTTAATTTTGATCCGTGATTGGCTTTCTCCTGTCAGTGCCTTTCTTTTCACCTGTTACATACTTTTGCGGTAAGGTAAACTAAAAAATAACCGCTAGCGAATCATACACTTGGCAAACATTTGGTTTTAAAAAGTCAGTTTGAAATAGTCATCAACTTTAATACAGCTCATTTCAAGCCAAAAATATACAGTTGTGTTATATATATTTGGTACGTCACTCTTTTTCCTAGAATGCACATTTTAGTCGATACTGATTGACCTAGTTTTGGTATATACACCCCTTTGACCAACGTTTTGAATATTATTGAATGCACAAAATGTAGATTATGCTGAAGAAAAACACAGCGAACACAGTTAATTATCAAAAAATATTGTTATCAAGCCAAACCCGTCATCAAAACTACAAAAAAAAATTAAGCATGTACGATATACAATACCATAAAACTGGCAGGACAGTGCATTGCAAACGGACGTGCGTCACTCCCCGAGCGCCGCGCCTCAGGCGAGTCCGCGTCCGAGCGCGTAGCGCCCAGTTGCGTTCCTGCCGGCGCACTGCGTAGACGCACGGGTGACTGTTCCGGCTGTCCGATCAGTGCATTCATAATTAATTTTAGTATAAAGCATTAATAGTGTGAACTAAATATTTCGAGAATTTGTGAAAATTCGGGATTTTTACGCAAATTTTTCATTAGGTAAGATCGAGATCTTTCATATCAACTTACGAAAAAGTTTTAAATACCTATATTCATGCAGTTTTCAGAACTTTGTAGGACACTGTCTCCTTTTAATCTAATTTATTTGAGAGTGTATGAGACTATCTTGAGTTGATCTTCTTGGCAATAATTTAATAATGAATTGGTTTTTATCAGATTGTGATTTAGGTCAATGAATTAATTTTCTACATTGTCTTACGCAGTTCGTTTAGTAGAAATTGTATTTGTATCAACAAAGGTGAACGTGAGAGATTTTTAAAGTTGACAGGAGCTAGTTATACAAGTGGAATAGGTGCAATTAATGTGTTGATTATGAGATAATCTTAACAAACAGATTATTAAATTTATAAATTATTGGCATTTTATTAATAAATAAATAAATGTTGATAACAAATTTCTAGTGAAAAGTGAAATAATACTATTTTTTAATTGAGTGCGTTGACAATTAAATAAGATTTCAATAGTTTACAAATATTTAACTCCAGTGTCTTTGAGAAATGTAGTGTTGTGAAATAGTGCCTCTAGCGCTTCAAATAACTAGCGCAAATGATGTAGTTTTGTAAGACAAATCCTGCTTCAAACAAGTATGTGTGGAACAGAGGTCTGAAATAATAGAGCTTTTAATCAATAAGTGAATACATCAAGACACTATTATAAATATAAAAAAAATAAACAAGTTAATTTAAACATTACATTTACATTTTGTAAGCTTCGTAACTCTGGAAAATAGAATTATTAGAAAATATAAACATACGTTTAAAATCTGTAATTAGGTGTGGATTAAAACTGTACGTATGTTGGTAGTTCAGAAGTGACAGTTGGATTTGATTCGAATTTTAAATGATGATATTTGTATAAAACTTTAAATTTGAATTCGAATTAGATTATAATAAACGTGAAATGCCAGTACAGTGATTCATAGGAGATTTGAGACGATAAGTTTTGCAACTAGATGAACTTTTTCTTTGTTCTGGCGCATTTTTGACCGAGAGTCACATTATTGGGTTATGTTCAGTTTGCTGTAACGTTTTATGTTTTGAAAGGTTTTGTTAGGATAAAATTAAGTCACAGACTATTAATAAACCACATAAGTACATTTTTAGAAGCTGTATTGATTTACGGCTCGTAATAAGCCAGCTACCGATGAAGATTTTCTTATAACTGTTTGAAACCGTAGTTGTAAATAAAAAAAGGTTCCTTTGGCACTGCCTACTGTTAATTCTTAAGGAAAGCTCTGTTGATCTAGGTCAGATATAAACACAATGGTTGTTTAGATGAATAAAAATAATTGAAATATTTCTTTACTTAAAGAAAACAATTCAATAAATTAAATTGTGGATCGGTTATGTGTTTTGTTTAGATAGATGTTAAATTTGACCAATTTTCAGGAGTTTCATGAGAATGAATAATGAGTCCTAATTTAGGGAGTATCACATTTAAAAGTTATTTAGGAGTTGTTTTTAATTAAAGAACGTTATTATATTTTGCAATTGTGACTTTTAAAGGGATTAGGTACGTGGAAAAGACTTACTGACAGACTGACTAACTGACTGTTTTACTGACTGACAGATAGACAGACAGTCTGCTAATTAACATCAAAAATAGCCTGATTAAATTAGAATACAAACAGATACACAAACAAGCACATATATCAATTTTTTTTACAGATTCCTTTCAAAGTCCTTAATTGATAACAAAGTCAATTTTTTTATCAAATTAAAAAAAAAAGAAAATTCTTTAAATGTTCCTGAAATTAAGCGTTTCAACCAGCTCAACGATTCGTAGCGCCCGGTTCACGCGAGTACATAGGAAGACGCGCGCAAAACTCTTCAAGAAAATATCGAAAATATCAATTTCTGTTAAGATTGTGTTTTTAAATAATTTGATTATATTACGACTTCTCTTCTCTCTTGGGTATATTAAGACGATGCAAATTACTTCTTGTAATAATTTGCCTTTATTCTAGTAGACTAACATTAACGAATAAAAAAAAAAACTAGCCATTATCGTAGAACATAAAGCGCTACATCATCATCGTAGCACACGGCTACATTGCTACGTGCTACGCAGCTAAGATGCTACGACGCTACATCAAATTGAGTAGACACTGCTACGTACCATTTAGTTGTAAAAAATCTTTTATATTCTAAATACGTCTTAAATGTAACTGGGTACGAATAAGCTAAAACAATGCAAAATAAACTAGAGATCTAATTAGCATGAAAACAATTCCGTGTGTAATACAGCTTCCAAGTCGCGACACAATAATTTCTACTTCATCTTTTCAGTCATTAAGTTTTTTCCGACTAACACACTAGAGTTATAGCTACTGAAACACTGAGGAAAGGAAACACACACACTATTTCATTTTTGCATAACCAGACTAGTTGGAAATTATTTTTCATCAGCCTTTCATTTCAGAAAACGTAAATAATTTGTTCCTCATTGTACCTAATCGTCTACCGGAAAAATAATGTATAATGAGTTAAGTTATTTATGTTGTTACCTTTGTAAAATAAAAACAAAAGAAACACACATATGGACAACATTAGTATTAATTTTTAAAATATTTCGCAACTGCTAATTCGCTTTTATCTAAAATAATACATGAAACAAAAAATTATATAAAATATACCTGGAAAATACACACCAAAGCATTGCATATGAAAGAGCAAGGCTTACAGAAAATTAGCGTTATTAGTTATCCTTGTGCAGAGCTTATATCAGGAACAAAAATATTTTTTTCCAAGCAGTTAATAAAAATACACACTAGAATGCTTTTTGTATTAAACCACTTACTAAGAAGTCCGTAACTAAGCTCCACATTCACTTAACAATATTCTTCGAAAACACACCACATTCACAACGTAATCCACCACTTTAGTAACATATTAATTCTCGGAAGCGTTGAAAATACGAGGTGCCCGATTGACGCTCGCATCGCGACTGGTATCGAGCAAGGCTTGCACCCCACGCGGGGACCAACCCCACACCGCACGCCAAATAGGTATATCGAACTATCATTTATGTGACTCCCGCAATGCGGAATGATTATCGAAATTTTAAATCATCATATATTGAAGAATCTTTAATGCTCTTGACGTCTTGTAGCATAAACAATCTCTTTCATAGACCTTTCAAGTTTAAACACCTAAATAAACTGTCCTTACACACAATAAAGGTGAATGTGGAGTAAATCCTTTTTGAAATAAAACTATTTTGGACGCCTTATAACAAGATTCATGGTTTAATTTTCATAAAGCAATGTTTCGGTGTATTTTTACGGTTCATGTTCATAGTTAAGCAACTTCTACTTTTTTAAGCTTTCTATCACTAAAATATAACAGTTTTCTGAATAAATACAACATAAAGCCTTTGAAAGAACATCGCTTTATAAATAACGTTGTTAACGAGCTTTCTAACTGTAGGACTAGGAACTAATTGAAATAAATAACTAAAACAGCACAAAGCACATGTTTCAACCAGCAGTTATTTTATTATAAAAAGGTTTCGATATGATACTTTCTTATATATATTAGCCTACAGTGAATTTTGCTATATATTTTTGAGAAATAAGATTTCTTGGATCACGTTACTAAAATTCAGAGTTCAAATCCAAGCGAGCCCATAGTCAGGTAAAGTCACTCGTAAGTTCATATTTAACTTCATGAAGATCGAAAACTAACAAACTATTTCTAACTTTCCTTGTCGCGTTACGGTGTCTACTAAGTAATGTATTTACGCAACCATTGAAAGTTGCATTCCAGTTGCCTCGACTCAGAAAAGTTAAAATTGACTTTTAACATAATTTCGAACGATTATTTTCTACGATTTCATAAGTATAAAGAATGTTATTTGTTTCTTTTGCCAATCTTATGAACTGCTGAGTAACTTCTTATTTATACACGATGCTGGAAAGTTTTGAATATCGATTTTAACTCGAAATCCAAAACTGTGGTATATGTATTAATTGTGCTGTTTTGAAACACAATAGACGTAGATAAACGTTACGTACTTTATATAAAACGAAAGTTTTATGGAGTCCCATATTTTCCTTAAAATTTAGATTTTGTAATACACTACGAGTGTCTGGTTTGAGAGAGAGGGTTAAGACAATAATCTGACATTAAAAACAATTTTTAACATCTTTTCAGTCTCTGTTAACTTTTAACTATGTTCAGCAATTATAATATATTGGTTTTGGATACAGTTATTAAAGCAGCTTTATATAGCCATCTCAGCATGTCTGCGTAGCGTCTGTCGATTTCTCATCGCTGCAGAGCATCCAAAACCAAGTTTCGGTTAATCAAAGGCGTCTTCGTAGTCCACAAACTTCATACGCAGCGGCTGATTGTACTCCACTGTCTTTTGTACAATCTACGTAGTTGTATATTGTAGTCTGCGATGATGTAGCCTGGTGGCAGGTTTTCAGGATGACCCTCGAAAACGACTCATTAACAAGGATCAGGTGTGAGCTGGGTCTGTAATTCTAACACTCCCACGCCTTCGGTGTCTTTGTAGATAATGAAACTAAGCAAGCCTGGACTACCTTTAAAATGTTCCTACGTAATTGCGTGATATCCCGGAATTTTGTTGTTTGAGATGTTCAATAGTCGTAATAATCTCGCAGAGGTCTAAGTCCGTGAGATACTCAGTTTCTTGGCGCGTGAGTGGGCCTCTTTGATCATCATTGATATGAACTGCTGTTCTCGTCATTTTACGCTGAGTAGTAATTACGATTACGCTTTCAACTTCATTGATCTTAGACTAGTCGATGTTTCATTAGATAGGTCTCCCTTAACTGTTGAGCGACTTGTAATTATGTACTTTGCTCAATAGTAGCGACAGCAATCGCGACAAATCATTAAAGGTTTTAGGACTTTCCACTATAACATACGTTTTTGAACGGTATCACTCACCACTGCTCCACATAGTCGAGAGTTGCAGTCAAAAGCTTTGATTCTCCATTTTTGCACTGCGGTGGAGAGTATGTGCGAGACAGTTCCAGTAATGATTTGACCATTTGGTCTTTAGTTAATACCCTCAGCGGTGTCAAATAAGACAAATTGATTCTGATGTTCCAGTTGGAACTTTTCAGAGCAAAATGTTATATGGGATCATGAAAGTTGGAGAGTCAATTTTATAAAGAGCGATCGTTGAGCTTTTACGTTGATATTTAGAATCCCTTGGAGAAGTCGGCTATCCCGTAATAAACAAATCAAATATAAGATTTTTTTTTATCCGAAATGATGAAGTCTCGTTTCTGGACATACTATCGGAGCTTGAGCGAGTTCATCAAGACACAAGTTGATAACTGCACGTTCTAAAAATATTAGCAATGACTTAATAGCTGTTAAAAATCATTATCGATAGCCCAAATTGACGGTTCTCAGTGCTATTGGCAGCATGATGTATGATTATGATGTAAGCCCGCGTTTCCATCAGTGAAGTACGAGGATGCGTAGCGAGATATGTGTTCGTTTAGAACAAATAGAATAACTTTATTTGCCTAGCCTCTCTCAGCAGAGCTCTGTTGGAAACCGCTCAGGGGAACGAGGATTATATACAAACAAGACAAAATAAAAAAATGAGAGTGTGTGTGTGTGCCCGCTACACATCCTCACACCGCACATCTGCGCACCGTTTCACAGCTTCACTACGCGCCCTGGGGACACCCAGTTAATTCGGACATCTTTGGTGGAAACGCCCACAACATTCCTCAACCTTGCTACACATCCTTGTGTCGCGCAGCTACCTGGCACATTTCTAGTGGGACTGCAGCCTTAGCTTTGCCAAACTGTAATACGACCATTCGGTTTTATGACGTTCTGCTGCATAGACCTTTTTAAAAGTTGGAGTTATTGCTACATGGACCCTTTGCTACTTAGCCAACTTGTTATATAGACGCTATGCGCAGTTGGGATTATGCTGTATGGACCTTTTGATTTTAAAGCATTCTTACAACACTCAGAAGTATGGTTTAGATCTTTATGTCTGTAATAGACGGACTGACAGTTCTTTGCGAATTCATTATATAAGTATAAATGAGGCTGTGATTCATTTATTTTAATAAGAATTTAAACACGCCTAAATCTGAACAATGACGCTCTAGTTTCACGGCTAATATTTATGCATAACAGAGCCAGCAGCAAAAAAAACACACAAAAGGTTTGCGTTTAGTTGTCAATTATTATTTTATTCCCTAAACGCCTAAGGTAAAAAATCCAACGCAGACAAGTTGTGATGCCCGGACATCCAGCTCATTCAGAAATCAGATGACTTCCATATAGTATCACCAAATTCTGGTGTGAGAAGCTATACTTTTATTTGCTGCTATTATAAGTTCACTATTGATGATTAGTGGACAGTAAAAAAGAAAGGTTTTCAAGTCAACAATTATATTTCATTGCGGGTTAGACCTTACCAAACAATTTTTTTTCTTTAAAAGGCTGCCTTCGTCCTATTTTTACCCAAAATCCCAGAACGTGGATTCTATTTTTGTAGCTTGAGCGTTGCCATGGCATATCGAATGGCATATTTAATATGAAAATGATGCTGTGGTTTATTACATATTTGTGATAAGTAGTTTGAATCTTTAATTTATTTTGACACAATCTGTATTTTTTTTCTGTTAAGAATTTACTTGTTTTAGGGAAAATAATTTAAAATGACTTATACTTAAGGCGTTCTTAATTTTTTGGGTTGGTTGTAGTTAAGACTGCATATACGACTTAAGATATAATTATTGGTTTGCGTAGTATATTCCCTCGCACTCTTGCATTAGCTGAAACCGTTGCTCAAAGCAATAGAACAAGTCTTCCTTAGGGATTTCTTCAATAGTTTCATGGAGCGCCAAAAACGACGTTAATTTTTTCGAATGTATTGATGTGTCATTGGCATGCTCTTAATCCTAAAATCCCTTTAAGTATCTTTATATCAAAGATAAGTAGTTTAGTTTAAGATATAGTAAACATAAATAACTGGTGTATTCCCACAGGTTACAAGACAACCGCCTTCAAGAAATCGAAGCCTGCGAGACCATCAAGAATCAGGATAAAATAAACGGTAAGTGGAATATTAATTAAAATAAGGAGTTGTATTAATTGATTGGCTAATACAGCTGTACGACTACGAGCTGGTTATAGAACGGCCCTAATTTCACCATGGCCGCCCTTCCCACTTTCTAACTTTATTGTAAGTATCCATACGAGTACCAGTATAACATAACTACCTGTCATAATCACGCCCACACTCTGTAAATAGAAGAAACTTTGCATTATCTATAATACTTATATCCCAATAATACGCTACTATACTACCAAATAAACCCTAAAAAATCATTAAGAAATGTAAACACCTACTTAGGTGAGAAATGAATTTATTGTTATTTTTTGTCTACATTTAACAGGGAACATTTGAAAAAAAAACTGAGACATGCCTTTAAAAAAATATAATAATATAACGATGATTTTGCATCGGACCAAGATAATACGACATCGACTTACGAATAATTTCCTTTTTTTCGGCTAAACATAAAGCTTGTAGATGTGTAGATATTAATTATTAAATTTAATTAATTTAAAAATGCTCCGCTATTTTCTGTATAAAGTTGCAGAACTTTCAGCGACGTGACTAACAGGAATCAAACTTCTGATAGTCACACCTTATTCTGGTGAGATCGTGAGAAATTAAATCGAAAATTATGTCATGTATCGGTAATTTATCTTTTTTTTCCAATCTATAACTAAAGTAAGAAATCATTGATCTATAAATCTTTAAGCCTTACCTATTAATATTTTCGTTGTTTCTTAAAGTTCAGACCCAAAAAGTACTCTCAATGGACTAGCATTTCAACTATGGCGCCAGCTACTACAATTCGGTTGAAAATACCTATCCAAAGACATATATTACTTGTTGCTGTTGGAGGGTGGGACCAATGTTAGCAACCTCCTTTGTGAAAAAGAACCGTGCTTTCAGTTGTTTCTGCTAAACATGTAGTAATGAAATAACGTAATTTTCATAGTTTATAAAGTGCCTCCCGCGCCCCCCACACGCGTCATTTGGAAACGAGACACGCAATTGATCGACAACGTCCCAAGACTACCAAACTTCCCTATTTTCTAAAAACAAAACAAAGTTAGTATATAATTAGAAATTCATACTCGTTAGCTTCAACCTACGAATAATGTACAAATACTAGACGCTTTCTCATCGCGGATTTCCCCTGTCAGTCCACATAGGTAAAATGCCGTACTATCTGGCACCGAATCTAATATTGAATAAAATTGTTGGATTTTTTTTTAAGTTTGGGCATTGATTTTCATAACAGCATGATAAATCGGCCATAAAATAATACAGGGCATAAAATAAAATAAATCAAGACTTACAGCAAAAAAAAATATCGATATCCCAGGTGACTAAATCACTGCGTGGCAAACCACTTTGTTTTGTTAAATAATGTTTTAAAATGACATCCCAGAAAATATTTCAATTTATTTTTAAGTTATACCTACAATTGTAGATTGGACTAAATGGTAATAAACAAATACTACGAAATGGTGAGCTATATATGTATAGCATACAATCTTGTCTATGAAGGTGTTTTGGCAGTGAGTGCTTTGGCAGACAGACTTACAATTATATTTCTGAAAGTAAGGCTCACACCTACCGACTGGAATAGTTTTGGAACTAGTATCAGATGAGTATAAGAAGTCCCGATAGGTATTTTTGAGAGCGTTTACCAAAAACTTCACATGCCAGGTTTCGCATTTCTTTATCTACGTGATTCCTTAATTGATTCTATAGAAAAAGCCGTTACTTTATCCACCTGATACTGAAATAATAGTCAGTATCAGGTGAACAGCGCCGGAAATATTATTTTTTATTTCGGTTAGTCCCTCCATAGCAGACTATCAAAGTCATCCTACAAACTTCCTACTTCCTACGTGTTTTTACGCTAACTTAGTTAAAAAAACTGGAGTAAAAACATAGCTTTATAGGAGAGCATTGTAAAGGTTCTAATACTTGTAGTTTTAATATAATTATTTTATGAAATATTACACGAAGAAAAAGACTGACTGTATTGTTTTTATATTAATCTATACCTACTTACTTTAAAAACATAGTTAATAATGTAACTTGTTTTCCTTCAAGTATTGCAACACGGAAACTGGTATAGTGTTCACTTAGTATGTGACCATTTGTACCAGTTTATATATAGTAACTATTGATTGATCTGGCCGCGACCGTTGACATCGCCACACTCGCGTGCTGCGTGAAGCAACACTACCTAGGCTGGTGCAAGTTACTTGCATCAATCTTTACAGTAATTTTGCTTTTTATTATTATGATGTCACTCTCATCAATTTACTAATTTAGTTTTTGCCCGAAAAATCGAAATAGTTATCAACAATCTTAATTTTTTCCTAAAATAAGGCTATCTGTCCCTCTAGAGAGAGATCCTCGACGGTAAAATAATTTGATTTAATTGATTAGACTGTTATTTTATACAAAACTACAGCTAAAATTTAAATACCTACTGATAATGCAAATTTGCGGGTCGCATTAGTAAATGTAAGACCCAGCGATATAATAAATAGAAACAATGAAATAATAAGCGTTAATTCCTGTTAATATTTATCATGTTATATTCATGCATGTTTTTGTCCAATTAAATTATAAATTGTATAAATTGACTATACTCTAAGCATGGGCAACTTCATAATAGGTCTTATTATGAAGTTGTCCATGCTATATATTCATATTCACTATATCAGCAGATTTTTTAAAGTCGTTATTGAAATACCAGCTCTTCTTCTTAGCGTGCCAATCAGTATTTTTTTTTTCCTGATCAGTGCTCAGCTACGCAGACAGGGTCCTGGCATGTACAGGGGGTGGGACGCCGGCCAGGCGACTCATTAGATGGGTCATGATAAGAGTAGATATGCCCTTAAATTGTTTGGGTGTGCTGTAACAATTACATTATTTTCTTTACCACTACTAAATGTCTTGAGATTTTTTTTCTGTGTTAGTTTAAATGTTTTATAATAGGTACACGTATTAAAATAATTCGAAGCCAATATTGATATGACATTACTGCATTGATTTGACAATTGATTTTACAATGCCGTGGTGGCTTATTAGCGATTCAGTTACCGGATTCGCATGCACATGGTTGCAGGTTCGAACCAAAGCAAATACCAAAGTGACTTTTTCAAAGTTTATGTAATTTTGTTAAGCAATTTAAGACATCATTGACCAACGGTGAAGAATAACATCGTGAAAAACCTAAATAAAAAAAATATTATTCATAAATTGCCAACCCACAATGAGCAAGTGTGGTGATCAATTTTCTTCCTTCTCTATATGGGAAAAAGCCTGTGACCATTAGTGGGACGTTTATAAGCCAGTACTATTTATTATATTGAGTTTAGTGACAAAAAAATTAAAAAAGAAAAGAGATTTTCCTTTCCTATACTTCAATTAACCTGGTTTTAGAAATCACGATAAGTCGCCTGTTTCAGCAGAACCTACTTGTAAAATTCATTCACTTAAGCTATGTGGATGTTATATTATCCTCAATAATTATCAATACATTCCTATTTAATCATTATCAAGAGGATTAGAGTCTCTATATATGGATTAAAATGAATAACGTTTTGTTTGGTTAAATCTAACCTAACGTTTCGTCAACTCTCTCTCTCTCTCTTAGCTTGTATATAAAATTTCACATATGTTTCTTTGAAAATGTCGAACTACCCAAATAAAATTCCAACCTCTAACAAATTTCAACCTCTAATGAATCGATTTTCAGAATCTGTGAAATACATGATTGTATCTTGCCGGAAACCGTTAAAAGTGTTAAGTAATAAACCGTTATAAGTTATAATCGAGTGGCGTCACGACGCCATAGGTGAGCAGCGTCTCGACGCCATATCTGGGCGGCGCGCGGCGTCGCAATGCCATACCTGAGAAGTGTCACGACGCATTAGATGAGCGGCGTCGTGACGCCATAGTTGAAATGCACCGCATCGCCATGGCTGAGAATCGTCGCGACGCCATGTCTGGAAGCGAGTTAGGCAATATTTTAAAACAAAATTTGATTATCACTAAAATCGGTTATAACAAGTCATTCTTAAAACATAAGACATGCTAACACGAACTTTTTTTAGAACTGTTAAGGGGAACAATAGCGTCATACATCATTTTTGTGTAACTTTGACCGTTTACGCAGTGCACGCAACTGAAGCTCTCAAAAACTATTATTGAAAAACAAATACCCTACTTTTTTTTATTTTGGTTTATCCAGTGTCACTCTCACAGTAAATACAAATCAAACGACACCTCTCAAGCTAAAATCCATCGAATGAAACAATTATACATAAAGTTACATACCTACATACATACTCTCGAAAAAAATAACCCTCGTTCTGGCGCAGTCGGGTAAAAATAATATTTTTCCAATTTTTTCCTACTCTTCTTGCTACACTCCTATTATATAGGTTGCAGCTTGATGTTATTAAGCCTTTAGCGTTCCTCGATAAATGACTCATCATCTGCCTAGCCTTTTCCCACACTGGGGTCAGCTTCCAGTCTTACCGGATTTAGCTAAACCCCGTATTTTAATGGCGCGTCCAACTATCTGACCTCCACAACCCATTGCTAGGTAATACAGTATTCCATGGTACGACTGGTGGTCAGAATTGTACTGACTTAACGACTGTCAAAGATGTCACTGTATGGCAGTCGAGACCAACGGCTTAACGTTCTTTCCGAGGCACGGAGGGGTCTCGATAATTATGTTTATGAAATAATAAAGTTACCTAACATATTCAATTGTTAAGTTACCAACTGGTTAAAGATATGGGTTTTTGGAGTCAGTGTTTTTTTTTGCAAATCAATTCTGTGGTTCAGTGGTTCTTGAGATTAGCGCGCTTAACCAAACACACAAACTCTTCAGTTTTATAATTTTAGAATATTTTTTTTTATTAGAATATATACCCAGATTTCATTATTCACTGACTAATGGTCGTCAAAACATTAATCGTTCTTCCTGGGTGACTTACAAAGCTGTGAATTAGGTAAATAACCAAGGATAAGCACTTAAACAACATATAAGTATAAAATCTGTTTAGTTTCGACCTATTCCAGTGATATTATTATATAGTATATCTTTTTGCAGCTTATTGCTTTAGTCTTTTTGAAGCCTACGGTCCCTTATTAGTAGTTTACCCACGTTCTTTTGTGATATTACAGTCAGTATTAATTTCTTGTGAAATAAATAAAAAGGTTTCTTGGAAAAACTAATAAATAAATGCTGCTATGACTTTTGTAATAATTAGTCTCTGAAAAAAAAGTGGCGAAATAATACTTGTGAACGCTATTAATTGTCGACACGTACGCGTAAGGCAATTAACGTGTTCTTAGTAAATGGTACAAATAATTACTGGCCCACGTAATTATGTGCAATTCTATTTTTTCATTAGAGCTAGCTAAATTATACTGTAATAACTGTATAAAAATTATAACTAGAATACAAATTAATATTGTTTTCCACATTATTCGATTTTTATACCTCTAATCATTTGTAAGTAGGTAGCGGAAAGAAAATGTTAAGTATTACTTTTAAATTAAACAAACAAACAAGTTACTTTTATACTTTGTTTGAGTATTTTTCGCTTCAGTTCGATTAATGTTACTTTATGATACTTTAGAACATTCATTTCTATTAATTTTCAGCATATTAGTACAAGAAAAATCTAAAACTTTTAAATATTTTAATGTTGGTGTACAATAAAGTATATTCTATTCTATTTTCCTTACCGCGTCAGATTGCCTCAAGCACTCGTCCATAATCACTCGAAGTAAAGCAGAACTGGATCACATGACTAGTTCAGAATGACCTGAAATGTATACGAAACAAAATGATTAAAAATTATAATTGAAGTTTAACATTTTCATCCTGCAAGTAAAACGTCTATTTTAAACAAAATAAACTTAACCAATCGGCCCTTTGACATCAGCGCTCCCTTAACTAAAATGTTCGAAGTAAAATGGCGCCAGTTGCATAACCGGATCGCTCCACTGCATTGAAACTGCACGGTGCGGTGCAGTGGGTCTAGATGGCGCTGAACTGAACTACAGTTTACCTGTGTTGACATTACTCTCCAATAATTTTATTGTTAATTTGAGACGATTTAGTAAAATGCTTTTAGAAATATTATAAATTAATGATATGAGCTCGAATCCCACGCCTTTTATTACGTGAATGTAATACAATAAATGAAAAAGGGCCTTTGGTCTAACGGGTTCTTAGAATAAACTTTTATAAAAAGTTTTGAAATAATCGAATGGCTGCCAGGAGAAAGTTATACCTTCAATTATTGAAAGTTCATATTAACTTATAGTGGATCTTATTACAAATTCATTTATAACAAAGAAATAAACAAAAATGAATCGATTTATCGCCCCGTTAATCTTGTGATATCATCGCTCTCATAGTAAGTGCTGTTCATAATTCTGGGATATTGCAGTTTTGTCCATTAAATATCATACAGGTTGATGCACGAGTAGTAGGACTGTAGGAGGTGTACTGAACAACTCTATATGCCGATCGTTTAGTCTATAAAATGTTAATCAATTTAAAGTGTGTAATGTATATTGAAGTAGGCTAAGTTGTTGGTCGATGCTCCGGTTTGCGCTAAATATTGGTTTTTCCGTATTATTTTTTGTAACATACATTATATTACATATATAATATAAAATATAAAGTCAAATATATTAAGCCAAAAAACAAAAGTGGGAAACTTGACGATAATCACATAACGCTCGGAGAGATTTTTGATTGACCTGTTGGGTTAGTGACCCTGACTCTGAAACCAAAGGTCGTGGTTTCGATTACCACCCAGGAAAACTATTTGTGTGATGAGCGTGATCATATTTTGTTCTGTGTCTGGGCATAATTTATCTATATTATGTATATGTATTTAGAAATATATAAGTATGTTTAACAGTTGTCTCGTTACCATAGTACAGGCTCTGCCTTGTTTGGGATCAGATGTCCGTGTGCGCGTTGTTCCGAAATATTATTATTATAAAAATAAACATCTGTTCGTTTTCCTTAAAAGTTTTCATTATATTTTCTAATCTTGCAAAAGAATAAGTTGTGGAGTTAAACAAAAAACCTTTCCAATGATGTGTCGCTAAATCTGAGTGGTAGATAGCCCAGAACCAATAATGTGGAACTACTTTCATTAAAATTGTAACCCAAACGTACCTGTATGTAAGTATATCCAATTAAGTAGAATCACGGTAGAGATCTGTAAACGTGAAGACTATTTCGACAGCGTGCGCTCCAGCGGGTCCTGTATAAAGTTTAATATTATATTAGATTCATGTAGTCTAATTAGATTAGTTACACAAGCGTAGTCGAAATCATCAAATAAATTCAGTAATTATTTATATTTTGACTCCTATTACTGACTATTTGTGTACACTGTCAACAACTATGATCATTCAGATTTGAAAAAAAAATTGTTAAATTTTAATTGTTGCTATCTTTTTCCAAGCAGTCAGTTTATCTGTTTCTTGATTTTTTTTTTCTTAACCTATACTGTCCCACTGCTGGGCAAAGGCCTCCCTCAATTCCCTCCATGATACATCTTTATTCCGAGCAAACTCGAACCAGCCCCCGCGGTACACTTTTCAATAATTATTTTGTGTCAATAAATTAATCTTTTCATAATTACGCGTGGAGCTAGAGCGATAACTCTAGCTCCACGCGTAAATATAATTTATGATGTAACGTTGAAAATATTGTTATTATTTTACAATTTTTCATTCCAAATTAAATATAGACGTTGCATATTTTCTTCAAGCAATGTATAAAATCCTTTAGATACATACTCGTCAGGTTTTGAAAAAAAAACAATATATTTTTGAAGACAGAATGTGGAAACAAGTCATCGTTATTGTTTTGTTTATTCTGATGTACCCACTGTCACTCTCACAGTAAATAAGAATCTAACAACACCTCTCAAGCTAAAATCCATCGAGCCGTTTAGGCTAAAGAGCGTGCCAAATAATTATACGTACATACATTCTCTGAAAAACGTAACCTGCCTTCTGGCGCAGACGGGTAATAAGGATTATCGCTTGTTTTGATGTATATAATATATATAAATACTGTACTTAATATTGTAAAAAAACACGTTTTTTGCTGGTAGGTACTTATTTTAACATCGTAAACAACCTGGAACTGTTAGCTATCATTTAATCCTAATTAAAACCTATCCTAAACACGGCAATGTAATACAAACTGATCCTATGCAACCCGGGATGTCTGACCTTCTTCGTTGTTTTAGAAATAAAATTTGTGAAATTTGGTTGTCAAATATTCATAAAGATTTGGCCACCGGGTCCGATAAATTTGCGGCACTAAAGTTGCGTTCAGAAGTTTTATTACTTATTATTTTGTTCGGCTTCAGTTTTGAGCACACTTTACTCAAATGTAATTAAGTTGGTGAAACGAAGTTCACCGGGCACCTAGTTACATAATAAATTGTGTAATGACCTTCTAAGTTGACGGTAAAAGTTTTAAAGGAAACTTTTACTTTGTTCTTTATAGCACATTATGTAAATGCTTGTTATATAATATTTTTTTACTCCTCTGTGTGTATTCACACATTCATTATATGAGAATTTTATGACTCATTAATAAAAAAAATGTCTGTGGTGCTGGACATAAGAGATTAACTCAGTTGCTGATGTCTTTTCTTTGTCTTTGGCCTATATTTACTATATGTTTCCCACTTGCAGCGGGGAAAAGTGGCACAATATTTTCCCAATCCTCATACAACCTATTTTTGATAGGGGGTTCCAAGACAGTCAATTATTTCACTGGGAAACACTAGTTCCTGGCTAACCAGAGTCACAATGATGGGCACGTATGGCGGGCTTGCCCCATTAAAAAAACACTATTACATGCTCATTTTCTAAATTTCTCACTTTATAAAAACTAAGAGGTTGTTTACTCGTGGAAAACTGTTATCATGTATTATGAAGTTGTCCATTTCTCCTCATGTACATTACTCCTGCACTGATTTGGATCATTATTTTTGTGTTTGTGTTTAACTAATATTCGTAAGCACATTTGATGGATTGTTATAGTGGTACCTTGCATAGCGATAAATATGCTTCGTACCGCCGAGTTCTGGCTGAAGTCAAGGTTGTCTGCTGCCAAACTCTGCCCGGAGAACCGTGGACACTAGATGTGCGTTATCTGGTGTCTTGCTCGGACCGGTACAGAACTCCCGCACACCTGGAAAATACCATTCCGATTCCTTACGTTTTAGACTAATACAATCTTATAATACTTTTGACTAGTACTTTTATCATGTGTTACTATGAGTATGTGCATAAGTTAGTAGTAGTTTATTTAATTGGGGATCTTAAGTTATTTTCAAGTATCTACTGGCACAGTTACACTTTGATATCAGTGAAGACTTATTAGTACGTCTTACTAACCGCAATACGTACTTAAATGCGTTTGGAAAATATTACAAACTAGCTTTTGCTCGCGGCTCCGCCTACGTGAGCGTCTTTAATGAGGACAAGGGCTTCCTCAATAAATAGGTTATTATTTTCTGAGATAAGTGAGAGTTTCTGAGATACTTAATATCTGAGATTGGTATCCACATATTACAAATTGTTTCGACACAACGTCTTGCTTAGAAAATGGTAAAATACGTATTTGATATGAACATAGTTTAATGATTTTGTTACTATATTTATAATCAAAGAATATCAGCATGTTAAGTTTGTTAATCATGTATTAAAATGTGAATTTCATCGCATACCTGTAACTTATAGGCCAATCTGTGCTTCCGATTGGCATGGTTTACAAAAAGTAAGTAATGCCTACAAGTAAGATACCAACACAAAACCCCTATTGTACGAAAACATTATTATTGCGATAAGTTCAAGTTTCTCAGCGCACTTAACTGTCCTTATGAAAATCCAATGCTTCAAATTAATACACAACAAAGCATTAATTCAGTATCAACTTTAGACTACAATTACTTTTTTAAAGTAAATAATTAAAGTAATTTTTAAAGTACTTGGTGTGTAACCGCTAAGCGAACACCGAGGTACATAAAATGAAGCAACAACATGTGTTTGAAGCAATTTGATTGTGCTGTACATATATGTATTGAACTGTACATATAATTATTATGAAACGCAATACGCTACCTTTTACCCGCGCTCGTCCCTAGATCAAGCTGGGCTGTTTGCGTTATTAATATTGTCAGCAACGCACTAAGACGAGGGCCGAACCCCGCAGGGGGTGCCAGGGGGGTGCCGGGGTTTCCCAGGGGGTTCTATTAAAACGGGTATAAAACGGTCACGTATTACTTATTATATTATCTGATCTAGTATCCATTAAGATACGGTCTTAATCTGCTTAACATTAAATACATTACATTATCTTGAGAATCATATTATTATGCCAAATACCTTTTGCGGCTTAAAATTTAAATCACCCTTTTCGAAGTTATCGCAAATAGAAAACCACTAAATAAGCACGGGTAAATAAGCGGCCCGGGCATCAAGCTACCTACGGCAGTATTATTTATTTGTGTTTTGGTGATTGATACTTACGACACTACTATAGAATAAAAAAGACATATATTATAACTCTTTGCTACCTTTGCGAGGCCGAAGTTTACTATCTAAGTTAATAGTCGAAACATTAGTTTAATTTGATAATACCAAATATATTGGCTTAAAATAATTTAGTAGCTATAGGTACCACGAACTTTTCGCAGTTCGTACCATTTAATATTTATGCTATACATTCATGAAAATCTCGAAAAAAAACCGGATAATTCCCTTTTTGAACTCGAATTTTAACGTTAAAGTTTTAGTACACATTACAAATAATGAAAAAAAAAAATTACCAACTTAACATCACATAGGTACACTTCTGTCCGCATTTCGTTTAAGTAAAGATGACAGAGACCTCTCTGTACCTCGAGAAGCACGTGTAGCCGTAGGTCGCCCACTGACAAAGACAAACAATTATCTTTGACATTCGTTAAGTTATGACAATTCTGAGAATATATTTTAATTGTAATAAACAAACTTCGACAACATTTTATTATTATTTTAACTTACCATTAGTCTAGACTAAATAGCGCAGTGGGTAGCTAATAATTCTTATCTGATTTCAGCCGTGGTCTAATTAATCACGTTATCGATAATTGTAGTTAAGAGGTCATATCATTACTTTTTGCGGCTATATTTGTATGGATTAGTACTCGACTAGGACTAAGTAGTGTAAAAAAAAACATCTTTTCAAATAACTCAATAGAATTGGATTTAGCTAAGAAATAATTTAGCTCCGAATCCAAAGTAAGTGCTTTAGCTAGGTGCTAAAGCACTTGTAATAAGGAATCAGAGACAACGAAGGTACCACAATACCCTACCTGAGACAATGTAGAAAAGTGATTTTCTACATTGACCCGTCCGGAGATCGAACCAGGGACCTCAGAGCTGGCGACACCTTGAAAACCGGTGTGTACGCCACTCGACCACGGTCATGATTTAAATAATTTTCATTTAGGTATTTATTTATTATAATATATGTACCTCTATTTATATTTCCCAGCTTAGCGTGTCTCGGATCTTCTCAAGTGCTTCTGTTTTTCGAACACTGTATTGGGAATGCGGGACTTTCTCTGCTTCACCATCCTGAAACTATTATATTAATACTTTAAGATTTAATTATGACGGCTAGCTTTCTATGTAACTAGGTAATCTTCTTTAGAGAGATTTAAACACAATACGGGGAACCCTTCTCCTTGAGAGCAAATCATTGTTCTGGCTATTAGCTTACCGCCCTCCAGTCAAGCGGAGGGCGAGTTGTCTCTGCCAATTTATCCCTTTGAGACTATCCACTTAGCATTTTTGTGAGCGGCTAATAACTATAACCCTCGTAGTGCTATTCTTTTCGTTGTGAATAGGCATTCTCTTTAAATCTTATCGTAAAAAATAATAAAACATTCATCAAAGATTGTTTTCATCAATTTGTGTGTCATGTCAATTACAAATTAAAAAAAATATTGCAGCATTTACCTTGGTCCTTGGAGGTCCCATAACACACAATTTTTAATTCATTTATATTGAGGCTTTTTGATCTCCATGTGGTCATCTTATAAAACGTATATGTAATATATTTACCTGTGTTAGAGGATGTTCACGACCATGGCTCGAGTCCTGAAGCAGCATATCTCGTGGCGTGTCACCTCAGGTGGTGTTCAGAAACGCGCTGTTCTCCGTGCAAGGAATGCAAATCACTGAAATTTTATGAAAAATAATTTAAAGTGGAATTCTACTGTATTATTTCTTCTGTATATATAAAGAAAAATACACACACATAAAAATACCGCCTAAAAGTGTCCCGCTACCAGGCACAGGCCTCTACCCATATGGAGAAGGAACCAGCATTAATCACCACGCTTGCTGAGTGCGGGTCGATGATTTCAGATTCCAATTTTTGTAGCCCAAGCTTCCTGACGATGTTTTCCTTCACCGTTTGTCAATGGTCTTAGAATAATTAATAAAGTACTTACAACTTCAAAAAAGTCACATTGATGAATACATACATTATTGCTCACAGATACAAGTCGTGAATATCAAGTTGATAGTTATTCTTACCGAAACGTTTCCGCTGTCCGTCACTCCTGTCAACTAGATGGCGCCACTACTCGCTCGCGTCTTTGATGAATGTTTTACAGGGTTCTGGAACTCAAGGTCACAGTTTAAACTGAAGTCTTAATATCGATGAATTTTGATGTAATTATTTTAGGCATAGATTAGTGAGAGGTGATTTCGGTTTTATGATATTATAAAAGCTAACAGTAATTTGTGGCTTTATTAGTTACAGGAAAACATTCTCAATATACATTGAGAGTTGGATATAATTAAATCAGTCTTGAAATAAATAAAATACAAGTAAGCTAACAAATATTTAAGACTGCAACTAATTCCTGCGTAAAGCTTCCTCGAAAATCCATACCTATATAAAAAAAAAGTCTGTATTGATTTTTATGAAATTTTTAGTATTTGGTAGGTCTATGAATAGTTCGGTGATTCACATTTAATAATTTTTTGTTGTAAATCCTAATTATTAATATGGCAAAATAATGTTTGCTGGTTCAGCTGGTGTAGATAACATAATATGCAAAATATGTTACACAACGTTAAATGACGCATGAGTAAGCGAGGCCTCTTTTACTTACCCGCCACTCAAGCAACCGATTCATTGAGTCCAGATATCTTACTCACTTTTAGTGCCTAACCAAGTCTTCGACTGAACCTTTTGAAAATGCTAATGATCTGTTTACCTTAAAGTTACAGTTAGGCGTTTTTCCTTAAAGATTTATGATCAAGTAATGCAAATACATAAATGAACTTGAGTTGTGGGGACTCGGAACTTTAGTTTTAACAGCTTTGGTTTCGGTTTTGATGGAAATCAGTCTCAGCTCTGTCTAACGAAAATATACGTCTATTTGTGAGTGTGTGTGTCCCCACATTACATCTGATGTATTTGTGTTTGTGCTCTACTTTGATCGTATTTCTTAAAGTACAAAATTATAAAAACGTGAGATAAAAATATCATATTATGGGATTTAATCACATCTTTTAAAAAGTTTTCGGAGACTGAAGTTTCGGTAGGTTACTATTTATTTTGCTTTCCTCCTCGTGGGCTCCCACAGCCGTTGTGATGTTGAAGGAGCGTGCCGGTCGTTTTACCTGATGTTGAACCATCGGAGTTCCGCTCTTCCCTCTACAGGGGACTAGGCTGGAACATTTTCACGTTTTCGTGACAAGATTCTGCAGTTGCCGACAGGGACTTCTATTTTGGATCGCTTCACACCACTTTTTTGAACCACTTGCAACTATTATATGTAAATAAGAAATAATCATTAAAAGAACACTACATCATACTCTTTATTGTTCTAAAAAACACGATGAGCCATACTCATTTCCTATATTTATGCTACGCGATGCAATCTATTTGCACCACAAATAACATTATGAAATCCCTGTACAATTATGGCTGAAAACATAATATTTGCAAATCAATCACCGCTCATATTAATGAGCGGTGATTATTTGTGGTTATGAATTTAAAACGTTCGTGATATCTAAACAACCAAAGCTCCCATTGCAGAAGACATGAATCATCTTTTTATAAGTCAGCACGTTAATATTGTTCAGTACACATTTAATCCTTCAGGAATGCGATTAATGAACTGGACCCCGAATAAGCGTCTCTTGCAACATCGCATCTTACAACGTTTCATTACAAATATCTGCAATTCAAATAACAAGTCAATTTTTAAAGTCCTCGTGCTATTTAATAACTATTACTAGATTTTTATTAGTATTATAGAATTGATGTTTTGTTTTCTTTTCAGATTTGAATCTTCAAGCATGGTGGCAGGACACTGTGCTCCTGGGTCGGAGCAGCGCGGAGGGCCGTAAGTATTTATCAGCATAAGAATTTATTTTTCTTTTCACAAAGTTAGGTCTCTGGATGTGTGGACCGATTTTCAGTTGGAAATGATTGCCGTAAGAGTATAATTAATTATTTGTGTTAATCTTGCTAGTGTCTATATTCGATGCGATACGATAATATCCGATACGTGAATGAGCAAAGCGCTTTCAGAAATGATTTAAAATATTTTGCGAAGTACATTTATCATCGAAAGACGCACTAAATGGGGCTCAAAAAATGTATGCAAGATATCTCAAAGATCTGGAATTATATTGATAATGCTTTATGGTACGGTCCTACCTTATCGTCCACCTCCCACTGCAGATCGATCGAGCTCACTGGGAGCATTCTGTTATTCTACCTTTGTTGTGATATGATTATGTTTTTCAATGAAATATTTATCTATTAATATTGTTTTGACATTTTTAACGTAGTATCTATGCACTACAAATATTTTCTCTTATTTGTACAATGCTGTGTAGTATTCCTCCACTGAAAAATTACGGTAACTGGCTATATAAAATCAAAACATGTTTTTTAAAAAACGTTTATGTAAAACATAAAGGGAAAGGAGGTAGTCCTGAGTAGAGTTTTTCATAACAAATTAATGAAAAAAGAAATTAAGTATTCTGTATTGTTTTTAAGTTTTTAGATTTTTTCAAAGAATGACTTGAATATTTTTGTGTTAGAGTAAAATTGTAAGACATTGACGATTGTTTTGATGCCAAGACCACCACGGAGGCCATGTTGAATTCGCTATTTATTCAGAGTGGAAATAAAAATATATTTCTGTGATACTTGCAGTAGGAAATCACAAAACACTTTTTCCTAGAACGACGAATTCACCCGAACGGAGCTACTAGTGATTTATTTTCAATATAGATTCACTATTTCCTTTGTACGATGGAAATATAGATTTTAGGGATAACGTTTTAGGTACCTTATTTTTTTGGCAGTCAGCCTCGACATTGTCAACTCTGATAGCAAACAGCAGACTGATTCAACACGCGTCTGTACACAGGCTCCCGGGAGCCCGGGAGAGCATGCACATTTTTAATCAATAGAGGCTACTTGATATCTTGTTAGCCTGGGCCTACCAATACCATACATCAATACATGACTGTGTTTTTGCGCAACGTGCGGCAAAATGATTGAACACTTGGTATGGGTTCCTTCCAGAACATTTCGTTTTATTTAAGTTTCAAATAACGATGATTTGTACGATAATTAATAAGTATCTAAAGCCATGAAATATTCTTTTTTATTAGTCTGATTCACAATGAGTATTCGGAAGCCTGATAAAATATTAAATACAAACGTATTTTTTAATCGATGCTTTTAGAGCACTTCAATCAGATTACAGAAAGAAAGAAAAGCGTTTACTTTTGCAAGTACCTACAAGAAGTTCTTAATTATCAATCGTGGTTAACGTATTTCCGTTTTTCGACGATAATACAATATTGAATCGCTAGTGGTTCATAATATTTTTTTAAATTTTATTTCGCCTCAGTTTTTAACCCTTTGTTCTAGTGAGAGTATTTTGGATCGTTACTCTTATACGATAACCAAAAAAGAAAGGCCAGTGTTATAATGGCGGCTTTCGTTTTATGGTTTTAATTACATTCAAATATAATAACAGATCTATACTGTTTGTTAAACGCGGACACTTGGAATTGGCTACCTGTTTATTGTTTACTTTATTACTCTTTTTGTTTGCTGTTACCCCATAGTTTTAAGAAATAACTAAATAAAATACTTGACTACTCGGATCACCGACTGATATAGTTTCTTAGATTTAGACTAATTCTAATTACCAACGTGTCGTGGGCTCGATCCCTGGAAATTACAAGCGTTTGTGTGATCCACACATGCTTGACCAAGTCATATTGTGTTCTTTGTGCTTGTGATCTGAACGGTTTTTTTTTCGACAGCTCTCACACAGCCTTCCGATCCTAAACTAGGCAAAGCCTGTACTATGGCAACCAGACGACTGATAATAAACATTTTTACCTTATTTTGACTTTTTCTATCCTGGCCTCTCTCTTAATATTCCAGTTTTGTGGAAAATTTAACAAACGAACTTACAGCTTACAATAAATATTAAATGGTGGTAGCCTAATGGCTAAGACGTCGGTTTTGCGATCTTGTGATAAACGGTTCAAACCCACCCATTGCACTACTGACGTAACACAAGCATTTAACTCAGCACGAGGGGTTAACAAGAATACTAGTAATGTGTGACCCACAATTCTAGTGCGCAAAAACACTAATTTATTTCTAAAAAAATGAAGAAGAACAAATAGCAGATTTCAACTGCTGCTGGTTTCTATCAACAATGGAAATAGTACTGTAGCAGTAAAACAGAGTATAGGGCTAGGAGATTTGGTGAAGTCGTACAACTAAGTCTTTGCCTTGAAATGTTTACAGTTTGATTTACAAATGATAAAATAAAACTAAAACTAAGTCTTGGAAAGTATTTTCACCACCATAATCAAGATAATGAACGTGATGAAATCTTTGAAGGTAAATCGTAATTAGATAAGATAAAAGTGTAATGTGAAACAAATAATAATATATAATGTCCCCATTTCCCAGTAGCTTCGAAGGCTATAAATCTATTTCCAATTAGTTGCTTCCTGCGAACAAAGTTTATATTTATAATGTTATAAAGGATATCGTTTTCTATGTTATCCGATTCCGGATATTCTGCAACTATCAATATCCGCTGTTTGAAGAAACAAGCTTACACGTGCCGGTTCAAGCTAAATCATTATATTTTCTAGATCCTGGCATTTTCCGTTTATTTGTATTAGTGTTTTGTATTTTATTTACTCTTTACATAATATGTTTGTTATATTATTATTTGTTATGTCTTACATATCATGAGAATAACCTTTTTAGCTATACAATTGTATTATTGTTTAGGTAAGCATATCAAATTGTACATTCAAATAAAATTGAGCTTTCTAGTTTCTTAGACGTGGGGGGTTGAGTCGGCGCGGCGGCGGGAGAATGCACAAGCGTAATGTAACACCCCCAACTCCTTACAAAACGTGCAACGATGAATGAACTACATTCAGTTTCGAGTTGTGAATGAACAGGTCTTTAATAGTGGGGAGGCAGTTGTAAGGCGTAGATACTAGCGCCGTTTATGATACACGTTTATTGATACACGATCGTAGCATGCTACGTGCTACGCTGGTTTTGTAGGCTGCTACAGATTCGTAGCTTGCTACGAATATGAAACTATGCTGTTGTATGAGCTCGTTTATTTGATTTATTATTATGAATATTTTATCGTTGCGCCAATTCAAACCAATTCTGACCTTAATGACATTTTGCATTTTGCAGTGGATAGTCCAGGTACAGTCAACAACTAATAAAAGTTGATGAAAACATCATATTGAAACTACCCAAATATCGTAAAATTCAAATGCGAATTTATTCTAAAAATAAAATAGTGTTTTAGGTGTTTTTTAAAAATGATTTAGTTTATCTCCTGACTGTATATGGATCGTATTTTTCTGAATTCATTCAGTAGTACGCCTGTCTGGTGTTTTATGTGGATAATAACGATCAACTTGGAAACCGCCTCCGAGATCTTTCTCAGACGTGACATGAAAGCTAATCAAGTTAGAAAAATTGAGACAAATTTGAAAAAGCATCTAAAATAAACTAGAACATGGAAATCGAATCAGAAAAGAGTTGTGACGAAGTGGTCATAAAATTAGAAATCGCAATATTACAGACACTGGACAAGTTCACGCCACTGAAACCAATTAACAACAGAGAAAGCCTTCCCAAAACAAAAGGAAAAACACTGCATGGCTTTTATGATTCACAAACAAATTCTCACAAATCAAAACCGACAACAAAAAGAAAATGTGAGCTACGAAAATAATACCTCACATAGAAAATTGTAATACTGAATTAGAAATATATATACAACCTAGTAGACAGTGCGATTGTGGAGACATCCGAAATTTCTATCGAAGATGTAAACAAGGAGAAACACACCCCAGTTCAACCTTCAGAAGCAACACATGCAGAGCCAAAATAAGCTCTAAGAAAATATAAAAACCAACAAACACCTGTCCCCTACGAGATAAGAGCAGACTTTCGAATACTGGGGGTTGATACTATGGTAGCTATATACAAAAGAATAATTAGACTACATTATAAACACAGAATACTTCCCCAATATATTTTTATTTAATTAAAATTATTTATTGGAACTAAATCACAATCACAATAAAATTATGTTCGATAATGACTGCATAAGTTAACGCCCATTCAAAAAATTTACGAGTCAGCAATCCAATATTAGAAATACAATGAAAGAAAATATATATCAATGTAAGATGAAAAGAGAGAATATGCATTTACCTGCACAAAATAGGCAAGGTCGTACATACACGACCTATTTAGATACCTATCATTCTTCTTAACAATCTGGGAAAATGTGCTGAACGCATCATTCTCTGAAGATTAAATACGGACAACATTGAACTAATTCCTATAATAAGTTGCGAATTACAGTGGTACAGCAAAACAAATACTCAGAACTGGCTACGGTATAAGAGGTGGCCTCCAATGCAATGCTTGACAAAACAGATGGTATCATGGTTACTACAAAAGACCTAAGCGTGGAAATCGAAGCAACGGATGTAGGAATAAATAAAACTGAGAAACGAAAGGATCAAATATAAAAATGAAGTAAAATACCTTGTTGTCATACGAAACAAGAGAATATCAATGAACAAACACACAAACGATAGAGTAAAAAAATTGAAACGAGGAAGAGGTGCCCCAAACTCGATGATGAGCTATCAGTCAAAGATGAACATGGAAACAAACATACTGGTTATACAGGCATGGCTCCTGCCAGTTATTGATTATGGAGTCATTAAGCTTCTACCGAGATACAGTAGGAGTAATTTGACAAAACTAGAAATACAATACAAGATGGCACTAAAAATAGCAGGTGAATTCCCATGTCGCACTACAACAACGTTATGGAAAATGCTTGGACAGAACTGGCATCTTAGGTTATACAATCTGCTAACTATATGATCGAAAAAATCAAGACACTAAGGATCAGCGACCAAGAAGACCCACACACCGCATATAATGTAGCAGATAAAGCCAATTCAGCCCTCGTCGCTCGTCGCGAACAGAATTGGTGAAATAGAATACGTAACTAAATCGAGTGTATCAAAACCGCTCCATAAAATAATAAAAGAACGGTTCCACCGCGTCAGCATGGGCTTCGACCCATAAAGTCAATTTTAGTTTGGAAAAATTCCCTATCTTCCTATTTCCTATTGCCAAAACTAACTGGACTAAAAAGTATTATTAATAATATACCTACGACCAAATCCAATGGCAATTAAATTAACGAACTAATTATGATAAACTTAAAACTCTTAATAGATATGAATACTATATGGTTTTGGTATTCATTGAAATACGATCAGTTTCTTGGCGTCCCATTTAAATATCAGAAGATACATTAATCGTGTGCGCCTTTTCAAGTACAGGCAAACTGAATTGCGATTTGTTATAATAATATTATTTCAAATGTCTGTTACCTAACTATTGCGTTGTATTGTCAATTCTCTGTAAGCATTTTTTATATCACATACCGTAATCTGTTGGTATTCATGGCTGTAATAAATGTCCAGTTAAATCATAAAACTCCGTCCACACATATTATTTGCGACGCTCTTAGCCGTTTCTAGGAAAAAAACGGGAACGGGACATTCACTGCAGATCGTTTTTTAATATGCCTTTATAGTCTGTGCCATCCACAGTATTGATGAACAGCCTTTTAACGATAACCCAAATTGTTTTGTGACTTTTATTCTATACAGATTTTTTTTTTCATGATTTATTATTTTGTACCTAATAAATAAAACACGTTTTAGTGTATACAGGCTATTTTCAGGCATAAGTATTTTCGTACAAATCTTATCTGTTTCTTGTTGTTTCGTTCATTATATACTGTTGGTGAGCCACCGTTTTAATTGAGGGGCGGAGACTTTTAAAGCCTACGAGCTCTCAACCAATGACGATAAAGTCAACGAACACAAACATTGAACATTAGCAACTGGAATAGCGACGACAGAATTGCTTTAAAATAATTAAATAATTTCAAAGTACCTAAAGGACCTTAGGTCCTTTGAAAAAAACTGTTTTTTTTATAAATACATCATTTAACAATAGATGGTTGTGGTGTCTCTGTGGTTTAATCAACGGTCAATATTTGAACGCTTGAAGTTGCTGGTTGGACCTATTATTTATGTAATAATAACTAGACGGTATCGAAAAAAAATATTTTGTTGTTTATGGTCAGAAGTTTTGAGCAGTTTGGATACTACTGCCAACGTTTTAAACCCCAGAAAAAAAACAAGTCCGAATATTACATGATTTGTCTACAAAATCTTTAAAACCAACTGTAGAACGTTAAGGGAAATATATTGTCACTTTTAAACCAAATATTTTTAATAATCTGTGAGGTAAAAAAATAGCAACACACAATAACAGTTCAATCGATTACTAACAGTTGAATATTGCAACACTGACGTTAAGTTGGAAATTTCTAGTGTGGGCTCGGCAAGCTCGAGCCTGGTTAACCTTGAGGAGGCAGAGAGCTTTGCGCGACGTTCAGTTGAGACCGCAAGCTTGTGACGCATCCACGTCGCTTGGGATTTATTATCCGCGCCGCGACACGCTCCTCATTATATTCAGTGCATCATCTTACTCCAGATTTACGTCCAATAATCAGTAAGTCGTTTAAAACAATTCCATTTTATTTTATTACCCAATTCCTTTGGAATAAATAGTGGACACGCAATTCCGTTTGCGAAAGTTAAGTTTTATAAAAGTCGGGAAATCTCAGTTTCGGGAGTTAAGAGTATTAAGAGTAATAAAAACTGATAATATTTGTATTTTTGGGGTTTTTTTTTTATTTTGCAACATAATTTTATATTATTTTTATAAAAATCGATTTCCGGGGTGAGCTTGGTTCGGGACGGGGGGTGTTACCTGTGCGGGGTAGTGGGGTTTTGACCTTCACGTATATAGCAGATATACGGACCTGCCCCCTGTTCGGACTTGGAGCTTGAAGCGACGACACGTCTTTTTAGTTTCCAAATCATTAAGTGGTGACAGTGCGTTTTGGTCAGTGTATAGTGATTGAAGATCAACGGTAAGTTTTTAATAATAACTAATAATTATTAATTATTATTATTATTATTAATAAATAATAATTATTTGAAGGTAAAAAAAAATAGTTAGTTTTTAAAATTGACAACAAAAATCAATACTGGGTACCAGTGCGTAGTTGAGTTTATAAATCCTGAGCGGGGTGCGGGGGGTCAACCTTCATACAAAGTACCGAGCTTGCACCCTGTTGCGCAATTGATTTGTATCTGGTGGCAACTTTATGTCACCTGCTACTAAAGTGCAACAAGTTTCAGATTCCTAATGATGAATCAGTATGTTCTTAAATAATTAGATGTTCTGATTAATTTTCAAGCATATTTTTGGATTCTTTTGGACATTATAGAATGGGAAAGGGACCTTCAGCGGGGGTGAAGTAGTTGCATGCAGGGGGGGGGGTATTTTAATGATCGGATATGAGGGCCCCGGGGGTATGTAAGGGGTGACCTTCAGCGGGGAGGGAGGGGTAATTTTCCGAGAAGGATTCGCATCGAAATCGATATTGCGACTCATCTGATCTTGTTTTATTACGCATTACGCATAGCGAGCGAATTGAATCGAAAATTGGAACTATCGGCGGAACTCGGATTTAATCTACTAATTAATACCAGTGATAAATTTACTTTTTAGTAGAGATATTGTTCTTTAAGTCGGAGCCTTGATTTTTATATTGGCGATGTTTATGGCACAACGATTTCAATAGGTACCTAGTGTTAGTATTTCATACATCTGCAAATGGGCCTAATTATTTGATATTATAGTGCTACGAATCAGTGAACTGCGTTTGGTTTCACCTAATGTTCGGTTATTGGTCTGTAATCCTCGTTACGGCTGGTTTGGACTTTGAGAAACATACAATCATTTCAAAGATTTTCGTACTTAGTGTTTTTTTTTAAATTTAGGTGTCTGGGTTTATAGTAACTATTAACGTTGATTATAATTCATTGGTGTGATTATTTTTTTTAAGCAAGAAATAAAGTAATTCGTACAAATCATATATTAATTAATATTTTATTATGAACTATTACCAGTTTTTTGCTAATTTCATAGTAAACAACAAACCTTCTTTTGTTTTCGAACGGTTATCAGGGTCTAGGTCAAAGTTACATGTAGGTTATTGGGTTGCTCTGACATTGAACTGTATCTCGGATTTCCGATTACTAAAACGGGCGCGGATAATGCAATCGATGCGTTTATAAACTAAAATTTTGCAATTTGTGCTGGCTAAACTATAATAGGCATGCGAACTATTTTTTTTTTCAATATATTGATTTTTAATAATGAAAAAGTATTAGAGAAGTATTTTTTCGAAATAACGGATATCTAATTAGATAACGAATAAAGGTTAAGGAGTGGGGTATCGGCACGTCAATTGTGGCTACTGTGGGTACTATTTTTGCCTACTTAGGACGTCACAAGCCCTCACTTATGAATTTTAAAGCCATATCTTGTTAAAGAAATAACAAAAAAAGTAACAATGGCTTGCATTCCGGGAATGCCAGCAAAAGTGAAAACTAGCATATAAACATAGCATTAATAGATGCAGTTTGTTCGATTTCCATATTTTAAACACTTTATTTTACACAATGCCGCTAAGTTTTCACTTCAAAACATGACTCTGACACCCATTGACATATTTTTTCTATGCCGACACCGGATGACATCTCACACTCGCGCAAGCGGCCTGCGCCGCGACTTAGGTGTTTTCGATCAGTCATGATATCATGACCCCTGATGCGCCACTTAAGAAGTTTTTACTTCAATTACAGCGCAACATTAGTTAATTAAATAACAATAAATAATTATATACAATTTTTTGGCCTCAATTAGTCGATATCAAAATTCCTACCTGGCGTGTCACCTCACTACGTGGATCAATATCGTATTAGGAACATCACTCGATAAATGCAAAGATATCTGCTTCGGCAGTCTGGGCGCCTAATAATCATTGAAGGTCGAAAAGGCAGCACCGCCCCCGGCCGTTATTTATCGGTCGGGGGCGGCGCTGCCTTTTCGCTCACAGACATAATACCGCAGACGTTCAAGAACTACACCGCGCGAATTTCTTTATAAAAGAAACCTTTACTACCTTAAATTAAAAAACTTATCAGCAGTTTAATAATATTTAAAAATTTAGAAGTTTCATTAGTGATCCTGCATTATAGTAGAAGTAAATAAATTAATAGTCAATTTAATACTTAGGTTTTGTGGGGCTTAGTTTATATGTAACAGATTGTGAACTTACAATTAAAATTAAATAATAATAAAATTAAACAAACTTAAATTAAAATGTGAGAACTTACTCCAACGGTGCCTTATATAATAAACTTAACTTAACTTTTTAATGAGATTTTCGGTGTACCGGCTACGGCGTCGGCCTTGTTACTTATTGTATACAACATTACGCAATAACTCAACTGTTTAACTGTTCGCAGCTGTGTACCGCGTTACGCGTTTCGTGGTTTGTGTCCACGGACCTCGGACACTATTGCATATGGTTATGTTTTATCGAGGTGTGCTTCACATACAATACACTCCTTTTGAGTACTTTCTATACAGTACACAGTAATTTTAAGTCGATTGAAGTGATTTTTTAGTTTTTCAATTAGTCTTAGATAACCAAGAATCTGCGGAACTGGGCATTACCTACAATGAGTGCTAGGCGCCAAAACTGCTGCAACGATTTTTATTAACATTTAACCAGTGATATAGGTATAAGAGAGTGTACCTAATGAGATATTGATCCTCGTACTGTGGTGATACGTTTGGCATAATGCTATTTTGGTACCTTATAGATACAGTAAAAAGTTTTAACGAATTCTAAATCACAGTAACTTTGACATAATTCATGCTGATTTTTTCAACTTATGTGTTTGTCGATTTTTAACCAAAAAGTACCTTCACAAAGGTATGTTTATTGATTAGGTAGGTATATTTGTAGTAGTTGATCGTGATGATGATTGTGATGATGATTTAAATTAAATATTATTTTATTTTTACAAAAAACATTTCAATGTTGAAATTTTATTACTTTTTAATACATAGCTATAATAAAGGCGAGTGGGTATGCAAATCTCAACTCCCACAAGTGCTTAGCTATCCCTATTGCCAAGAAATTCTCGGAAAGATTTAAACGCAAGTATCAGCACCTTTAATGTTTTTTTAGAATTAACCCCCTTTTCTTCAACATAACTGTTAGATTTTTACAAAATAATACAATTTTTTAGTTAACACATCACTGGTGATTTTTTTGTAATTTTGATCTCCTTTTTTTGACACCGTCTATGAGTAGTATGTTAATTGCAACGGATTCACTTTTCCAATTGAAAAAAAGTAATAACCTGGTTTTTTATAATGAAATTTATCCTAACTCCAACAAACCCTATTTTAATATATAGTTGAGTAAGAAAGTATACTCCTATACCTAATTTAGTACCAAAATTTCCATGACACGCAACGCAAATGTGAGTGAAAAACTAAATGTTTATATTGCATTAATAATATTTGGAGACATGGAAGAATAAAAATGTACATACGCATTGCGCCGACCCGATATGAATAGGATAAGCACAGAAAGAAGAAGAAAAAGAAGAATAATTGAAGACATATTTGTGGAAGAATAATAATGTATTTATTTACAAGTATCTAATAAAGTGTCAGTCTATGAAATAAAATGTTTTATCATTATACTAATTAATTAATCTGTTTGCTCCTTTTTCCTAAGTCTGAACTTAAAATTAATATTTTGCCATAAATCATTATCATGTCTTGACTCTTCAAAAATAAAAAATCAAAATGTTTTTATTTCTAGTAAACCTAAAATAGGCGCTTTAGAAATGTTAACTTTAAAAATAAATACTCTAGGTGCGTTTTCGAAGTCAGGACGTGATAACAATGGTCCTTTTCTCATATATTTTCTCTTTCTCTTTTCCTTCGTACTTTGAACCGACAGCACCGTTTACGTGTATTGTTACACAACAGCATCAGTTTGGTAGCACAATAATTGTATTTCAGTTTGAGGCCAATCCACGTTTACTTTCGGTTCATATTTGGCTTGGAAGTAACATAGGTAGTCTTCGTTTCAAGTGTTACGTTTTTTTTCTTAACACGTAACTTTTTCTTCATACGCAGGCCTCACCTGAAGGTTTCATAGACATGCTCGATCAACTGGAAATTAGAAAAAAGAGTGAATTAATTATCAATACTTTAAATAAACCATGAAATACCATATTAAAAAAAAAAGATTAATTACATAATTATTATAGCTTACCGAGGATTTTTAGTGATCCTTATTGCATAACTACCATCAAAGTACCAATTATAGCTGCTTCAAAATATTTCCTTTATCTTTTCTTGTTTAAATACACCTCCTGGTCAGCGTTACCATCGAAGACTTGTTCATTCATATTTTGCTGAAAATATAAAATTATTTCAGTATGAGAGCGTTAAAACATGTGACCTAAAAATATACATACATATTATTATATTTGGTACACTTCGGGAAAGGTGTATCAAGTCTCCCCATTATATCGTAAAAAGTTTCATGACAAATACTAAAAAAAAACTTTTAAACAAAAAAGAACATAGAATTCAAAAACCCATAGTTCCTACCTACTTAGAACTACAAGCGCAAAATTTACTGAATTCTTAACTTACCTTATATATATATATTTCATTGTTAATTTGTCTAAAGTCAGTGCCCGTGCCAATTAAATTCGGTATCGAATACCTTTTTGGTTTATACAGATAGAAATACAGTCGAACATAGAACCACCTCCTTTTTGGAAGTCGGTTAAAAAATAGTCCTTTCCCAATTTAGGTTGTTATACAAAAACAATTGGGTGAGTGCCTACTGGCTTTAGTTGTGCTTACTTACTTAATATGATCACAGTTATAAACTACTCAGAAGCAGAAAGGCACTCATCTTTTTAATAAATTTCAACTCAACTTTATTTGATAAAGCGAACGGATGAAGAGATTTTTTATATAAAAATCCCAAATAAAATTTCGTAAATTTGTTTTTATTTCTTCATCATTCCAAGTAACCTGACTCTCTGTAGAGGTATAATTATTATGATAATATAATTTTATGAAGCCGCACATTCCCAATCCAGACTACTTAAGTTAATTTAGAACTAACAAATAGTTTTGATTCATAGCAAGAAACAGCTGCCTAGTACTTGCATAGTTAGCGCGCCCGCCATCTCAAGATTTGATTAGAGATCAGAAGTTCGATGATTGAATAGTTCGAATTGTATTAGCGACATGAATTGCTTACTAATAAATCTTTATTGAGGTTCAGTTCTGTAGCTTTTAGTGACTTGGCACTTACTTTGATGTTGGTTTTTGGTGCCCTTTTTCACGCTGATTTTGATTTAATTTTATCAATCAAATCATATGAATTGATATCAAATCATATGAATGATATCAATTAACATTGATAACACAATTAAATGAAATATGTTTCAATCAATTTATTATGAGATCAATTTCCCTCCATAATAAAACAAATCGTGATAAAAAGGTGGAGGTACCTACTTAGTATTAATATATAAAAACTTTGATATAGATTCAACTAAAAGCTTGAATCTTCATTCAAGAAATATCCTTAAAGCTAAAAGCGACGTCAAATTTCCTATAACAACGAAATAAAAAAATCTATTAAAAACACATACGCTTAAATCTTGAAATTATAATTATTATTTTACCCATTTTATGTTATTCTTTGTTTTACATTCTTGACTTCCCAATTACTTTAGGGTTGTATCTTCATCTCCTTAGCTCAGCAATCATTATGACAAGATTTCTTTTTAAATATGTTTGGCACTGCACAAACTATAGACAATATGGAAATAGCACACGCAGCGCGTAGTTTTACTGCTGTCTACGCTTTCCTTTTGCAGCGGTCAAATTTGTCCTACGTTTGACAACACTTTACAGTCCTTAGTGACCGAATGCCTGTTTCTGATGATTAAAGTAAATATTTTTCTTCAGGAAACCAACGCCGCCGCCGCCTAACACCCCGGAGCGCGAGCAACCAGTCTTTACCATCAGCGCTCGAGTAAGTACCGACTACAACTCTATTAGAAATTTTTCAGTATCATTTATTATTGTGTGTTTTAATCTCGGGCTCATCAAAAGACAGGTGAAACACGAAATCATTTAAATCTTTGAACAGTTTAAGGATTTCGAGACGAATCATTTTGTACTCTTGTCATTGACGCACTACTTTTAGAAGTAGAAGACTTAAGACCTCATCTTACATTATTTTTTCCTTTTCAAATATATGTTCTCTAATCAAGTCGTAACCACCATTTTAAAAACAGTTCGAAAACATTCGTTAGGTGGAGATTTTGTTGTGTGATGCAACATAATTCGAATGAGCTGTTGTTAGCCCATCTGAGCCAATCACGGGAAATAATAACAGTATCTTGGGAAAACTCACTCATTTAATCTTAAACTGAACCCTGGCAGAGCCTGCTTTATGGCAATAAGCCACGACCAGTTAATCATAAATCATTAACTACTAGATTATCAAGATAGTCTAATAACCATTCAATAATGATCGCGTAATATTATATAATTAATAATAAATTGAATTGAGTGAGAAGGCGACATTCCCCCATCTTATTCTAAACTGACAGCAACAGACCCATTGTAAAATATCTAAATATTAGTAATTAAACTTCAATGTGGGATAAAATAAATTTAATAATACTAAATAAATATACAAACAGCAAACGTAAACAGGTATCACTATTTAAATCCTAAAAAGTATCGAGTTAATTAACAATAAACTAGATATAAAATAACTTATGTATATATATAACAATTTAAAAATAGGTAAGTTTATAAAACTGCCTCGAACTATAACTAATAACAATTTTTAAACAATGTATAATATATATATGCGGCCGGCTAGAACTGTTGAAAAATAAAAATTACATCAGATTAAAAAAAAAAATTGCCAAAATATTGATGACATTTTAAACCTTTAACTGCCAGACTCAGAAATATCAATTAAAAGATTTGTTGCCTTTGATACATAGAGGCATTATCTTAAAGGTAAAAGTGCCGGTCGGCAGACATGAGGAGGATGACTTTAAAGATTAATTGTTGATAAGTTGTAATTGTCAACAAATAAACATAGTTGTATGTAATCCATCTCATGTTCGCTTACCAGCACTTTTATAAGATAATACAACTATTAAGATTTTATTGATCAATTAAAGTTAACCGTTGATTCATTTCAAGAGATATCTCTGAGCGAGGCCGAATCAGTTTTAAAACACCATTGTAATTTAGAATTGGTACTTAATCAAATTTTTAGAAACGTTCCAAACAGCTATAAAAAAAAATCTCATTGAATAATAAAATTTGGAATAAGTTACAATTAATGAAAAAAAAAATTAAAAAAAATTGCATCTAAATTGGAAGGTTTAAAGATTCGTAGCAACAATGACTACGAATATGATGATAAATGAAAATTGTGCCACATTGAACAGACACATACTGCACCACATGTTACAATTTTCGCGGCATAGCTGTTCCGTTTGACGGTCGTCCAAGCAATCTGAACCGCCGGGACATATATTGATACATACTTCCTTCTTTTCATCAGCTGCACCCTCGTTTTCGGGTTCCTCTATTTTCAGAACAATTTCGTTGTTATTAGACATTGCTTTTATTATAAGTTACGCGGGTGCGCAATAAGTTGCACTGGTGTCACAAGTATTAGATTTGATTGCGCGAAGCCACACACTGATGGAAAGTCCGGACAGACGAGTCGCGTTGCGGTGAGTGTTGTGGTCGAGTGGTTCCGGCGAGTCACCGGCGCGTACGGCAGCTCGGGCCGAAGGGCTCCCCCGCAACCGACTCTGAAGCAACACGGATAATGTAATTTAATGTACCATCTCATTGTAAAATCAATATTTACAGAAAGATAATCATTTCTTCGCCTATGAGATAAACCGACAAAAAAATGCGCCTCCAGATAAGCCTTAAAATGAAATCACGTATTTTATATACATATTAAGGATTTAAAATAACACTAAACGATATTCTACAATAAAGTGGTACCTTCGTTAATTTTTTGAACCATAGACACATGAATTTCGTATGAGTTTCTGGTTAGATTTAAATAAACAATCATTTGGAATTCAGCCTCCTTAGAGTGAAAAATTATAGACACATATATATCGTGTACGGATTTCAATTCAACTTCGGAAATAAACAAACCGGTATTTCAGCAATTTCTAGAATCTATCCTCTAAAAAGACGTAATAGTGTGTATGAGGACTTCATCATTTTGAAAAAAGTAAGGAAAATATAATTCTAAATATTGTGTCGTCCTGTTTGGAAAAGCAAGCCCAAAATAAATAAAAGAGTGATAATATTCTAACATGGGTACTTGAAAACAATTTGAATTTCTTGATTGAAATGATTACCATAAATTTTAAAGCTTTTGTGAGTTCCGTCTCTATGACTAAAAAAACGGCTGATGGCTATGAAATGGTTAGCAAGATTGCATGGACATACTCTAATAAACTATCTGAAATATATCGAAAATCGATGAAGGCACACTAGGGTGCGTTTGAGGGTTTATCCAACAGCTTGTATTATTACAAATTTACCATCTCTCCCGTACAAGCCATCGAAAAATATGAAATAATTATATCGGAAACTACAAGGCCTGACATAGACCCTTTTTTATGGCTCGGAGCTAAAATAATAATCATTCATCGAAAATTTTAACTGAAAAGCCTTAATTTTTTACCCAGATTGTAATTTCATTCCTCTAACTTTTGAAATTAAGGACTACCTTAAATATATTTAAGTATCTTTTACTAATAAAAACGCGCGGGCGAAGCCGAGGGCAACGAAGAGTGCAATAATATATCAAACTTAATCAACAGTACCAAACTTTTTATGCAGGCGCTCGTGCAAATGATACTGGCAGCTCGCCCCGGTCCGCCATTATTTGATTTCGTTATTCCATTACCGGCCAGCAAACATAGCTAGCAATGTATAACAAAGGAATAAAGGATAAAATCAAGCAGTGGCGGCATCGGGTGCTAAACCAAAAACAATATATTAACATTTTTTGTACAGTGGTACTCGAGTAATGTTATTGAAAACGGGGGCGCGTGCACACTGTTTATAGTTTAAACTTTAGCCATTTTATGAAGTGTAAAATAGTAATTTTGATTGTTCAGCGATATATTAATATATTAAATATTATACTTAGTATCAACAATTATTAGCGCGTGTGTTGTCACGAATACTTCAATGATGAGCAATTGTAGTTTAAATAGGCTTAGATGAATGTCCAAATAAAAATAATATATAGAGCTGGATATTAATAGTTTTTTTAATTTCAGGTAAATCAGACTCCTAACACCGACATGGCTGGAGAGAAAGAGACGGATACGCGTCCTACTAACGAACTTCCATTGTCACTTATTGATATCATACCCGCGAGTGGTGAGTATATAACATATTTAGTACCTCCGCTTAAACTTTGTTTTTATATAAAACTAGCTGTTCCCCGCGACTCCGCCCGCGTATCTAATTGTTTAGTAAAATATAGCCTATGATACTTAGGGTGAATGTAGCTTTCTAATGGTGAAATAATTTTTGAAATCAGCACGAACATACACACAAAAATACAATTAATCTTTCCTCTTTATAATAATTATGAAAAGAACTGTTGGTTAGCACTGAAAAGAACTGTTGGTTAGCCCTAAAAAGACCCGTTGTTTAGCTCTGAGAAGAACTTTTCCGTAGGTGTAGTTTTAAGAACGAAATCTAAAAAAAATCGCACTATATTTATTAGACGCCCACTTCGCAACGGGCCGTGCAGCAGAAATCGTAATATTATAATTTCGCCATAATTTCAAAACCAAACGTCCAATTGTAATCATTCAAAGACCAAATTTTAATATTATCTACATAAACTGTACTTAGTGATGAAATAATTTATTTTGATAAGGATTAATAGCATAAGTAAAATAAACGCGTTTAAATGTAGTCCAAAAATAAATCAGTTGTTGTGCCTCACTCGACATAGGTATAGTGTGTCGCGGACTTTTTTGTAGATATTTATAAGATCTACAATTAATTAGAACATTTTATGGTTCTATCTTTTATATAAACTATTAAGCGTGCAAAGGCAGCGTACGCAAAATAAGTAACTTTTCTGGTTGATTTTTTACACCTTGTGTCCGAAAAACCCAAATATCTTACGGAACTCAATTTTTTTCAAAATAAAATATAGCCTATGTTACTCGTGGATAATGTAGCTTTTTTATTCATTACAACCAAACAAACAAACAAAGTTTTCCTCTTTAACTTATGGAAGAAGTATTAGGTACTCATCAATGAATCTAAAGATATAAATTATATCTTTAGATTCATTCACTTACAGTCAAAAAAACTTATCGCTCAACCTAATAACCGGGTGCTACGGAAGTTTAGTACATAGATAGCCAAGCATTGTCCGCGGGGTTGCGGCTTAGAATAAATCGCACCCCTCGCTACACGCTTGTGTAAGAGGTGACTGAGGAATATAGAAACAAAGGGAAGTGCAACTTGGGTCAGGCCAGTGGACCGCAATATGCTGAGTTAATTGTGCCGAGCAGTAACATCAGTTTCCCTAGGCCAATAACCATGCAACGATCCATAAATGTTTGTTCCAAGACAAACTGACTAGCATGTCTTTTGTGCATGGATTTAGGTCACACATTATAATAATAATACCGGCCTATAAATGTCCCACTACTGGGCACAGGCCTCTTCCCATATAGAGAAGGAATGAGCATTGATCACCACGCTTGCTCATTGCGGGTTGGCGATTTCAGATTACAATATTTAGGAATCCAGGTTTCCTCACGATGTTTTCCTTCACCGTTTGTCAATGATGTCTTAGAATAATAAGAAAGTACATATAACTTTGAAAAAGTCATATTGGTACTTGCCTGGGTTCGAACCTGCAACCATGTGCATGCGAATCCGGTCATTGAACCGCAAGGCCACCACGACATTTACGGTCACATTTATCAAATAAAAAATGCCTCGCATTTCAGGGATTTTTTCTGATAACGTGCTTACTCTCTTCTTTCTTCACTCGAAAAAGTCAGGCACCTGTCTACAAACCAACTGAAGAATACCTACAATTTGAGGACAGAGATAAATAAAGATTTAAGATTAATTGAAGGATCTTTAATAAATTCATATTGTTGTTGCAGGGGTTATTCACGAGCATGACATGCGGCCTCGCTTGGTACGCAAGAAAAACATTCGCCGACATCGCGTGCCCCGACGGAGAGCTGGCGTCCTGCAAGCTCCTATAAACAGTTGAGTGGTTTTTTACTCATAACATTTATATAAATTAGGTCTGAAAACCAATGCGTGACACCGGATCTTCAAACAAACTTGAATCGAGGGTTCGATCGACTCCAAATAGTATCATATTATATCATTAAATTATTGAAATAGTGATCAACAACATTATTTTGTCAGACTAATCTCTGTAATAATGTTAGTAAGAACACGCTATTACATCGAGGTGATAATGTAGATGCAGGTTTGATAGCTTTGCCCTATACCTCAAAAATGTATATCAAAATAGCGTTTTCTTAATCGATGTTGAGATCAGCTGCCAGTAGGACCAGTTTCAGTTGAATACGTATTTTATATTTTACTGAACAACGCGTTACCTGTAAAAAAAATTGTAAAAAGTGACGCCGCCTATGATTGAAGGTAGTAGAGTAGTAAAGTAGATCTATACTACATACTAATATTAATAAAATTTAATAGTTTGTTTGGACGCGTTAATCTCAGGAACTACTAGTCCGATATGAAAGATTATGTCAGTGTGAGATAATCTATTTATCGAGGAAGACTATAAGCTGTTTGCCGGCGGGTAGAGCAGCGAGCAAAAGCTAGAAGAGAATAAGAAAGAGTGGTTGAAAGCTTCTAAGTTCATAATTTTGTTACAGGAGTGAACTACGACAGGCCTGCTCGAGACAGCCTCACAATGCGTCCTCGCAACCAGCGCGTTGCAAATGCTACGGGCTTCCAGCCCATGAAAAATAGTTGAGTGGTTTAACATGTTTCTTAATAAGTCAGGTAACCTCGTAGGTTAAATGTATGTTAACGAGATTTAAAACTTTACATGTCAAACCATAAAAATATGGCGGGACACAGAATTACGAATATGAAGAAAATGCCAAAATTAAATATTGCATCAACCGTCACATATTACCAAAATTAATGGTTATTTTTTAATTATTATATTATACGATCGACAAGATTTTTTTTTTAAATAAAAAGAGAGCGGCCTTAAAGACTTAAAAAAATGTTTTCAATCTCGTTACATACAATCGGCCGCTTACAAGTGGAACCCTCACAGTGTTATTACGTCACACAACAGTTAGCTTTAAATTTGTTACCACAGTGTGCCAAAAGTGTGGCTTTTCTAGACAGGCTATAATTGCAAAGAACGAAATAAAATTTAAAGAAGAATCAAAGGGTTAAATAAAAAAGAATACTATTCTACAGTTAACTTAATGTCATCTTTGAAGCAGTGAATGAGATGGAAAGTAATTTTTAATAAAAACTTCTTTCACTTTTTAAAATAGCCATTGGACGATTCCAGGTTCAACTTCTTATTTGTAGTGAAGTGTATTTTCATAGAACGAATTTAAACTCATATTTGAATGCTCATATTTCTGTCGTGTTAACCGGAGTCGAATTTATAAGTGAGAATAATTTGATCCTTAGCAACGATATGATTTGTCATTTTCACTAATAAACTAATATACCTACCTATTGTAAAACGTACAATCCTATGATCTATTGGTTTTTAAGTCATCGCCATTAAATGTCGTGGTATGCTTCTACATTTTTTGTTGTCGTTTTGTTCACATTCATGTATCATTCATTTTCATCTTTGTGACGCTAATTTGTGTTTTAATAAAAAAAATAAAAGCAAGGGTGAGGTACGAAGAGGATTTTTGTGAGCATTGACTGATCTGTATCTAGTTCCCGTAACTAATCCTGCAACAGGATAATGTCTCCCTAGCGAAAAATCGTACCCGCGATTGTTCTCCCAGCGAACATTTATACGAACTTGTAAAAATTATTGGAAGAAAAATCGCTCATCAGCTCAGGTGTTATTCTGAGACAACTATAATGCCACAGTCACATCAAAATCCTTTAAATATTGTTTGTATGGAGAACAAATAAGCTCACAAAGATTCTTGCATCATACAATGGTACCAATAAACTCACAAGATTACAATTCTGTACCACACCCTAAAGAATAAAATAAAGAAAAAAAAGAATTCATTTGTGTTTCCATAAAGACGACATGAACGCATCATACTGTTTCATTTTTTCAAGAGTTGTATGACAACAAAACTCATATAACTAAAAATAACATGAGATGGATTTCTTCTCGATGTTAACTCGCTATAAAACCTAAAAAGGGACATTACGTAGAAGCAGATAATTAAAAAATAAATTATAAAGAGTATCTGGAACAAATGTCTTCTTCTACGAATCAATCAGACGAAAATAAAACTCGGGCGAGACAACTCAATCAATAAAATTCTTATGAAACCAATTTCTCTGTTTTCATCTTCAATAATATTATTTTTCTATCATAACGCTTGTTGTGTGTTTTTACCGAAACTCATTGCATTGTTAACGACGGCGTCATCTGCCAGCGTCTGCGGACATCTCAAGGTAAGTTAAGCTAAGAATAAAAGGTAAGTAAGGCTTCACTCATTCATTTTATTATTTTTTGTGTCATTTTTGTTATTTCATTGGATACAACAATTTTCATCATAATTATATTTACATTCGTAAATTCTAAAGAAGCGCGTATGGTACGAAATAATTATATAGCGTTAGACAAAAACAATTCATAGACAATGGTGAGCTTAAGATCATAATAATATTATACGTCTAACGCGCGCGGGCGTCATAGTCACATTCTTCTAGGAATACACCTCGTGACAATTACTTTTCCGCAGCCAAGCAGATCGTAAGCATACAGTATGTTTGCTACCTTAATTGACCTCAAAAGAAGAACGCTCTTATTCCGATTGTGCATTTATGATGCTAACATCATAAATGCACAATACCAAAATGCACAATAACAAACAAGTAGTAGGAGAGCAAGCTAACTTGCTCTAATCACATTGCAAAAAATCCTTTGACAGAATAATCTGGTGTTTCAAAAATTATTTGTTCGTTGGTGCATTGTTTTGTTAATTACCCATAGTGACGCAAATGTACAGTTCTAAAAAAATTTAGAGTCCCATTTTCTGTGGCAGTATTTGACAATCATGTAATGGATTTTTCGTGTACGGTATTAACTTTTTCCCTAGCTCGTGTATTCGTGTCCATGGTTTTACTGTTTGAAAAATCTAATATTGAGATCTATCATGAAAATAGAAGATGATTATATTTACTACAGTGCCAATATGCCTAATAATGGTGAATCGTTTTTTTTATGGTTTCAATAAGCTAATCTTTGGAACTACCTATCGGTTATTAGAAAATGTGTATGATTGCCTATTACATAAGAAAATAAGTAATTTGAAACATTATACTGCACATCTCAACTAGTTATACTTAAATATTGGTTTCAATTAAGTGAGTTCAAAGGAAAAAAGCGGTCGATATATTTTATCCGGTTGCCTTGACTTATACGAATAGGCCTACAGTATTTTTATAGAACACGGTACCATACCGCTACCTTTTGCACATAAGTCCCAACAAAGTAGTTTAGTAACCTTTATCGATTAAATTTTGTATAGTAAAAACTGAACTAGATGTACGGCTGTCGATTTTATTGTTTTCTCTTTACTAGTAGATAGTTGCGGTTATTGAGAAAGATATAGGCTACTTTTACGATAGAAAAAAAAAGGTTCAGTGCAAAAAATTATTAAAAATAAAACACAGGGCAAGTCGCAGGCGAAAGTTAGACAACGTTTAATATAAATGGTTTATTTCATAAACTCCGAGTACTAAGTGGTTATAATATTATTATAAATCCAACGGATAAAATAGTAATGTACAATTAATAACAATATTTCGTTTCACGAAAACGTACAGGATAATTATTACCACGAAACGCAATATAAAATTAATTATAACCATGAATACGGGAAACAGTTAATTAAAGATTGATTGAAAGGATTACTGTTAAACATTCAGTGCAAAAACAAGCTGCATTCGTTTGAAAATTTTACATTTTTTAATTTTCCTTGCCATGTAAAACAACAGCGCGTGTTGTATCTATGCCCAGAGCATGAGTCAATTGCCGCATCCAGACGTATCGTGTAGCTCATTGCAACTGATTCTGTATAATCTGTACAACTAACATTTCTGAAGATCGTGAAAGCGAATATTAAAATTAATGTATTAAAATGTAATTGATCTGTTTTGAATCAATACATTTCTTATCTATACTTCTATACTAATATTATAAAGAGGAAACCTTTGTATTTTTGTATTTTTGTATTTTTGTATGTTTGTATTGAATAGGCTCAAAAAGTACTGGACCGATTTCAAAATTTCTTTTACCATTACTTGGAGGAATTCTTCCGAATCCGTATAGGCTATAGTTTATCCCGGAAAATAGATAGGATTTTTCGTGGTAGTGAAAATTGTGGAGTAAGTCGACGAAAAAACTGCCGTACGTTAACGATTCTTGCGAACGCTGCCTAAATGGTTAGAGATGTATGGTTGACTTCTATAGAAAAGTTGTAGAACTCAATAATGCCTACAAAAAAGTCCGCGATAGTATATACCAAACATTTATATTTTAGCCATTATAACCACTTTTCCATAGAATAAAAGTAATTAAAATTATTAGCCCATGTTTATTGATCATATTATCGTCAAATACTAATCCTTATCCAAATAAACTATTTATTGAGCAAGATTGTTTCAATAGCTATAAATTACTTTTTATTTTATTCCAATCGGACAATTCATTAAAAAGATATTACAAATTTAAAATTTTAATCTATACTTATAATAAATCTGTAGAAGTGAAAATTCTGTACATTTAAAGTATTAAAAAAAGAAATGGCGGGGGGTGTTACTAGACCGAGACCGAACACAAAAATGTGATTAAAAAAATTTTTGTCTGTCTGTCTGTCTGTTTGTTCAGGCATCACGCAAAAACTACCGGTTCGATTACGATGAAACTTGGTATAATTGTTCCTTAATATCCTGGGCACCACACTGGGTAGTTTTTATCCCGGAAAAGTATATACCTGATGCAGAACCGCAACAGACCAGCTAAACTATAAGAGATACAAAAATGGTACCATAGCAAAAATTGTTCCACGTGATGAGCATTTTCTGCTGAGAGAATAAATTTGAAGATCTGGAACACCTGATGTGGAACTCCAAGAGCCCAGCTACAGTATAACACATATAGGAATGACGTCTTAGCAAGAGTTGTTCAGCCTGATGAGCACTCTCTGTTGACGTATAAAAATTGAAGATCTGGAACACCTGTTGTGGAACTCCAAGAGCCCGGCTACACCATAACACATATAGGAATGACGTCTTAGCAAGAGTTGTTCAGCCTGATGAGCACTCTCTGTTGACGTATAAAAATTGAAGATCTGGAACACCTGTTGTCGAACTCCAAGAGCCCAGCTACACCATAACACATAGGAATGACGTCTTAGCAAAAGTTGTTCGGTATGATGGGCATTTCCTGTTCACTTATAAAAATCGAAGATTTTAAACATCTGACCTGGAAATCAAAGCTATCACTAATTATACTGTATAATTATAAAATAGCATAACCTTCACGCGGTGAAGGCGGTAACAGTTTAGGACTGGTTTTCGATGACAATGGTATATCTGTATACAACATGTAACAAAACCCCTGTCAGATCCAATAATGGCGTATTCGTGGTACAGTTCATGAACCGTCTCGCATAGGCGGCTTCTTTGACACAAAGCTACAGGTAGTAAGTACATGAACTTTGAGGAGCGGTCAGTGTTGCTGTTGCCTTGGATCAGTTTTTATTTTGATTTAATTATTTTCAATTAGGAAAAAAAATAATCTCCAATCCATTTAATACCTACGTATATGTGTTCGCAGTACGATACCGAATAATACCGAGTCTAAGGGATCGGACAGGGTTTTTGTTACATGTTGTGTATAAATAAAAAGACAAGGCCTGACTGACTGACTGACTGACTCATCAACGCCCAGCCCAAACCCTTGAACCTGGATAGCTGAAATTTTTGCACAGACGTTTCCTATTTAATGTAGACAAGGAATAAGGAAGGATTTTTCGAAATTCAACCCCTAAGGGTGTTAAATAGGGGATGAAAGTTTATATGGAAATTTCGTATACGGGCTTCTCGATAGAAATAAATAAAGACGTATTTCAGCAATTTTGAAAATCTACCCCCTAAGAGGGTAAAATAGGGGTTGGAAGTTTGTAGGTATATGAATTGTGTAGTTTTCATTAAAGTTCATAGGATTATGAGTTAGAAATAAATAAGACGTATTTCCGAGATTTTAGAAATCTACCCTCTAAGGGGGTGCAATAGGAGTTTGAAGTTTTTTTACGATATTCATCATTTTCAAACAGAGATACATAAGATTTGGTATTTGGGTTTTTGGTAAGAAATAAATGAAAACATATTTTTGCGATTGTAGATATCTACGCCTTAAGATGGTGAAATAGGGGTTGCAAGGTATTATTTTTATGGTATGTGCCTTCGTTGCTTCTGATTCCATAACACAATCCTGCTACTTACTTTGAATTCGGAGCAATGTGTGTGACTCTTCTTCGTCTTTTCGTGTAAATGATTCTCAAGTTTTGTCTGACCAAAAATTTGCCACAATTTTAAAAGTTTATCCAAACTCAATGTATGTGATGTTTTCCACATTATCTTATTATTATCATGACGCCATAATATTTTATGAAAAATATAATTTATGCGCCTTACTTTGAAAATCACAGAATACATCCATCTATCCTTTACTACCTACTTACTACTCTTAACTTTACGCGCGAGCGAAGCCGCGGGCAACAGCTAGTTTAATATAATATTAAACAACATTTTGAAACGATACTTTAATTATTTTTGAGGAATTAAGGTATAAGTTGGTAGCGGGTGACATGAGGCAGCAGCAGACGACGTGTCGCAGCGACACTACTGGTTTCTATGTATTTCTAGCGAGGTAATTTCATAGAAATACATAGAAACCAGTAGTGTCGCTGCGACACGTCGTCTGCTGCTGCCTCATGTCACCCGCTTCCAACTTGTACCTTTATCTTTGAAAGATGTCTGATTACTTTTAATGAATATATAATTTCATAGTTGTTTTATCATAGACAGATAACAGAGAGAGATAGATAGCATTATTATAGTGAAAATTTATAGTGTTCTTTTCTGAGGTTTACGCGACCATTATTGTGTCAAATCAGAACTTTTTGCTACGATAATCTGTTTTATGGGATTTTATCTCCATGTTTTCAATGAACCTTCATTTATGGAAGGATATTACATGAGTATCGTTCAGATCTCGTGCCAATTTCATATCTATTTCTTTGTTTTGACCCTAGGGCTGGCTTTTACTTCCGAAAAAGAATAAGTATAGCCATACAACGTGGTAATGCAGCCAGCCTTTTAGGCACACTTCCGGTCGACCGCGATGCGGACGAATACTTTGACGCCATTTTTATATTTTAATTAGTTAATAGTTTTGATTTTTGTTTTTCGTGTGTAGATATGAGTTATTATTATATTAGTTTATGTAACGTTTCTTTGCTTTGTTTTACAAAAGCCTACTCATCACATACATAATGCCGAGTATAATCCACCTTACCACCCACTAGCACTCCCAATATAAAACAAGTTAAATGTTATCGCAGGTTCAATTTAAATTCTTAAATTTCTGATAATGAAATTGCTGATTATCTTTCCGCAACAAGCACCAACCCTTTCCACTAAATAATACAGTATCAGATAGAAAAACGTGTTGTTAGAATTATAATGTCCTAACGACTGTACTGGTGGGAATTAATAACAATTCTGTGAAAGTAAGAAAAAAGCAACAGAGTACCTTCACTTAATTAACGCCTGTTCTAGTATTTATTTAAGTTTTTGTTTTTTATATTCACTGGAGGGTTATCAAAGCGCGTAAGGCGCGTAAGGCGTATAAGGCGTAAGGCAAATATAAAACTGTCGGAGCTTTTCTCACGTATTACCATCTGAGCAACCCGTCTGGTATTATATAGCTTGAACTCATGAGGTGGCGGTGTCGAAATCTCTGATATTAATACGTCAGCAAAACCTTTACAGTACTATACATATAATACTATATAGGCAACATAATATCTAAACCAGAAGTTCAACCATGATCACCTAAACACATTGGCGTCTATTAGTTTTGGGCAAACATTACACACATGTTAGACGATTGGTCTTGGAAGAATTTAGTTTCTTGATTAAAAAAAAAGAACTGTGTCTACGACGAAAAAACGAATATTACGTTTCCACAAATAAATCAAGTCTGAGGGCTCAAGTTGTCGTTTCGCAGAATCGTGTAATATCTACCTAATTAAATTAAAAGCAGACAAGTTAAAAAAAAAACACTGACGAAGGGTTCCTTAACATCGGACAAAAATTAAAATATAGGTATACTTTTTATTACCTTTGCCGATATTTCTAGTCTATACAGTAGAGATACACACTCTGTCCAAGTTACAAGTCTCCGCAACCATAGTCGATTCCGCCAGTCGGACACTGAGAAATGAGAATTCGATATTTGGATAAAATATATTATATTGAATTAAATAAGTAACAAGACCTTCGACTGAATTTATATCCTACTTATCGCTGAACTCTATTGACCTCAATAATCTCACCTTGTATACAAAAATATCCCAGTGCAGAGATACCCACGCGTTTCCTTTCTTTTCCACTTGACTGCTTTGCTTATATCGTTATAACCGGCGTCAGTCTTGAAGGATGGCTATAAAAAAAGAGACCCTCATTGTGATTTCCTTAAATTTTGTCGTAAATATCCCTAGAAGGAAGGATATTATTATGTTCGCACATTTCAAAGGAACTATATTGTCCTTTGTTTCGGCGCGTTCGTTATATGCTAGATCTCGGTACTTGTACATTGTCGCTACTTGGTACTTGTACTATTACCGCCATAGCACACTCTGTGAAACTGACACTGATTTACAATTTCGGTAAAGTAAGGATTTAGAAGATTTTATAAAGTTCTTTGTAAATATTTTTTAATAAGATGGAAGTAACTGGATATATGAAATGTCTTCGTCTGCTCGGCTGCGTTAAGGCACTCATTGGTGGTTTACTTTAAACTCCAAAACGGATATTCTTTTATCTACATAGAAAGCGAAATGAAACGTGTCTATTTCGTATGGATTGAATAAAAACCAAATAATAAATGATTGCTTGTATCCAACTTGAAAAGACTACTTAGTAGGTACAAATCACGCAGCGCCTATAAACTGAAATATTCAAACGAATAGAGTCCTCGCTGTGCTGTCAACTCCGACAGCACAACGACAACCGACAGCGGCTAATCAGTAGCAACAAGTCGGCCTGATATTAATATTTGGACTCAATATTAGTAGTCTGGTAATGACCAAAGTTCTTTATGTGAATATCCTTTGTGGAGTTGAAAGTAAACAACCAATGATTGCCATAACGGTAGAAAAAACATCAAGGCTTATATATACGGCGTGTTTTTAACGCGCCAACGATGTACAGATGAAGCGCGCTAGTAAAACATTCTATAATCTATAATATCTTAATATCTTGGAACAGCTCACACTCGGCCATCTGATCCCATACTAGATAAAGCCATGGCAACCAGACAACTAATAAACATACTTATATATTTATAAATACATACATATTATAGAATTACACCCAGACACAGAACAAATGATCATGCTCATCTCACAAAAAGTTGTCCTAGGTGGGAATCCAACTAGACAACATCCACTAGACCAACAGGCCAGTCGAAAATGTAATGGCAACTTCAAAGCTCATTTTCATCAATACAAGGAATGTAATCGATACACGGTACAATCGTGACGATACGCCAGCGCTATTGTCACGCGTACAGGACACTGGTATATTGCAATACATAATCGGCTTAATCACCAAACTTATTCATAAACGAACACATTTCAAATTTACGCGCTGCTGGCACTGTTGTCTTGATTTGTTCGTGCATATTAATCGATGCAAATACGACAATCTGCTCTTTGGTCATCTACAGAGCTGTAAGAGCGAGTTCGTAAAGCGTGCGTCATCAATATGTCGTGTGCGTATGCATTTACAGGTAACAGCTTATTACGAACACTCACTTTAAAATAAGTGAGTAAACGTTCAATATTATTAGGTGCAGTTGATTCTAATATCTAAAAAGCACTTGACCGATAGTATTGTGAATTATTTGCTTTGTGTTAGGTGCATATTATCTTTGATACATTAATTAGTTTGTTCTCAGTCAATCTTTGATACATTTGTTAAATCCGTTCAGCCGTTTTTGCGTGATTGAGTAACAAACATCCAAACATCTAAACATCCATACATCCACACTTTCACATTTATAATATTAGTAGGATTATATTTTAAACCCACTTTTACCGACATTGGGATGAAAGAATCTATAATAAATCACCTTGACAACCCACCCTCATACATAAAGAATCTCAGTGAACGCTAACACCGGCACAAAATTTTTATATTATCCACCCTACCGACCTCGGTGTATAGAATCGTTGGACATAGTCTCAAATTTCAATCAATTTCGTCAATTTTCTCTAGTGTATTCATAGTATTTTACATTTCATTATTAATTAGGTAATTTTACGAGCGTGCTAAACATACAAATAAAATGCTCGCCTCTTTCTCGCCTTTGAACCATTGAAAGAAAGAAAAACAAATTGAATTTATTAATACAATAAAATAATAAAAATAGGAATAGCTAGCTAACCAGTAACCTGTGTGTGAAATTACACTTTTAACTTTGAAAAGGATGCAGTTACCATAATAGTCTTCATCCCCCTTTTTAACGTTACGGGAGTGGTTCCAAAATACCTTTTTATTACAGAAGAATTTGGTAAAACTAGCCATTGTCAAAATTTTGAACCGTTCATGATTTTAAATTTGAGTAGTTCTCCCACTGTAATGACAAACTGAGGAGCCTACTTGTTTTCTTACTTTTTAGTTCTTCCTGATAAGCTCGAGCAGAAGCTCGAGAATCTGACTTTAAAATTTTCAATTATTATTTTTAATATAATACCATCGAGTACATCTCGTATATCAATCTTCACAAGATAATAACTCTAGCGGTAAACCCTATTTTAAGACATTAATTATAATTATTAACAACATAACTGACTGCATAAAAACCCAATACTCTGAATACAAAATAGAAAGAACAAAGATATAAGTATATTAATATCATGTTCCATTTTCCCTAATACGCCTAACCCTGACGTTCATTGATAGGTATCTCTTGAACTTGAAATACTTTCGGGGTCCCCCGTGGGGTGCTGATCCCTTCTGTTGTGTACGTTGAACTTACTCAAAGATTAATGTCAAGTTCAAGTAAATCAATATAATCTGTTGCTATTTTTGTCGTTACTCCAATAACCTAAGTTGGTTATTGGAGTAACGACAAAAATAGAAACAGATTATATTGATTTACTTGAACTATACTGATATGAAAGGATATTTTGTATGTATTCAATTGAAATTAAATTATTATGTTTTAAACATATTATTATTATGACCGTTTAGAAAATCAAGTATCAATAAAGGAAACTATTACGTTTTTATAGTGTTGTACCAAAGCAATAAGTTGGAGCAGACGAATTCTTGGGTGGAGACCGCGAAACGGACAACGTAGTTGAGGTCGCTTCCCAACCAGATGGACCGCGATAGACTATGTTGATTGATTAAAGCGACGAGTATTATAAATGCTTAAAAATTCAACCAGTACTCCTATGTTAAAATAAATCAAGATGATGTGTCTCGGTGAATAGAATTTCAATCCAAACTTACTTTGTGAAACTGATACGGAGAAAGCTGTTTCCCAATCGGCCCGTCAGTATTAAGTTAAAGATTTCTTAGCTTGGCGAGTCTTAAGTCGAACACCATCTCAAACTTTCGCTAACAATGGGGTACCCGCGGTCGGGTATTGTAGTTTTGTTAATTAAATTATATATAGGTACAAACTTAAAATTTTACCTTTTGTTCGTATTTACTATTAGATTTATTTTAAAATTGAATTTACGCAGCAATATAAATGAACATCTCGGCCCGAAAATCATTCGTACTTGAAATACTTGTGCAGAAAAATATGTTACCCGGACCAGACCTATTTGGAGATAGCCGTCTCGCGATTAATAGAGTTTTCCTTTTATGTAAGGTACCCTCGCTCGACAGCCCTGCACGTTATAAACGCGTGGGTAGAACTAGATCATTAATAATTATTTAGACCGATGAAAATATGGTTTCAATGGCTGCTTGTTCAAAATTGAGCACGATGAATAACTTATTAATTTGGATAAGGTTGAATTTAATGGTTATCAACACTTCCTCAAGCCAACAAACAAATATCCAAATAAAAATGCAACAAAAACATGAGAACCTACACAATAAAAAGGTTATAGGTGTCATAAAAGAAGGACATTATAAAGTTATCAAGGATTTTATATAATTGAAAATAAACCTTTTTATAGTAAACAATTTTCAATTTTCTTACAAACATGATTTTGCGTATCTTTAACCGTTTACGTAGCGCACGCAATGGAAGATCTCAACTTTGGTAGTACAATGAAGTAATAATAGCATTGCCTTCTAAATAAAATAGACTATCCAAATTCAAATATTACTTTTATGCGAAAAAGTTGCTTCTCTTCATCATCAACAGAATCTTCAGCTGTATAATATTACTCGCGAATCCACCCCGGCCTAGCACGGGTAGCACAGTTTGGATTCCCATAACTACATCTACACAAAAACTTTCTTCCTGGATCACGCTATCAATCAATCAAAATCAATTATTTCAAATTAGAATATTAAGTAGCACTTTTTGAATGTCAACGTATACATAGACAGTATCCTCATTCTTCCGGGTGTGTAATGTTTGGTATAATGACAAATGCTCTAATTTCAATTCGAATAACGTTCATATGATATAATTTTCAATTGCTATAATATCAAAAGACCTAAATTCATATGACCTAATGTTTTATATCGTATAATCTTCCTTTAATATAATAACATACAGTATAACATTTGTTTTATATAATCTTCAATAAGTATAATATTCTTTTTATATAACGTTCATTTAACCTAATGTTCTTTTGACCTATTTTTCATGTTTAATGGTCACAGTTCTTACCTAATCTATCCGAGTCGGAGTGCCCTAAAGTCCAGATTGCATTCAGTTTCTTCTGGTAACAATAGTTTGCTGGCAGGTGTATAGGATATAAAGCGAAGAAAAAAAACTTAATACGATATATATTTAATCATAATAATATAGTGACTAAATCTACCTAGTCTACCTTTCATAGCAGAACTTTTAGAACAACGGGTAGCATTAATTTCACTTAGCAGACAATCGCCATTTATTTATCATAATAATTAAAATACTCATCTCTAAACTTACGTGCAGCAAGCATGCATCATGCATGCATCAAGCTTGGAAGCAAGCATGTAGCAGGCAGGCAAGCAAGCATGCAGCAGGCATGCAAGCAAGCATGCAGCAGGCATGCAAGCAAGCATGCAGCAAGCATGCAAGCAAGCATGCAAGCAAGCATGCAGCAGGCATGCAAGCAAGCAAGCATGCAAGCAAGCATGCAGCAGGCATGCAAACAAGCTTGGAGCAGGCATGCAAGCATGCAGCAGGCATGGTTTCTGTCACGGCTCCGGCGTTGCGGGGCTCCGGCGGTACCACGCGAGCTAATCGTCGCAGATGGTGATAACGGTCACCACCGCGACTTCGGCTTGCTGGCCGGCTTCGCCGGCCAGCCTCAGTCACGGCGGCGCCCGTTAACATCACCTGCTCCTCAGCTCGCGGGCCGCCTCGCCCCTCCACGCCTACGCGAAATTAAATAACACTCTAGGGGTAGGACAGACAAGACTGCGTGGAGTCGGTTTTGCAACGATTCGTTTCTGTCACTAACTTTTGTAGCTGTCCATATTGACTTTTTAGGAGAATGTTTACATTTTAATTAAAGGTTAAAAATGCTGTTTTATAGTAATAGCAATAAGCCTAATAAAATGAATTATTATATTAAGTACTAGCTGTTGCCCGCGGCTTCGCACGCGCGTAAAGTTAAGAGTAGTAAGTAGTAAAGGATAGATGGATGTATTCTGGGATTTTCAAAGTAAGGAGCATGAATTATGTTTTTCATAAAATATTATGGCGTTAAGATAATAATACTTGATAATGTGGAAAACATCACATACATTGAGTTTGGATAAACTTTTACAATGGTGGCAACTTTTTGGTCAGACAAAACTTGAAAATCATTGACACGAAAAGATGAATAAGAATCACATACATTGCTGCGAATTCAAAGTAAGTAGCTAAAGCTCTTGTGTTATGGAATCAGAAACAACGAAGGTACTACTAACACCCAGACTCGACATAATGTAGAAAAGTGATTTTCTACATCGACCCGTCCGGGGATCGAACCCGGGACCTCAGAGCTAGCGACACCTTGAAAACCGTTGTGGACGCCACTCGAACACGGATTTCATCGTAAAGATATGTTTTAGATGGTAATTTATTTGTATCGAACCAGAAACCCGTATATGAAAGGCATGGCTTTATCTTTAAATATAAAGTCCACAATATAATAACTTGCAACCCCTATTTAACCATATTAAGGCGTAAAGTTCTAAAATCGCTAAAATAATATGTTTTCTAACCAAAAACCCGTATACCAAAGCTCATGAAACCAAATCTCATCTCTCTCTTTGAAAATGACGAACTTCCTAAAAAAACTTCCAACCACCGTTAGAGGGTAGATTTTTAAAATCTCGGAAATACGTCTTATTTATTTTTAACTCATAATCCTATGAAATTTAATGTGAAATAAAAATACTGAACTTGCCCTACAAACTTTCACCCCCTATTTAACTCCCTTAGGGGTTGAATTTCGAAAAATACAGAAACACGTGATTTTTCATTTTTTACCAAAATGGTAACCACAAATTTTTATGGTGTAAATTACAAAAATTACGTTTTTCCATACATACTTTCATCCCCTATTTAACACCCTTAGGGGTTGAATTTCGAAAAATCCTTCCTTATTCCTTGCCTAAATTATAAAGGAAACCTCTGTGCAAAATTTCAGCTTTCTAGGTCCAAGGGTTTGGGCTGGGCGTTGATGAGTCAGTCAGTCAGTCAGTCAGTCAGGCCTTCTCTTTTTATTTATATAGATAATATATATAAAGTATAGATAAATAATTATAGCATCTTAGCCGTGTCACAGATTAATAAATAGTTACTTGGCCGTGTGCAGCGCCCCTTATTGAACTCCACTGCGGGTGACGTAACCTACGACAAACTTATTATTTGCGGTTGGTACAGTATTCGGGTCTAGGGATCGAACCGCAAAATTAAGTTTTTTTTTTTTTGTATATACTTTTCCGGGATAAAAACTACCCAGTGTGGTGCCCAGGATATTAAAGAACAATTATACCAAGTTTCATCGAAATCGAACCGGTAGTTTTTGCGTGATGCCTGAACAAACAGACAGACAGACAGACAGACAGACAAAATTTTTTTTAATCACATTTTTGGGTTCGGTGTCGGTCTAGTAACACACCCCGCCATTAATTTTTTTGATATTTTTAATGTACAGAATTTTCACTTCTACAGATTTATTATAAGTATAGATTACTTAGAGATTATAAGTATTATAGTAAATGAATAATATACTAAACGAGAATTAAGTGAAATGTGCATTATAGGAAATGTTCATTATATCATAAAAAATTAGGTAAATTGAAATTATATCAACAATTTATTATCTCAATTGATCGTTATATTAAACAAAAGTATATTAACTGAAATTAGGTCAAGTGAACGTTAGATTTTTTGTTATTATATCAACCGTTACACACCCAGTTTATTATGAGTATAATGAGTAAAGTTTATTCAAACCTATTTGACCGCTAACGCATAATGCTCTGGCAATGCAAACACACAAACATTAATGTTCACACATACCTACGTAAGTACGCACACTAATTACAACTGTTTGTATCACGTGCGCGCTTCAAAGAGTTACATATCGAAAATGCTACACCTACTTAAATCAGCTTTAGTACTTTTGTAAATGCACCCTCATGCCAACAAGGAGGGGTAAATATTGTGTTAGTTCATATTTATCCAAATATGCAGATTAAATGGGGGACGACCCGGCGACGGGGAGATTTTCATGGCAATTATCTGTCAATTAGTACGTCGCGGGGGCCAGAAGCAAAGGGTTGCTTTAATTGAAAGTCCGAATAACATTTCAATTAGTTTTTCTTTGATGTTATTGACTAGTGTAAAATTGTTTATATTGCACTGTAGGCTCTCTAAATTTTTCTTTTGAATTATGAAATAAATAAACACGCGCACTTATACATATTACTTTCCTTGCCGGTAGGAGAATTTAACAGTACTAGCCGATTCAATCAAATAAAAATTTAAGCAAATTAAATTATAATTTATGAGTAAATATTTATTGGAAATTAATATTCCAGATTCGAAGCGTATCGAAGCTTTAATTTAAATATGTATAATTATATCAAATTGATCTCATGTTTCATCTCCGCTTGCCTTCACTTGTTTTTTTTATCTTGGATTAAATATTATTATGAGTATTACGTTATTGCGTAATAGGGTAGCTACGTAATCTTTTAAGATACGCGAGGCTTAGATGTGCTTCGACTTTGCTGTAGTATGAATATGTATATTTCAAGTATGCAGACAAAAAACAAATAAAAAACGTTGTGAAATACAATGTGGGGTCGCGAGTCGGATCCTCTCTCAACAAATTAAATGATAGGGCATTCGCTAACATCTGTATTGTACAAGCAAAGTGCTTTAGAGGGAGGGTCTAGCCTGGTTTGTGTTGATCCTACTCAAATTAGTACTTTATAAAAGTGTATCAGAAACTAGTAAAGAAAAAATAGAAAAAGCCTTTGTTTATTGCCCGATAAATAAAATACTTTATATGTTCGCACACACAAAATCAGTCACTTTCTTTATGAAGTATTGATCAATGGTATGTGCTATGAGGTGTTATATATAACACATTGTATTTTCCACTACATATATCACAACGAAATGAAATATGGCCCGAAATTATGTGAACGTATTTTAATTAAAATATGTATTACGAACCTACGCGATTCGGAGGCAGTGAATTGGAATTCCTATTGACGAGTCGCGTCGGTAACAATGTTATAAATAGACGAGACGACTCCATACATTAAATGTAATATTACAGAAAGTTGTTGAGGCATAAAAGGGTATTTTCTCCCTAAAATTCATTTTTTATGGATGGATATCGAATAAATGTCATTGTGTAATTATTTGTTACGGCTATTACGTTAAGCCCCCCCCTAGTCAAGCAACATTTCTACAAGCGTTAACAAAGACGGGAAATCTGTTAAATAACATTAAATTTATGGAAAATAAAATTCTTTCTTTGTCTTTGTCACGTGTCTTAGACTTGTCACTTTCATATATTTAAGCGATTCGATCAGCGTTGACGCTTTTAGTAATGTCACGTCTTGTCTAAGGGGCCAGCATTAGAGTTTAAAATAAACAACTGTCTAATAGAGCTGTTTATATTTTATATCAAAATGTATTATTACAAATCAATCGCGAATTAACGAGTATATTATATACGGACATCATGAAAGTATTTTAAGCTCTGGAGATAATTTCGCTTTCACACTTTACGCGTTTTAACTGTTGGATAAATATCAGTATATCAAAATGTGTTTATAATTACATTTCAATACATGATAAGTGCGTTAATAATTGGTGCCTTTGGTTTTAAAATATCATTTATGGACAAAGGTACAGTGTTCTTAGCCAAGAGTAGTTGTACTGATAACAACTCTTCAAGAAAAAGTTAAAATTCTTGATTTATTCCGTTCTAATAAAAAATAATATTGATTTATATTTTATTTCGAACGTATACATTGTTTAAACTAAATTATACGTTTCTTTAGACATATCATATTTTACATTTGATTGTTGATAAAGGAATAATTCAAACAAAGAGAATTCTCTGATACGGACACGCTAGCGAACGGATATGTATTGAGGAATTTACACAATTTCTCTCTGAGTCAAAGCACAAAGGGAAAATTAATTATGAGACAATCAAAATAGAAAAGAACCGTATTTCATTGACTTCCATAAGCCAAGATAGAAAAAATCCTATCACACTGGACTCTGATTGTTTTTAATTTTTGAACAATAAAGCAAAGACACCCTTTTTCGCAGGTAAAAAAATGGTCTTACGACTCATTCGTGAATTCAAACAGTCCTAACATCATATTACAGACATATAAAAGTATGAGCACACAAAGATTAGGTTTTACTGAACTTACTGTTCCAAAGTCAAGTGTTAATCCTTCGCAAATTTAATTTTCGAATTTATTCATTAGTATTTAGTGACGGTGAAATAAAAAAAATGGAAGTGTACAAACAAATACCAGTGGTATTGTTTTTTGGAATTAGAACGAAATTAACCAATGTTTGTAACTAGTGGTATCCCGCGATTTCATTCGCGTAATTTCTCCCCGTTAGTGCTTATGTCTTACACCTATAAACATATTGTTATCTGAAAACACATCAGTTAAATAGTCGTAAAAATTATAAAGATTTTACAGAAGTTGTAGGTAGGTACCTAATTGTGGCAACACTGGCAACCAAGGATGTAGATAAGTACGAATATAACCGCGAGTATGCATGAATACACAAATGATTACTGATGGTCAAATGAGCTAGGACGTATATTGGAAGATAATTAGTATTATAATAAGCTACCGGAGCGCATTACTGCTAATTAATGAGTTTCTGTTATTGTGGTACACACAATGGTCTTTGTTCGAGATGTAGTTAGTAATTATGCGTGCGTCTACAGAGGCGTGCGGGCGCCGGCTTTTGGTGCGATCCCTCACCGCTCTTCACGACGGCTTACGCTGCTCGGTACGGATCCGATAACAAAACTACGTCGGGCATACTCCAGACAATTAACTGGACTCAATTGCTCCTTTTTGTATACCTTAAATATTTAAGCTTAGTATTTCATATTTTTATTAGGGATCTAAGTATTTTTATTTGTTTTTCAAGTGGACACTCTAAGAAACGTAATGTAATGCTTTCTGAGGTTTGCGCGAATGTTAGACATTGAAATAAAACGGATTCTACCGCGTAAATATAATATGTTCTAGTAATGAACCAGTTTACATGCATCTTTGCTTCAAGAAGGCAAATTGACACTTAAAAGATTATCACTGAGCGTAATATGATAATCTAAGTTATCCATACCTATCTTGTCTCATTATTTTAATTGGCCATTTTTATTTAATGCACTTAGGTACGTATTGCCATTATTTTCTTAAGTTATTCAATACTAATATTTTAACTACACTACTGAGACCACAAATAAATGACATGGATAAATAAAACTTTAAGTAAATGAAATTGCGAGACGTTTAATGAGGTCGGAGACGTCGAGACGTTTATATCTCTTAACTATAATATCTCATTTACTTCAGTTTTCTAATATTAACGAATCATTTCGATAATTATCTTTCAATTATTATTTAAAGAGGAGATAGAGACAAGCAGATTTGGGTATATTGGTTTTCAGACTTAGGGCACATGTGTAGAACGACATCGGTATGACCCTCAAGCTATTGTCTATTAGATACGGATGCTTGTTCGCGACACAAGGTTATGGTAGCCACGCATATACTACATACCTACATATACTGATTAACTTGCTTCCGTCCCGGTCTATGACTATAACACATGGAGTTAGTCCTTAAACTTCCTTGAACCTTATAAGGGCAAGTGGATTAAGGTGTTCAGGCCGGCAATGAAAGTTTTAATGACGTGTTTTAGTGTCGTAAATTTATTGTGTGCAAAGGAATTTGCACTTTGAATGGTGTTATAATAAATTATATTTAGTTATGAAATATTTACCTTTGATAAACATGGACGCCAAATTTTGTGGGGAAATATAATAGTGTGGGTGCGGGTTGCGGTTATATGAATGTCCAAACATGCAGTGACCACACATAGGTGAATCATCTTTTATATTTATAGTATGTAAACCTATTGTTTAATCCAATAATAACATGCCAGCCATAAATTGATGACTGATGATATAGGTATTATTGAAAAAAAAATTATAAGTACCTTAATATTTCTTAGCTTTCAACATTTTGATTCAAAAAGTGTCCACGCTTATTTTAATTATTGTGTAATTTTATACTTTTTAAACAGGTTTAAAATAAATATTAAAGACGTAAAATAATAATTATCTTATTATTAACTTGCTTTTGAATAATTGCTATTAATAAAATGCACTATTAAATTTAACATAATTCATAACTTTTCAGACTAATACCACTATCAAATTATCTCAAAGTAAAATACAAAATAATAATAATAACCGGCCTATATACGTCCCACTGCTGGGCACAGGCCTCTTCCCATATAGAGAAGGGATGAGCATTGATCACCACGCTTGCTCATTGCGGGTTGGTGATTTCAGATTCCAGTACTTTGAAATCCAGGTTTCCTCACGATGTTTTCCTTCACCGTTTGTCAATGATGTCTTAGAATGATTAAGAAAGTACATATAACTTTGAAAAAGTCACATTGGTACTTGCCTGGGTTCGAACCTGCAACCATGTGCATTCGAATCCGGTCATTGAACCGCTAGGCCACCACGACAAAATACAAAGCACAAAAAAAATCTTCAGCAAGACCACCTAGTTCCCACGGACTTGAACTCTCGACATCTTTTAAAGTAATATTTACACCACCTCTTAAGCCACTCGGCTATGAATGCTGTTATCGTGTACATAAGATGAAAATCGCTAACTTATTCTATAATAGTCCAAATCATACTTGCATATGAGTGAGTGCAGAAATGTGGAACAACATAGTTATATAGAACGCGGCGGCAGTTAACCGTAAGATTGATTTGTGCAGCTTAAAGAAAGATATTATGAGGACAAGAAAAAGAAAAAAAATTGATGCTATCATAATGATTTTGCCAAAATATTATACCCGCGTATTCAGCACACATACATTTTTATTAGTGCGTACCGCTTTACTATCGAGTTTGTTGTGTATATACGTTTCGTTTGCATACAGGGTAAACGTATTGCATTGCGTCATAAAGGCTTTTTTTTAATGTAAATATTTACTGAGTAGCATGAAGCTATTTATTTTCAGCAAGCTTTCGCTCGCGGCGGCGCCCGAGGGCATCAGCCATCGCAGCAAATAGAACCTATATGCCTTACTCAGTAAATATAGTACCTATTCATTTTTGTAAGTCGGACCAGTTTATTGATTTATTTATTTATTCCAGGTTTTTCGACAGCTTTTGCGTACAAATTTCTATATAAAACAAAATATGATCGTCAAAGGCTTACGCACTTGCGCTAATAAAGTTATGGGCTAACCAGTATTTACCAAAAGTAGCTTTAATACCTAATGTCCTAAATGAAAAAAGGAACCAAACTTTTTCGAAATATTTCCTGAGTGGGTTCAACCAAACAAACACATAATTCATTCCATTCTATAATAATAGCCATTCTATTGTTGTATTAAAATTAAATGATAATAACTTATGTAGTCCAGGCAGAAAAGACTGATTAAAACTGTTGTTTGTAATTCGAAAATATTTTTAATACATTTATGTAATAATACACGTATACATAGCAAAATTAATAATTATGCAGGGCACACAAACAAAAAATATGGGTGTAAACAATTACGGAAGTATTATATAACATTTTTAGTTTCCCGCAATAAAGAATCTAATCCTTGTATCGCGGGGGTTACACAAACATTCAATTTACATGCACAAATAACACCCAGACTTAGAACAAGCATTTGTGGATCACACAAATCCTTGTCCCATGCGGACATCGCGGATCGAACCCGCAGCACGTTGCGCACAGTAGAAATTAGCGTGGTGACCTATACCACTCGACTATCCGTGCAGCCGTTTACATGCATGTTATTGACAGCTTTGTTGGCGGCCCTGCATAGCTATCTTATTTGCTATGTACACAAATAAAAGTAAAAACATCAAACATCAGACAGAGAATAAGCTCTGCTTATTTCACAAGAAACATCTGTTATTTTTTTAAGCCAATCGATATCGAAATGACGGTACTCTGAAATGTTGCTTGTTGGTTTTTCGTTTAACTATATATTCCAAAATGAGAAGAATTGTAACGAAACGAATTTTCGGCCAGTTAGCTTAAAATCACTCAAAGGCGGCGAAACTTGAGAATAATTTGTTCAGGCGGATACAAAGCACCCACTCCCGGCCGCTATCCCAGTGGTGCTCGATTCGTCCCTTCTTAGGAGATCTGCATCCCCCACAAAGAAGTAGTTTGTAGACTCCTCCGCGGGATCCATATCAATACCAGGCTTAGTGTAAACGTCCAGTCAGTTTATTCACGGCATTAATGTGTTGTGAATAAAAGGGATATGAATCCAAAACCAATTACTAGTCATGTAAAATTACCGTACTTTCTCCAGATGTACGATTACCTCTTCGAACGGAACATCAGATAAAACGTTGTAAATAAGTATTTATCTGTCGCGACAGTTCAATTTCTTTCTCGATATGATCCCATGATCTACTATTGTTTTACAAGTGCAGTTGAATGGCACGAAAGACTGACATCACTACCATGAGATAGTCGGTTGAATTATATTTTTCTTGGTAAAGATTTTATAAATTTTTATAGAGTGTACTCTAAAAACAAATTATTACCAGCCCTATAATAGGCTGACAAACCAGACCAGATACAAGGCACCTACAGTGAAGTATTTTGCAGTGAAACATTCAGTTTTGTTTGTTATACCTACAGATACCCCAACCCAGTGAATGCACGGCTTAATAAACCGATAGGCTAACAGTTTTCTTTCCTGTAATCTTTTGAGCGACATCTTTTGTTCTGTTTGTCATAAGGCCTGAACTACGTTGTCCGTTATTGAAAACAAACGAAAATATTTTGAAAAACTTGATGTAAGTCAATTCTAGGAAACCGGAAAAGTTTGACAAAAAAATTACGGTTTGTAAAATAAAAGTTGGAACGAACGGTTCCAGATGTACCAATAGTTTGATTAAATAAAACAATTTTATTTCATCTGCTTTCAAAAGGAATCACTATAATCCCGTATAAGCATAAATCATAAATTAGCTAGCGGCCCATCCCAGTTTCACACTTGTGGATCTTTATTTTCTTATAATTTTGGGATAACTTATAGTAAATGTATCCTGATAAAGAACATAAGTTGTAATTTTTTTTCAAAATTAATATTTTAATTTAGTTTTCCTTTTTATTTTTTTTACATTTTGTTGATTCTCAAAGTTGTTTTTGTTTAAATTTCATTGTTCTTGAGTTTTATGTACTTAAAATACTCACATCATTGGTATCGATCACCCACGAGATCCACCAGCATCTGTGTTTCTGATATACTAATATTATAAAGCTGAAGAGTTTGTTTGTTTGATCGCGCTAATCTCAGGAACTACTGGTCCGATTTGAAAAGTTCTTTCACTGTTAGATAGTCCAGTTGTTGAGAAAGGCTTGTAATTTGCCGCATAACCGACGCCCACGCGGGCGCCGTATAAAATAAGGCTACGCAGTGCAATGCTTATTTTTTAACTTCATCTTGTCGCTGCGCTTCATAGCCGCACCGGCCGCGGAGCGGTGCGACGGTGAATAGTATTTTGTTTAGATTGGGGTTCTTAAATCGTAATATCTTTTGGATGGAATGTTCGACTTGAATACTTCAAAAAAGTTTAAAGGGATTGAAACAGTTTTTAATACGAATGATTTATTTGGATAAAGGTAAAAATATGAATAACAAGGGTTTTTTCTTGGTTGGCGTGTCTATTAACTTTAAATTGTAAAAAAGGAGTAAAAGTGACATAACAACAATAGTTGGTATCCAAAATATTATAAAAGTAGGTTATTTATATGATTTATAGGATATTTATAGTAAAAAATTGCCTATTTTACTCACGTTCAGTGTAGCATTCTAATAATTTAAATCGGGTTTTTAGTTTTTTAATTTATTTGTACCAAACTAACATTAATTGTTATAAACCTATTAGACGGATGTAAAACTCGAATTTTCTTTTGAAATAGGGTATTTCAGTAAAATTAAAATGTAATCGTTTTTAAATCACGCCAAAAAAAAAGCAAAAGAAACAAGTAACATTTGACAGCTGTACGGTTTAGCCGAAAATAAACCGTCAAGCCGCACTCGCCGCGCGCGCTTATCCTGTGAATAAGGAGGGAGATATCTTAGTCTCTTCTTCTTCCTGCCCTTATCCCATTCATATGGGGTCGGCGCAATGCGTATTTTCCTTCCATTCCTCTCTATTACTTTGTCATCGTGGCATCCACTCCTTTCTTTGTCATATCATCTTTCACACAATCCATCCATCTCTTTTTCGGTCTCTTTCTGCTTATATACCCATCCACAGTCATACTTATAACTTATGTTATCAAATGTGAACATTGATAACATACTGAGACCTCTCCGTCCCTCAGGAAACACGTAAGGCCGTCGTCGGGCCCGACTGTCATTATTGATCTTTTACAATTCTGACAACCAGTCTTAGTATTTTCATTGCTTGATGTGTCAGTCGCCCATTACAATTAGTTATGAGATCAGATTCAGATCAGCAATCGCTTTATATCAAAAACAGTATTCAGCTGAACGCGGTAAAACTGGAAGCCGACTCCAACGTATTTTGTTAAAAGAGGCTAGGCGGAAGAGCTAGGCTAGGAAGATCAGGAAGAGTTATTAAGAATTAAGTAGGTGTAGGTAAATAAATAGATTACTATCATTAAAAACCAGCCGAGTCGGGCCCCCGTGGGTACGAAGGGTTCCGTATCATTGACTAGCGCAACTGTCGGTTACACAAATTCCAAATTGCAACCGTTTTAGTTTCTTTTGTCCTGGTGTCTCTCTGTAACCGCGCACCGCCCCGCCTACACCTCACCATGCAGCCGAAATATAATTATAATCTTTTGAAATTTCAACTGTCTAGCGGTCGCAGTTCATGAGATGCACCCTGGTGACAGACAGACGGACGGATAGACAGCCCCGTTTTTACCATTTACACGGAACCCTAAAAAGGACTTGTATGTAATGACAGTTCATTACTATACGTATTTTGTTTTCTTGTAATAATGTGATGTCGAACAGCAGCTGGTCAAAGTGATACTTCTTTGCAATCAGAGCTTAACAAAGACTTCAAATTGAAAGAAAGTTGCCATACTTGTAAATGTTTTTTAAGTAGTCTTTCTATTCAACTCCAATTGCTTAGAACCACACCAAATGTCGCTAACGTGAATACCCCACCTTAAGGACGGTAACTGTTTTTTTTTGTTGAAGTTTGAATTTATTTTTACAAGACTAAAATCTTCTTCTTCTTCCTCCTGCCCTTATCCCATTCATATGGGGTCGGCGCAATGCGTATGTTCCTTCCATTTCACTCTATTACTCGTCATCGCGGCATCCACTCCTTTCTTTCTCATCATCTTTCACACAATCCATCCATCTTTTTTTCGGTCTCCCTCTACTTATATACCCATCCACAGTCATATTTATAACTTGTTCAGTCATGTGACTTTCCTCCCTCCTCATAACATTTTACTAGACTAAAATACAAATAATATTTTTTTTGTTGTTAATTGTATGTGATTTAAAAAAAAAAATTAAATTAAGTCATATCTCTAGAACGCATTATATGTGCCTTACTAAACAATCTATAGTCTTTTCGTTTGCAGAACTCATTTATAAGTTAAGAATTTCAAGTAATTTAGAGAAACTAAGGCAGTACATATTGTGAACATTGAAAATTGTCTTTATATTGTAAAGTAGTATGAGGGTTCCATGCTTAGCATGAAAGAAGTCACAATGGACAGCTACTCAACGCTTCGGCTTTCAAACTTAATTGAACTTAATTAAATGTTGATCGCTTGCTGATTAATCTATGCATTGCATGGTCTATATAATGCTTACAATACAACGCTAGCCCATTTAAAAAATAAGAAAACAAAATGACATCGAAATGAAGCCGTGTTTTATAAATGGACGACTGTCAACTCCTCTCTAGGAGTGAAGCAGGCATCGGATTGCTTTAATTGCCCCTGACGGATGCACCAAAATACGAAAAACTGACCTCGACAGCACAGATGTCAAATAGAATTAGGAATATCCAGTTGTATTTAAAAATTGAAACAGAAATGGAGTGCATGGTGATAATCCTGTTTGATAAAATAACAATGAATAATTTAATGAAACATAATTAATATCAGTCAGAATCCAACGACTTTAAGAAGCGTTTAAGCACCACAAAATTTATGGCCTCGTGTTTTTTTCTGACTTTGCCGCTCTTATCCCCCTACTACTCTATTTTTTTTATAAATATGGACAACATCAAATAAGTACATTGCTCCGAATCAAAATTAAGTAGCTAATGCACTTGTGTTATGGAATCAGAGACAACGAAGGTACTACAAACACTCAGATCCGAGACATTGTAGAAAAGTGTTTCTTTGTCTACATTAACTCATCCGGGGTTCGAACCCAGAACCTCAGAGCCGGCGAAGCTTTAAAAACCGGTGCGTACACTCGATCACGGAGGTCGTCAAAAGTAATATCGCTGTATTTAAAATATATTAAACATTAAATGAACTCTGCTTATAATTATTACAATTATGCATCGCTCTATAATATTAATAATACTCTCAATTCGCTTTTTTATCTACAACATTGTGCGAGAAACACAAACATATTGAAGCATTTTCGATTGCTTTTCAAATGATTATAACTCCGGAATAAAAACAAACGAATACCAAACAGACGAGTCACTCTTCAACTGGTTACTAAATATCAGCCATTGGGTTGTCAAAGGGATTTATTGGATGTGGATTTGGGAAAAACACATGAAAAAAATTCAGGTATGATAAAAAATGTTAGAGTTTTGTGGATATTTTTGCTGAATAATATTTCAGAACAACGTTCGCGATTGCTCATATGGCTTTCATCATCCACTCATATTATTACATACCTACTCAATCAAACTTATCCACCTCATTAACATTCCCGAAAATCCCGTATTCTATATATAAATAAATCTAAACGCACGTTACCGTAAAAAAATCCCGATGCTCATTATTGTTTTAGAAAAATGAAAAATAATTCAATAAATGTGTCAGTTAATTGAGTCCGGTTTTTTTTAATAAAACATCGCCCAAAACTACGGACTAATACAGATATTTCAAAACTTTCATAAGAAGTAATTATCATCTAAACATTAATTTTCTTAGCCAGCTCAAAATCAGTTAAAAACGTAAAAACAAAACTATGAGAAGGATTCTGAACTTATTATTTTATCAATGTTATTACCTCGCGCAAACTTGAAAGAGTTAAAAGAAAGAAAACGCGCGAAATTTACTCTAAACTTACTTTTAAACTCCCGCAGTACTGGAAACTCTCGATCCCGCCGACAACTCACTATACGTCCGTTTTCACTTCAAGAAGTTTAAAATAAGCATACACGCTTATAAATTAGGAAAATAATTAAAATTTCAAAGTTTTTTGAATATATTGGAAATAGGATTTCCACTTGGAGCATAGACCGCAACCCGAACTAGAGGTGCAACCCGAACTGCAGGTACCGTCTGTCGACTGCCGCCTGTAACGTAGCTACACTGATTGCTGGATACCCGTCCCTTTTCGTCGCACAGGCTATGGTGGCCACATCCCTTGCGTTGACCTACATGCAAAAAGCGACCTTGTGCAGTTCAAAATTCAGTTAAAATTAAAAATAGTGCAATATTCACGCTCACATGAAAATTACACCTACACACCGACAATACTATTCAGAATTATAATTTGGTCGTACAGCTTTCTCATTGTATTTTAAGCAAACTATAATTTAATACTTGAGAGAAATAAAAATTCTTTATTCTTCTTTAATTACTTGTGTTCTAAAACCACGAACATGTAAGATAACTTAAGTGGGTGTTGGTATAATTTAAATCAATTATGACATCAACTTAGTACCTACTTTTGTTTTTAAAAATATTGACGAGAATAATAAAAACATAACTTGCAAGTATTTAATAAAAGTATCATTTTTTTCATCTAATACAAACAATCAAAAATATAATAATATAATAAATAGTCAAAGATATATTTTAAAAATCAATTTAATCAGCCTAAACGAAAGTATATAAAACTAACAATGTTGAAAAAAGAACTCATGATCTTAGTTAGTACTAAAAACGGCGTGGTACGCGCCGCAGTCTACTTGTTCTACGCCTTCTTGAAAATATCGTACAACAGCCTTTGCTATAAATAGGTGTCGTCCAGAAATAGCTTGGCCCGACCCGTTCCCCGCCGCGTCGGGAAAGCCTGGCCCTCCCGCCCGGGCTGCAGCGCGACCTCGCTCGTCCATTGCCTCCTGAGCTAGACGGTATCACACTTCTCGCTCGGACGCACTAAATTACCGTATGCACGTGGACGAACAGTCAGATCAGTAATTTAATGTTTTTCAATATCTTTATAAGTACATTTAAATTTAATACGCAATTCAGTCTTTTTGTAATGAGCTACATTATTTTTGTTCAGATTAAGACTAAATAATATTGTATTTCAGATCTAACTTACATTTTTTACAAGTTGGCCCCATTGACCTACAGCGTATTGCTCTACTTGAAAAATATACACTAATTGTCTATATCTATGACCTGCCCATATTTGAACCTCATACCAAGTTAAATTGCGTTTAATACATAGATAAAACAAAATCTAAAACGATCAATATATATAATTTTAAGGAATACGTACAAAAATAAGGATTTTTAATAAAACTTTTCATCGAGTAAGAGCACACAAGAAGCCGCCGCGAACTTGAGTTTTCAGAATCAATCAACGTAATCACTAATCAGTTATATAAATAAGAGCGCAATCAATGTTTCTCGTTTATGATCGTATAAAAAATACTACGAATCAAAGCGCTCATTACAAATGAACTAGGGTATAAGATTTCCAGTTTAAAACGACTGTTTCTCAGTAGTAGACCCTCTTACTACCTGACCCCGTATGGAATTGAACCGTAATAAATCCTTCTTAAAAAATATATTTTTAAACACATCTTTTTTATTTAGGTAGGTTTAAAGTAACAACGATGACCCATAAAATAAGCATGAGCGAAGAAATAAATTTTTAATATTAACAATCTTAATAATAGTACATAATTATATCTACACAAAAAAAAAACAACGAAATAACATATTAAAATTTAAAAAACTACGTCAATTTACATCGATCTCAATGAGAAGTAGAGTAGTCAAAAAGTAGAATTAATTGGCTTACTTACGTAGCAAGTTAAAACTTGGAAAAAAACAGTATTATCGCCATTAATTTTCTCTATGATTCTGTCGATTTTGCTACTTACGTTTCTTCATTATAAATAACCCGTAAAAGTTACACGATTAATGATAAAAATGAAGCTAACAGCATAGCTGAATCACAATAATTTTATTATTAATTATAAAAAATCATAAGGCTACACAATTAAAGTTTTTTACTAACCCGAAATGTATTTAATAGTAGATCTCTAATAAATTTCTGTGTATTTAGCGTCAATATGTACTGTACGTTTTTATTCAACTGCCTATACGAACTTGTGACACTTTATTCTTCAAAATTGTCAACTGCTGTCTGACCGCTGACGAGTCTGAGATGGAAAACTAACTCCCGAGATGAAGGTCGTCAAAGGTCTCTCTGTCGCTGCATTACATCTAGAGACAGCACGAGACCGATTGAGTATGTGGTGTTAAGACTTTTTGTCGACTAACTTTTCACAGTACTTAAGCCTCGAAAGACTTGAGGGATTGTTTCCGCCTCAAAGGACCACGAAGATCTGTTTGACTCTTGTGGACCCACGATTGATAAACTTTAATAATCATGGTATTTCTTGTACATAATCTGTTTTATAAAACCCACGCGAAACACAAACAAACTCTTAAGATTACTTAACATGATTACTAATAACATAATTATCTAATTTATCAAGATAGCGCCCACACAAAACCTTTGAGTTTTTCACGGCAAATAATTTTATTATTAACTAGCTCGCTCGCGGCTCCGCCCGCGTGGGCGTCGGTTACCACGGCAAATCATAGCCTTTAAGCCTTTCTCAATAAGTGAGCTATCTAACAGTGAAATAATTTTTAAATCAGCCGTGTAGTTCCTAAGATTAGCGCGTTCAAACAAACAAACTCTTCAGCTTTATAATTAAGTAAATAAAGTATAGATACAGAAACAACGGCTTAGCGTGTTTTCCAAGTCACGGAGGGGTGTTGATATATTTACATCCACAGACCAACCACGGAGAGCGGCTTAAACAATATAGCGGTCAAACCGTGCGGATTACACTTAGGCACGAACTCCTCCTTTAAACGGATAGATATTTCATAATTTTGAGGTCAAAATTACTTATTAGATTATATATTATTATAATTATTATAGATTATTTTGCTTTAAAACGGTATTTTTAAGCTACATGGGTTTATTATTTCGTTCAGTGCATTTTACGCTTGTCTTTCATCATATTGAATTTTAAATAATGTTTTGTCTATAGTGTCACTAGCAAGACACATCGATTGACGGGAAAAACATCAAAATTGCCCCCTAGAGCAAACAAACATACATAAATACATGTTATACATATTTTATCGATATCTTCTAGCTATCTATATAGATAACAATTATAACAAAGTCCTCGCCGCGTTTTTTGTCTGAATGCGAAAACTCTGATTTTCATATTATTTTCACCAAAAGAAGGTTCTTGATTTTAAATCATATTCTTTTGAGCAAATGTTTTGAACTAAAACGGTAGCTGCCTGGAAGCGTTAAATTAAATACGTTAATAACACTGAGCAGACAGCCCGTGACCATGACACCTGCAAAAGCGTTGAAACGTCGGAAACTAAAATTAAAATACACCGCGATAGAATCCGTTTAAAAGTAGTTTTATTTCAATGTATATCATTCGTATAAACCTCAGAAAACAATCACACTTTCCTTCTCCTCTCTTGAGCCCTTACGCCTGGACGCTACAGTTCTCGCTTACCGTGGTAAATTTCTAAAAATACATAATTTAAAAAATGCTTCTTTATAGTTATAAAAACGTAAAATTCATTGGTGGTAATAAAACTCGATACGATCTCTTACATTTAAAAGCAGGAACAATTAATATGTGATGATAACAGACTTGTATTAGCTCTATTTCACTTGATACTAGGACTTTGATTGCATAATGTAACATAGACGGGCTAATTAATTCTAAATGCAACAATGAAATTTCAATACTTAGTGCCCACAAATGCCCCGACCGATGAGAGTACGAAACGATGGTATAAAGGTTTTGGACTGTGTTTAATGGTATCTACATAGTATTTGCTGCATCGCCAATAAATATGAATTTAACTTGCACTTATTATTGAAATTAAAAGTTTTCATCATTATGCTTAATCAAATTAATTTTCTATTACGTTCCAAACCGAATGAAGGTCTATTCTCTTAAATATTATTATTAGTTTATTATCTACTAAAATTAATTACATTTATTTATAAAACTTCATATAGATTCTGCTTTAATAAGGTACCTACTAACTATGAGTATACCTAGGTATGTGAGCAGCATATTGTGGTATATTTACGTAGCCATAGATTACCTTTATCTGCCTCGAATCAGAACAAACTATGAAAAGCAACGGTGAACAATATCTGGCTTACTCAAAAGTTTAAGTAATTAGTACCTCTGTTCACTGTTGTGATACGATATTGGCAACTCTAATTAAATAAGTCTTTGTAATATGATATATCGCCTGCATGCAGATACAACGTATCTAGATATTTGATTGATTTGTTTCCATACGGTCTTGTCTGTAATTTCGTAACTCGGTATACTTACATTGCATCCATAAAAATTTTGAAGATTTATTTCTATAAAGATTAAGATTGACGCTGATAAGCGTTCTGATTGGTTGTTAGTATTAAACTTCGAAATAAGTTTACTTCTTCTAAATATTGTAACGGAATATTATTTGTTCTTGTCTGTTTATTGTTTTGTCTATCGCCACTTCAATTTATATTCATCGCTCATAATAATTACTAATACAACGAACACATTGTTACAGTAAAGACTAAACAACCCTGACTTAAATAACCAACAATGTATTTGCGACCCTAAACCTAACATTAAGTACCTATAAGTTGCCTAAAGGTAGTGTACGTGTGTCGAGTGCAACTATGTAGGTGTGTCGTGAATTTGACTACAATACATATCGATTTTATTTTCATCCTGCCCTAATGACCCACAGCCCGAGTTTCGGGGTCCCCAGTTTATTAATAGTACTTAACAAGACTGAGGGTGCGAGACTGGGTGAGAAACAAAAAGTGGCCAAGTGCGAGTTGGACCCGCCCATAAAGGGTTCCGTAGCAGCAAGTAACATAATATCGAAGTTCTTGTAGTTTGTTGTGTTGATTGAATGAAAGGTAAATTGCGGTTTACAATTTATGACGTATTAAAAAAAAATACTTACGGATCTCATTCAAACCAATTTTCGGTGGAAGTTTACATAGTAATGTACATCATTTATTTTTTTTAGTTTTATGGGGGGGATTAAGTTACGGGTGGGACATACATTTTACCCCATTGGAGGTGTCTCTCGCGCAAACTATTCAGTTTAGAAAAAAGGATATTAGAAACCACAAAATCATTTAATGAAAAAAAAACAAATCTATTTGTTTTCTTTTCTATTTTTGTATGAAAATCTTAATGGGGTTTACAGAATACATCTACTTACCAAGTTTCAACAGCATAGTTCTTATAGTTTCGGAAAATCGTAGCTGTGACATGCGGACGGACATGACGTCGATGACATGACATCCATAAAGGTTCCGTTTTTTGCTATTTGGCTACGGAACCCTAAAAAGATGTCGTAGAATCCGCGCAAATTCGCAAGCTTCCTCTTCTTTCTTTCCACTTTGAAGAAATATGTGCATTATTTTGTTGAGTTAATGGTAATAAAATTGTGTTTCATAGATGATTGATGTTTTTTTTTATTATTAGGGACAAAGATAGTTACATAATAAAACTCCTTCAACCCACACCATTGTCCACAAGCTAATAATAGAATAAAATCGGAAGTATGAGAACAAGCGATAAGATTTATACTTAAGTGAATCATTTCAAATCCGCAGCTGATTATTACCTCAGATGAGAGCTTTACACCTTTTTTTTAATTGTTGGCTAGTTAGACAGAATAATTATGTCAAGTTCTGTGAAATTTTAGTTGTATGTAAGTCTACAATTTGACGAAGAGGTGCACGAACTCCGCAAGTAGTCTTACAGGAGTCTGTATGGAAGGGGTGAGGCAAGCGCACCCCTCGACGGATAACAGTTCTAGGGATTAAATAACATAATTAATTAGATAACTCAAATCTATTGTTACACAAACCATTTAGTATTGTGACTGATGAAAGTAAGCGCCTGGACCGCAAGACTAAAATATCGTATTTTTCTGATATATAGCAAATATTATGTAAGTATATATATTTTTACGGCACCCGCACTAAGGAACTGAATCCTTGTGTCGCAAGGGTTTCACAAATATTCAAATCACATGCACAAAGAACACCCAGACTTGGAACAAGTATCTGTGGTATCACACAAATGCTTGTCCCATGCGAGGATCGAACCCGTAGCACATCGCACACAGTGGTGATTAGTGTGCTGACCTATTATACCACTCGTCTATCCGTGCAGTCAAATATATTGTTAAATAAATAGCTTTTGAATATTTTATAAAATTTCGCGAACCAACATTGAGGCGCTTAAAATTCCTGTTTTACCTGCTCAAACTAAAATCAAGAAAAAGATTGATGAGATCAACATTGATATTGCCAACCTTATATACAAAGAGATACCTATAGGATTTTGGAAACGTTGAAAACGGTTTCGAATAAGAAGTTTAAAAATACATTTTCAGTGAGAAAGTACTAAAATAAATCCAAAAAACAGATCACAAAAGAAAGGTATCTCGGTAAAATATATTATTATTTCAATGTTTATTATATGAATACTTGTGGCGTTTTCTTCAGGAATCAGCTTAAGATTTCCCAGACTTGCAGACAAAGCTTTTGTTCTTCCTATCAGGTTTCTCGGAGAGGCTTACAATACAAGCCCTTACAATAATACAGAAACCTGATGCTACTCTGGTCGCGAAGGGGCCTACAGACTGAGAAAAGACAGACTCGAAAATTCTAAGCGACTCTAAGATACTTTAGGCATTTATTTAACTTTTGACAGATTGTTTTGTGTTCGATACTCATCCAATTTCTTCTATATCGAGTTTATAATTATTGTTTAGTTAGAGATCGTGCTTTCTATTGTTATTAGAACTTAGGACAAGTGGGGTGGGAGGGATATTAATTACCTATTAAGAAGTTTTATACTCGATTTTACACGTTAATATTTTATGTTTGAGTAACGTTTCATATCCTTTTAAAATACAAGCAAACGTATAAATATGTAATATAAAAAATATCTGTGTAATTCCTACGGTAAACAAATTCATTTACAAAGAAGCTTGAAATACTGAGTAATCATTCAGTATAGAGTATATACAGCACTTGTGCAAATATTATGAGAATATATTTTCATTTATACCATCACAATTCATATTTAAAAAATCAACTTGAACAATTTTGGTAATATCGATCGATCGGTCTGTTTAAGTATTGGTAGAGTTCCTGAAGTATCATCTTTATTCATATCGTTAATTTATAGGTTATTTTTCAATTTATAATGAACTATTACATAATATGGTTATATATTTACTATCTTTTTAAGTTTAAAGTTCAAAACAAATTAGAAAAACATGCCTCATGCAAAAATGGGTAAATTACTACGGAGAACGAGAAATGTACGATTACGATACGCGGTAAATACCAGGATGAAAGGCGGATTCACATTACATCAAACCGGTTACGTACGGATATGAATCGCTGTTGTTACGTTTCCGTGAACGTCGTGATATTGCCCGTGCTTAATAATTATATACGTTCATAGCACGGTCATGGTGTAGTGGACAGACTGTGAATACAGATAAATGAATATTTGTATCACACAGACTGACTGAACGCTGTACAAAAGGGTGACGGGTGTACCTGAACACAGTTAAATATTGTTCTATTGATTGAAAATGTAATAATATTATACTTTACTATGTATTCCTATTCAACTTTGGAGTAACTGAGATCGAGATTTAAATATTTGCTGATTAGAGATTTTTCCCAAAATAAAAATAAAATACTTATAACTAACTTTAAAAATGGAGGAGGCTCTCAATTTGTCGAAATCATATTTCGTTATTATTTATGTATGTTCCCCCGTTAGTCGAAGACGACTGGACCGACTTTGATTTTTTTTTGTTTGAAAGGGTATTCTTCTCCGGTGGACTCATGGTCAGCAGGTCAAGGTCTATCTCACGGTGCCAAAATAAATAGGTACATGATACCGACTTCAATTCCGCAGCAAGCCAATTTACACCAATTCGGCACCGACTTCAAACAGGTCCGTAGGTAGCTCAGTAATTGAATTTATAAGGTCAATTATTATCGATACCTTTTTTGTGGTTTTAGGAAGGGTTATTTCCTTTTATTCGTCTGCTGTTATTAATTTTCTTGCATGTGGTATATATTTTAAGAAAGTATTCCATTCAATTATTTTAATTACTAATTAATAAATGCTTTAATCTATGTAGTTTGGTTGATTAAACTTGGCAGCTAAAATTATTAAAACAACTGCTTAAGTTTAGAGGAAAAATAAATTATATAAACTAAAACTTATTTTTAGTATTTATGTTTTTAATTAAATAATTTTATTATTTGTTTATTTTATAAATATTTGGCTCAAACGAATTGTTTCTGATAAAAGTGTAACAGAAAAACATAAGTCCTTAGACACAAAACCAGAAATAATTAATTAGTCCCAATAATTTTATTAAATTCAATAAATTAATAAATTTTAATAAAAGTATTGGCTGCGCATCAGGGTATGTTGCTCTTGAGAGTAGTGTGGAATCTCTGCACCCAACATGAATTATTTAATTACAAATTCCACGAGTACCTACTTTACACAAGCACTGTACTGAAACTGTTTATAACGTGTGATAGAGTATGAATTTCTATGAGCCAACCACAATTTCGATCGAGTATTAATGTAAAGGTCGCTTCATACGTAACGAGATAATACCTCGGACGGGACGGGAACGGGACTGCCTCGTTCACAACGGGACCGTGTTGTAAATGCATAATTATGATCCGTGTCAGTGACTCCGATCTAACTTTAATCTTCCATTTTTTACACTTTGATGAACGAAGTGACGCATGACGGTGCAAACGTAGCGGGAATTCGGACGGGAGGCACGCACGGGGCGGGACGTGCTTAAATTAAAGCGTCGGCGACGATATTTTCCGCGTCCCGTGATTGCCACGTTTTGGTCCCGTCCTTGTCTCTTTGACATAATAATTATATTTATAAATGCGTGACATAAAATGTGAGCATGTTAAACTCTTTCATTTATAATTTTCGAAACGATATTTCCTAAACTTCACGTCTCGTCCCGTCCGTATAACAACTCGTCACGTATGCAGCGGCCTTTACTTGCCTCAATTAAAATCGTGATTTTTATTTTTCTCAAATCAACATATTTTGCGTTTATTTTGTTACACTAATTATTAAGCAAAAATATCTCCTGTTTATAATTGCGATTGTTTTTCGTGTTAAGCTTAGCGAATTGCAGTGCTCTTTGTCTAGTGCCTTTCAATTGCGGGTGCGAATTGTCCTCCATTTTTCACTTATTGCCGAGAGTGTCCTTTAAAGGCGTCTGCCGACCACATGCTATCATATTATGGCCGTTTTTTGAACGTATCAGGCACGGAAAACACGACACGGACTACTATGCCCTCTACAACAAATTATACTATGACCGTAATAGAAAAGGGACAGACATGTTTTTAATGCCTACCGCGTTACCGTTTAAGCAGGCATACTGCTTCACCGAAATTGATTATAAATTTAATATTACTTACATTAGAGGTGTTGCTGCTCCGTGCATGGCTGGTAGCGGTACTGGTTGGTGACGAAATTCGGTCTAAGGCGTAGACTACACAAACACTTATTTGGTTTTTATTCAGCCTGCATCGACAGAATGGCTCACAATTTTTTTTAATTGTAGAATAAAACACTGACTGAATTCGACTCATATTATTATTAAATTTAGCAAACGTTTTATTTCATGCTTTGCTAACAGACTGCCTTTTACTTATGGCTATGTTTAACTATGGTTCAAAGCTTCATCAAAGTTCAATTAGTCTCGTAAAGCAAATAATACTAAATTTAAACAAAATAACTTACGATCCAAGGTCCGGAAAATAGATGCAATGAATGAATTAAAATGATACGTTTAGGAAATGTTATTGTCACAATTAATTACGCATGTAAAAAATTTACAATTAAATTTTGTACTCTGAGTTTAGTATTTTTTTGACAGCGGAATTAATTTACTAGCGGATTTATTTCTTCTATACTATATTTAATAATATAAAAGCGAAAGTAAGCAGAGATAGTATAGAGCTTGAGAAAGAACATAGGCTAGGGTTTTAGCCGCGATAACCAACACCCACGCGGGCGTAGTCACGGGCATCAGCAAGATCGCTGGGCCGGCCGCCAAACATACTTTAATTCAATAAATTCTTATTGTTGCCTTTAAATTAAGTCGATGGGCCTTACGAAATACAGTTTAATGTCGCTTTTGCACTAAACTCAACACAGTTCCTTTGTAGAGGCTTCCTACGCCCAGGTATCACATAAATATAAATTTCGTTAGCACCAACATAATGTCTAGCTCTATGACAATCCTAACTGACGGCATATGCCTATCAAAGTGCATGAAACGAATGTTAAGTAAACGATTGTCTATATTTTTAACATAAATGGCGTACTTACTCTGTTCGAGGTTTTTATGATCTTTTAATTATATTTATTTCTAAAATATATTTTTCTTCTTGCATGTACTTTATGGTTAAAAAATATACCATGCTGTACTTTTTAACGTTATTTATATCTCAGAGGAATGAATATCATTGTATTTATTGAAATAATCAGGTCCCGGTATAACCCGGGGCCTAGCCTGGTACTTGGTTGTATTCATCAACATCTCCTAAAAATCTACAAACTCCAGGAATTAACCAGTCATTTAAATATTTTATTCAAGAAGTTTTTATTAAAGGAAACCAACGAAAAATATAATGGATAACCAAGTTTTATTTATTTATAATATAAATATAAATTTTGTGTATTTATTTATAAGCTTATAACAAACGAAATTTTAATGAGCATAATCGGTGTCGTAAGAATTTAGGTTGGCTTAGCGTATTTAGGAACGTGCTAGGGATGGAGCAATGCATTTTATGGTTAAGTGTTTCTTATGTAATAATGAGCATCAAGTTAAAATGCGCCTACGTTTAGTGCAAATGGGCATAAGAATTTCAAGACCTTGCCAATGCAACCAAGGACTTGCGAAAGTTATTTTTTAAGCAAATAATTTAAGCGAAAACGTTCTATGTTTTTACGGAATATGCAAATTATTAAATTGTCCTTAGTTTTGAATCTTAACTATTATGGCGAAGTTAATAACGTGTAACATAATTTATTAGATAATAATGCTTTCTGTGCCTAATGGGCGTAATTATTAAGTAAGAATATTATATTTTGTACACGTAGATTGAGCTAGATGAAATAATGATGATCACGAGTTACTAAAATGTTCACTTATTTACAGAATGCTGTTGCGTCAAGTACTGGAAGACCATCTGCTGGATACTAGTAGCGATCCTGACCGTTGGATTATTCTCACTCTATATATGGAACGGGGTTCGTGGACATGGACGGATCTTTCCACTGGTTAGTACAATTTGTTGATAGCTACACCATTATTATCTACATCTATATAAAGATACGGGGTGCTTGGTAGGGAGTCCGACAAACAATATGAGTGATACAAGAGCCTATTTGATATATGTTTTACCGTTTGAATTAATCTCGTAAGTGTCCTTGTTCTTCATATTATGTCTAAGTACGTTTTTATATTTTTGAAAGTTCATGAAACATTTTATTAATAGTTTAAAATGTCTGTTGCTTATAATAAATTATTATCGATTACATCTAGTAAAAAAATGCTTTTCTAAAATTTAAATCCGTAAATATGTCATTGTGAGAAAAAATACTACTTTTAATTTCAATAAACATAAATTAGGACTTTATTTTGAGCTATATGTTATTCTTAAATTTTCAACTTGTTGTTTTGATACTTATCTGAATTAGATGTTAAAATGACATACATTTTGCATCGAAAGAATCCTGACAAGATGATGTATAATCCCATGACATATATCACCCATTATGTTTTGTTCGTCTCCCTACAAAATACCTAATTAGAAAAATAACTAATTTTGATTTTGTTTTATATACAGCATATAAACACAGTCAAAATTAGTTTCTAAGAGAATATCATATTATATGAAAATCGTATTACGACCGCTCAGTGCCACTTCTTCTGCCTAGCCTTTTCCCAAGCTATGTTGGGGTCGGCTTCCAGTCTTACCGGATTTAGTTGAATACCGTATTTTACATAGAGCGACTGCCTATCTGACCTCCACAACCTATTGCTAGGTAATACAGTATTCCATAGTAAGACTGGTTGTCAGAATTGTAATGACTTAACGACTATCAAAGATCACTGTATGACAGTCGGGACCAACGGCTTAACGTGCTTTCCAAGGCACGGAGTTCAGTGCCACTTATCAACTTTATTAAAGACGGAAACAGACTACCGGAATACACTCCGCGTGCATTTGTGTCAATAAAGAGGGCGCGCATGATGCAGTATTAATATGATAAAACAAAACACAAAAGCAGTGAACGAGGGTGAACACATTTCAAGAGTGAAATAATGAATTAAATAAATTCTAAGCAGTGTTTAATTGTTCAGGGCAAGGGGAAGAAGACTGAGCACGTGACACCGGCACCACTGAAAGCAACGATGGACCCCGTAACTGATAAATACCCATACCTAAGGTAGGTGAATTAAAGTGCATTGTTACGCTTACAAATACAATAATATATAGGTTAACTCAATCTTAAAGATTATGGAACTAACTTATTTTTATCATAATAATACAGGCCTATATACGAATGAGCATTGAACAACACGCTTACTCATTGCGGGTTCGAGTCCAACAATTCCGCTTATTTGAGAAGGAGTAACGTCCGAAAGTATCTAAACACTAAACACCACACCTCTTTTTTTTAAGTCGGTTGATAAGTACATGTTCCAAAAATCCAGGGTATTAGCTATCTCCATCAAATTTTATCAAAATTGGTCGAAACGTTTGAGTGTGAAGAAGTAACAAGCATACACACACACTTTCGCATATTTGTGATATATTTCCCTTCGTTATAAAAGGGATTGGTCTATCTATACCTACTTCTAGGTTTAAAAATTATTTAACATTCCTCCTTTTCTTGTTACAGCGCACGCTCCCAAACTGCTCCCGGGTGAGAACTTACTAACTGAGACAAAATAACACTTATTATTCTCTGAGGCTTTTGCGAATATGAGACATTGAAATAAAACTACGTTTAAACGGATTCTATCGGTGGTAAGCGGAGCCTGCCCGTGACCATGACGCCAGCAAAGGCGTTGAATCGATGGGAGCAATCCGCGCAAATTAAAATAAACCGCAATAGAATCCATTAGAAAGTAGCTTTAAGTAAAAAATTCACACGTTTTTGCTTATTTTATTTTAACTTAATAGTAGATACTCATTTCTAATTGCTTACTGAATTGGTCTATAAAATGATTTATGAAAAAAGTTTTACCTAACAATAACGAATAAAATGGCTCTTGCTTCTTGTGTGACATGAAAGCTTTAAAAGAGTTTATTTTCTTTCAATTATGTTTCGATTAACATTTATCGTTTCTTTTTCAGGCCTATCATTAAACCGACTACTGAAAAAACCCCACCGCAATCCAGGCCATGCCGTGAAATAAAGAAAACTATCCTCGGTGTTCTTAAGCGTAATAATTTTTAAATAATTTAAGACGATCTCGTCTTTTACAACTTTTACTTTTAGATTCTGTTATTTGCATATCAAATATAAGTTGGAAAAATACAGTTTAATTTCAATTGTTTTTCTGCTTGAAAAGAAAAAGAATGTTTGAAAAGTATGTATGTTAAAATTTCTAGTAGGTGTAATTCGTAAAATTGATGTTGTTAGAGTAATTAGATATTTTAAGAGACTGATTTCAGACATTTCATTAATTTGGTTACATTTTAACATTAACGTTAAACCTGTTGTTTTAACTATTTAAGTAACAATATAATATAAAAATTAAATTAATTTAAATTTTTATTTATACATAGAAATATTATTAAAAAAACTTAGAGTATACTTTACTTAAACTTGTTAAATTTTTGTTTATTTTAGATTTTATTAAGTCTTTCGAAATACCAAAGAACAGTAGGAACGAGTAATGATCACCACGCTTGCTCATTGCAAGTTGGTGGTTTGTATGTATGTGTTAGTAATATAATTTTAAATCTATTTGTTATTAGTATTAATAAAAATATCAATATTCTAATTATAATATTTCAAAACCGGATACCGTAGTGTATGTGTACTTTACCATCAGATCTGTAATGATCTACTCAGGAAGGAATGATAATAATCATCTATTCTATTTTCTCCAATTCCAATGAAACACATTATACAATAAACAAGTAGAAACAGTTTCACTTTTAAAATGTTTAGATGTAGTTTGACGTTATACTGTAGTGGGTAGTTGATCTGTAGGAAGTAGAGTTGTCAGATGTAATAAAATTAATAAATAAATAGCCCTGAGCTAAATATTGGTGTTTTATTTATATATCCACCCTTTACCATCACCATAGAGTTTAATTATTGACGACCTCCGTGATCGAGTGGCGTACACACCGGTTTTCAAGGTGTCGCCAGCTCTGAGGTCCCGGGTTCGATCCCCGGACGGGTCAATGTAGAAAAACATTTTTCTACATTGTCTCGGGTCTGGGTGTTTGTGGTACCTTCGTTGTCTCTGATTCCATAACACAAGTGCTTTAGCTACTTACTTTGGAATCGGAGCAATGTATGTGATGTTGTCCACATTTATTTATATAAAAAAAAAAAAAACAAAAAATTATATAATTAATGTGAGCTCATAGGAATCAAATATGCAAAATTTTGGTATCGAAATTAAGCTTAAACATTTATGAAATTAAGAGGTACGATTGACGTTAACTTGAATCCGTGAATCAGTTCAATGGCTTTTTATAAATAGGTAGTATACTCGTTAACGATACACTTACAGTGGTAACAACTTAAATGAAAATCATCTTTACTGCTATAAAATTAAAGTTAACTGTAAGAGTAACGCCAAGTAGTGTAGAAGCTGGTTATTATAATAAACTAGCTCTGCCCCGCGGTGTTACCCATATTTGATGAGAAGATAAGAGAAGAAGCCTTTTTTTTTTCAGTATAAAATGTATCTTTATGTTAACGCAATGTGTCAGTTACCTCCACATAAAATTTTACCAAAATTGGTTCAGCTGAATTTTCATAGTTGATTTGATTTAGATTTAGATGTGTAAAAAAAGTGTAAAGTTATGAAAAAAGTCGTGTTTGTAACGACGTTTATGACTGAAGAACGTGTGCCCCGAATAGCAGAATATTCACGACTGAAACCGCGGGGTATAGCTAGTTAATAATAATTGACAGTTCAATTTACCTAACCTAGCAGTACTGTCATTTAAAAACCAAGTAGGTACACTGCTTTATGTTTATAGAATAACAACACTAATTACATTTTATATATCTTTACAGACAGCGTCCTCTTCTAAGTGGGCGTTAAGTGTTACGAATAGAGACATTTATTAGTTCAAAAGACTTACACGTAATAATCTGACTTTTTATTGACATTCAAGATACATCTTTGTGAAGTGATAAAACTTTAAAAAACGTTTAAAATGTTGGAGGCAGTGTTTGCGGTCACCCTCGTGGGTAGTGTGTGCTTTGTGCTCGCGAGGCCACTGAGGGGTTTGGTAGATCGTCGGGCTTTCGAGGGGCAGGTTATAAAACGGAATGGAAAACTACCAAAAAGCATGCGAGGTATTTATTATGGGAATATTTTTAAATAATTATTAGTATGTGAAGCATAAACTTTGTACCCCTCTTTACGAAAATTGCGTAGACGGAGGAGTATGGAAGTTGGCACAGTTAAAGTTTATATTGACAAAGAGTGCAGAATACTATTTTCTTTAATTATGAAAAATAATCTAAAATCGAACTTGAAATTTCAACGAATTATGGTCGATATACGACCACTGTTGGGCTATTAACGCAATAGCAATTAGACAAAGTTGACACAGACCGCAAAGACATTCACCGATGTACATAAAAAGCGTTATACTGTGTGTTTACAAAGCCTTTTTCATTGAGAAGCGCGCTTCAAGCGCTTCACGCATACTAGTTTATTGTATGCGTGATGCGACTGCATATTTCAAATATAGACTAAAGACATCTGGAAAGGAGATATCGCCGCTACGGAAATTGTAAAACATCTCATAATAAAGTGCGTCAAAGAAATAAGCTTAAGTAGGTTACATAGATTCTTTACCATGGATACAAAAAAAGGTAAAAATAACACTAACATTTTGATGTTATGGATGTGTACGTAACTTATTCATTTTCCAGCAATATAATAATACTTGAAATAATTTTTGCTGGCCTTGAGTCATAATACTAATATAAATTAATACGCTGCATAGATCTGTGCTGATTTGCGGTGGTCGACTGCATTCTAATAATAAAAGAAGTAACTCGAGACGAAGAAACAGTGTCAAAATTATAAAGCCCAAAGTAAATTTATTCTTGTTAGCAGTTGTAATAAGTATTATAATAACTTCAGTTATTATCGTTTCGAAGGAAAAATAAATCTTAATTTTTTTTTTTAATATTTTGCAAGCTACGTATTCCAATTTAATTTATTTGTTTGCATTACTTTAATTTAATTAGTTATTACATTTCATTTACCTACTACGAAAAGCCCGGATTAAAGCTTTCAGGAATCGAAAAATATGTTTTAATACTGGTTAAATGTAGGTTCAAATTGAAATAATTATTATTTTCGCGAATTATACGTTGAGTTGAACATGAGGTTCTTGCTAGTAATAACATATTCTTAAATTTACTTAAAAAATCTCATTTCACTGGAATCTACAATAATTACTAGTTAGATATGATTGTCAAGTTAACACAATTATTAATAAATGCTTTGCTGAGACACGTCACAGGAACTAGCTGACGCGGGATGCTCTGACGATGGACCGCTCTCAGACTGAACGCCAATTGATTCGAGATGTAGGCATCAAATCGCAAAAATTATCTGTAAATATTAGCGGCCGACGTCATTAACTACTTCAGACTCTTTCGAAAAACGGATGTATTACTGGCTTTTGATGATGAGCGAATTAATTACTTGCCGCTAAACGTACGTATACGTTTATAAAGTAGAATGTAAACAAATTCAATTAACTATTAAAAGTTTAATGCTCCTACTCTCGGTGTTATATGTTTCATTAAAAGTGCTCTTAAAACATTTATGATATAAACTGCATATCATAAAACTGTTATCCCTTTCCGAAATCGATTCTTAATATAATATAGTAATTCTGTCCCGGCATTGACCTAATGCGCGACGTATGACGCTAGAGCTGTAATAAAACGAGTATATTTTTAAACCACAAAATCGTATTCCAAAACGATTTAGAAGTTAATGATACTATCCTATCGATAATTGTCCAATGCTAAAGCCGAGAGCTGCGTAATTACGCAAATGTGTGGAGAAAAATGTCCAGTGTAAAAATAAAACCCAGCAGTCGCAGACACGTCGGTAGGACGCGCTCCGAGAATCCAGGAATACTTCTAGTACTCCGAAAATATTTTAAGATAACGTTTTAGAGAGAGCGCTCGTTGCCCGAGCGAACGCTTCTCTATGAAAAAATACGTGGCGCGAGTATAAACAAATGCGAATCGTGTCGGTGTTGTGTCACTTGCGGTCTGTGTATGTCCTCTTGGAGTATAACTTGCTTGAATGTTTTGTGCGATAAGTGCAGTGAGTGATTCTGTTCTTCATGTTCGCTGGAGGTGGCGCCGGGTTCCAGAAGCAGTCGAAACCGCCATGGGAGAACACCAACAACAACTCCAGTGCCGACATCCCGCATAGACGGTAAGTAGTAGAGTTTTAGAAAACATTTACTTATAGTCCTCATTTATAGGTAGTAGTGTGTATTACCAAAGGTTACTTTGGTTTAACTTATTTTAAAAGCAATTCTAGAAAACATTCAGAGGTTATACTTGTTTATTTAGAACCAAAAATTAAAACAATGATCTTACAGCGCTGACGGCGTCATGCTTACTGTCACAAACATAAAATATTACGATTTCAACGTGTTCTTGAAACTGTTATGTGTTTGTATGAAGTGCTTTGAAAAATTGTTTACCTTTTTAATTTCATGATACACATGTGGCCGTTGCAATAAACAGTTTCACGGTTTAGTACTTTATTTTTTTTTCTTAAATGGACTGGCTTTTAATCTCTTCTTTATATCAGATTTTTTATTAATTTTTTAAGTAGGTAGACATATTAAATTAAGTGGCACATTTATTTTTTTAGGAAATATTATAAAAAATATAAAATTAGGTAAGCGTGATTGACTGTATTGTTAGGTATTATGATTGGCACAGGCCAATCCCTTAGGACTAGAAACATAAAATTTTCTTCTTAGAGTTTAGGCATTGAGTACCGAAAAGTTTTTCTAAATTCATGAAATGGGGATAAAAGTTTATAAATACTGGTGGGCTGCCCGAGTATGCACATATCTTTTAATAAAGTACCTATTACGAAAGGTTCAAGAAAACGGGCGAGACCGAAGCCGTTGGTCAGAGCTAGTACATATAATTATGTGTACCGACTTAGTTTCCTTGGAAGTAGTAGTAGGTAGGCCTGTAGTGTGGGCAATACACGTGTGATACTCTTGCGCAATCTCATCTTCTAGTTCATCTAGCAGTACTGGCGCCGCACGCCAGTGTTGAGAACTACAAACGACAGAAATATAACAACTTATTTGGTATTTATGTATTAGAGCCGGTTGGGGTCAAATCACTTGGACCTTGGGGTCCGAGTGCACACATTTTAATTTAAGACTTATCGGTTTAGTCAATGGATTTATCCTTGTTTACATTGCATTTCCACGTGGCCATGACGCCAAACTTTTGAGAACTCTTCCAGTCGACAATGATAGGAAAGAAATTTTTAATGATGCAATTTTGTTTGTACTTTTGATTGTTGTTTATTTGCTACAACTTTTTTAAGTGTGCATGGATAAGATTATATTATTAAATAAACTTATTTGTACCGACTAAAACAAAAGCTATAATCCTCATGAATATGTTTTACAAGTTTTTACATCGGTTTTCTCGAAGCAGGAAGGCAGGTAAGTGATTAAAAATGTTAAGTAGAGAGCGGTGCAGTTGGTATAGTGGCGTTCAACATATAGGTACCTGGGCGCTACGCAGAAGCCGATCGATGAAACACCTGCGTTCAGTTTCATGGAAAGCTATTCATAATTATTTACCTTGTTGTCACTAAACAGAGCGCCGGATCCAGAACTAGAGCGTGTTAATTCAAAATCTAATTAAAATGAATAAGTTTTTATTTCTTTCAAGTCCAAGAAAGCACTCAAGAAACTTTATTGAATTACCAATTGACTCAAGATTCGCGGTGCGAAAGTGTCATTCCCTTAAAAATAAGATTTAAAATAATTATATTCGCCTACAGTATTAGTTACAGATATGCGTCAGAATATTAGAACTAGTGAAGGAAATTTTATTTGATAAACAAAGAAATGTTGTCTCAGTAACACGAAATGCAAAGCCGGTGTTGTCAACAGACTTCAGATCTAGACTTAGATTTCATATCGTTAATACGCTACAATTATCACTATATTATTATTTTTAATAATACATACATATCTGTTGCAAGTGCATTGAATTTTTAAATATGCTTCACAACAGGTTTCTCCCTAGAATTCAGCGCCACACAAATAGAGATCCACTCCTTTTGAGATTTTCAGCAACGTAGTTATCAAAGTTCCTTAATCGTACTCGATTCCTTTCTGTCGGTCTTTCTTTGTACACCACAGACATCTTAAAGGAAGATAAATCGAACAACCCGTGCAACATTTATCAGTGGATATTCCGTATTTAAATATATTTCTTTTCATATCACAAACCACGACAACCACGCTTTAATATAATTCCTGTATGCGATAGGTTTTACGGATATACAATTTAATGATTAAAACAAGATCACATCCAGAGATACAGCAGAATAGTATTGATCAATACTCTTTTGTCTAGCTTTATCAACTCTAACTAGCTTCTAAATTCTAAGAAACAAAGGTGGACTAGGCTACAATGTCGAATGTGAGATCAAAACAGAATTCTTAGGAATGCATGGATTTTCAATGACATATTTTAAGCGAAACATTAATTAATATTATTAACTTGCAAAAATAGCAAAATTCTGGTGTTCCACTTTGATGGGTATAAAATCAGTACTACTATTATTATTGGCCCAATCTACCTGATTACCGAAATTGAAATCACCTGCTAACAAAAATTTGTCATGCAAGTGTGATAACATTAAATTATTTAGTTTACTAGTAAAATTTTCCAATTGACGGTAGTATGAATTGCCTGCATTTTCTGCACAAAGATAAAGAGCACAAATATGAATATTATAACTAACCGATGGTTTGGTCCTCTTCAGTACAATCGAAACCCACATATCTTCCGCAGAACTGCACCAGTCCGGCCTATACACCACTGTCAAGTCCCTTTTTACAGCAATCAAAACACCTCCTCCCCGAGTTTGCGATGTCCGATTATAATTACGATCACGTCTCCACACCAAATATCTATCGTCAAATAATTCACTATCATTCACACTGTCTACTAACCAAGTCTCTGTGAATATAATTATGTCATAAGAATTTAAACAAATATTTCTAAACAAGCTAAGCGTTTTCGTCCGCAACCCACGCACATTTTGATAATAGATACTGAGAATTACCATGGCTTTAACTTCACTATAATCATATTACACTTAAGCCAAACTAAAATACGCAATAAGACAATAATTTGCTGTGTGGTTATAAAATTTGCACAAACTTTAAAGTTATCGTAATTATTTTCATTGTAGCAGGTAGACGGTAAAAGAATATGAATGTAATACACTAGGCACAGAGATACACGGTGACACATTATAAGCACACTTTGAGTATTCATCGCTAATGACTTGTGAATAGAAATAAAGGATACTTAGCGTAAACAACTTTAACTGATAGCAAAAGGTTGAAACTAATAAATCTAGGCAGAGGAAATGCGACTCTAATGAGCTTAGAGTAGGGTTTGATTTAGACTGGCACAAGTTATTTATACAATAATCATTCGTAACCAGTTTGTAGGAAGACACTGTGCGATTACACAGAAATTGCAGGAATACGCGACTAGCACAAAATGACCAATGGTTCTCAAACTGCAAACACACAACAATAATGTTTAAAATATAAATGACTGAACTAAGTAGCGAATATAGAAATATTCTTATTAATGAAATAGAAACGATGTTTATATTAATTACGCTATTTTTTTGTAAGGTCCTTTTCCGTCTTCACCACTATCACATTGGAGTTGTCCATCTTCCGTACATGTATTTTGGCGTGCTTGACCCAGACGTACTGAAAATTCATTTCCCGTGCTGCTGCTTTAACTTTCGCTAGTAGAGCTTTGTTTTGGAACGTCAGATGGTCGTTAATATATATCTTATGGCTGTCTGGGTAACCAATCTGGCCAGCAGTGAGAGGATTGTTCTTGGACGAGATTCTAGCAGCTGCGATGAAATCCTCTTTGACGTACCGATTGCAAAAACATACCACAATCGGCTTTATGCGATCTTTTTCTCGCGTTGGAACTCTCGTTATGAAATTTATTTGATTTTTATTAACCTGATATTGTATTTTGCCGCCAATTTTAGATAAGATTTCAAATAGGTTTTCTTTACCAGATTGAGGTACTCCTTTTATTTCTATATCTAATCATAATTGATGAAATAATATTATCATTATCATACTTTACGAAAATATGGCGCCATAGATACACCATTTAATAAGAAACGATTTTGATTAACAAAGTAAAATTAATTAGTAAGAACTTCACACACATTATACTACCTAAGTTGTTATTTCAACCCTTTCACTGTCCCGTGAATCACATATGAACATTTCCATTGTTTAACTATTGTGTCTTCTGACGGGACAGGGAAGGTGTTAACAAAAAAGTTTTTGGTGAACATTAAATAATACATATTATGTTCCAAAATACACCCAGTATCACTCTTCTGACACCTCTCAAACTTAAATCTAAGTGAGCTAAAGAAAAATTGTCTTCGTGAGCAGTCTAGCAAAATAATCAATCGAGACCTGCACCTTGATTGAAAATACACCACCACCGCTTGGCCACCTTTTAAAATCATACGGAGTGCTACTTCAACGAGTCTCACGAAATACAAAACCAATCAATAAAGTCGAAGACGAACCACTAATTGAAGTTCTACACTAAGTAACATAGCATATATCAGAGGCCGCAGCACGAACACTATCAAAAAATATTTGTATCAAAGTGTAAATATTATCATAATGGGGAACTGTGTTCAATATGTCCTCATTCACTTTAGAAATATTTTAATTCGTGATAGAAAGATTAAAATTTGTCCGAGCTACTTCAGATGCTGGAAGCTTGATTTATGCAGCTTATTTAACACCTGCTTTGTAAGATAACTATACTATATAAATTTAAAACAACAGACGGTACCGAATCAAATGTTTAAAAGAATTAAAATGGTGTACGGGAAAATACTTATAAACGTAGGTACAATCACAACGGTGACCGGAAATTCCAGCTTATGATACTTCTTGGGATTATATAAAGAATTTAATTAGAGACAGTCTGTACGTATAATTGGATGATCACCAATCCACAAATTAATTATATGGTAAGAGTGCTGCTATGTGCCTCTATTTTCTATTATCATTATTATATAAGTACTAGCGTCGGATGTTAAAGAATAATTATTTATATATTCAAAGAACTCTTACAAAGGTGGTTTTATAATTGAAGCAAAAAATTAATTAATTAGTAACATTTCTTTGTTCTAACTAACGAATACATTACGAATGAGTGTTATAGACGTGCCACAAAAGCGCTATTGTGGTTGGAAAAGACATAAAAAAAAGTTGCTACTTTCCGAAGCCACAGGACAGGTCGGATGGGGTTATACTCGTATTAATAAATTAGTGGCGTGGTTACGGCACTATTTTAAAAATCATTATACATATTATTTTATATAATTAAATGTGAATGTACTGTGTCTGTGTGTAACGCAATCACGTCTAAACTATTAAACCGATTTGTATGAGATGTGGTACATATACAGAAATAGCCTAGAGCCTAAGATAAAACATAAGTAGGCTACTTTCTGACGAGAAACTCATTGATTTGTTAGATTAGTCTCCGTCTCGAATAGCAGGATACCTTAATATAAAAACAGAACGATTATTGATGTTAACGGGAATGGGGACAACCTACGCGGTTGAAAACGCTAGCAAATAATAACCTAATATTTAGTAGGTTGTTGCTGTCTGCTAAGTATAGGAACCTTATTTTCGAATAATGACTGATCGTAACTGTAATTACAATACATGAGGTATTGTAATTACAGTTTTAACAGTACCTAAATATTATTAGACCTACTCATCTAGATCGTTTATATTATGTTATTATGTTCAGTTTTATTTGTGGAATTAGGTCATAATTAAAAGTATACTTCTTATTTAACTTGCTGGGACTCACGGTTTTACCCGTTAAACATGTATCACACACAGTATTCTGTCTCGTTACTAACAAAAAAATAAACTATGAGATTTAAAGAAACGGTTATACATACGTACATACATTTGAGCGATTCATTTTTCTATATGTATAAATAGATTGTGATAGGGGTACATAAATTTGACCGATAATAACCGTAAATTCGCCGTCGGGGATGCGTACCCATTCATAGACATATCGAGGACCCCACCCAGTGCTTTGAGAAGCACGTAAAGCCGTTTGCCCTGCTGTCTGACCCGAATAATATATGACCCCGACTCAGATCTTTGATAGTCGTTAAGTCAATACTATTCTGATAGCCTTACCTACTATGTGATACTGTGCTATTATGTGAAAATATTACTTTGTAATAAAACTACTTTAAACGGATTATATCGCTTCTAATTTTGATTTTAACTCACGTTTCAACCCCTTGCAGGTGTCATGGTCACGGGCAGAGCGTGATAAAATCCGTTAAAAAAGTTGTTTTACTAAAATGTCCTTAATTTAAAATTCACATATAAATTACATATTAAGTAGGAAGTGTAATGAGTACATTAGGTCAGATGGGTAGTAGATCCATGTGAAATACAGTATTTCAGTGAAACCGATTAGATTGGAAGCCGACCCCAACATAGCTTGGAAAAAGGCTACACAGAAGAATTGTTTTTATTACTTAACATAGTTACATGATGGCAAAAATCATATCAAATCACTGTTTGTAATAACATTACAAATATATTTATGTATATCGTCTTATTTGATTGTGGGCATGGCAACTCAAGCTTTTGTGTCGTTAAATACAGGGGCCCTTATCATAAGCAAAACCAATCAATACGTACTATACAAACTGACAAATATCATATATCCGATCACAATGGTATGTCACCCTTGTAATTAAAACGGTCGGAACAAAGGCCGCCATGAGTTATACATATTTAGGCTTCAAAGGTAGGGGCCGGCACTGCATACTGCGTTGGTCTTGTATGAGGTTAATCCAAAGCCATATTAGCTATTTCAAAGTGCCGTGTTAGATTTGTCGTACAGTTATTTGGAAGGGAAATATGTTAGACTAGTACCTATGAGGTAAAAGCTTATTAAATCGGATTAGAGCATGAATATGAATATCGCATTCATTCCATTACAAGCATGTTGAATAGGCTTACAAGAAACTCTTAGAAATCAGTAGGGGTGTATAAGTGGGGGTGTATAAATGTTATGTCTGTCGTATGCTTAAGCTTATTATTGGGGATTTGCTATCTGATGGAGTTTAGATTGTTATTTTCGATTTTTTTTTATGATAAAATGTTCGCTCGCTTGCGTCGATAGGCATTCACAATAGCTGTGAGCCGTGACAATAAACGATTGCAAATTATGTTGTTAGGAAATTTTAAAACTTTATAGTTAGTACTTATAGTACTGCTAACCGTCTAAAGTGATTATAAAGACTATAGAGTTTAGTACCTATGTAAATAAAATACCAAAATTATTAATTTTAAGTTCAAATCCTTTCAGGATGTTATAAAACGTAAAAATTACTATGCGCGATGCAAAATATCATGCCAGCTGTTACAAGGTATCTTTAGGTATTTGTCACCCAGACGACAGAGGAAAAATGAAAGAAAAAATGTTTATTTGGCGCAAGACCGCACTTAAACTTAACGACGAGTAGTAATACCGAAAATAGGTAAAAATATCATTAATTATAAACATGAAAAAATGGTTTTGGGAGCTGCATTCAAACATAAGGTAATAAAAATGTTTATAATGCCAGAAAAATACACCGAAGACAATTCAATGATGTCTGAAGCTTTTGACGAAATAAATCCGATAGCGCTGACGGCATATTATTGTGGAGAGACTAACCTGAATGTTTGATTCTTTTGTATTATTTTGAATTGTTTGATACTTTTTAACAAGATCATAATAATATGTAAGCCGTTTTACAAAATTTTCTCTATTGGTTGTAATGTTTTGTTAATATAGTAGTCAAAATAAAACCTACAAATATCATAATATAGTCTGCAAAAAACATACTAGTTATTTTTATAAAGACACGTATCGTTTCAAGAATTTCATGAATAGCACTAGGTAGGTAGTTGTTTTCTTTTGTATTCCAATATCGATACTTTTATACGATCTTGGCTGATAAGGTCGAACAAGGCAGACAATACAATAATTTACTTGCAATTAATTTAATAAACTTGGGCACTAAAATAACCCTGTTTCAGACCGAACCACTTTCACTTGTTTCATTTATAATACTGGCCTATAAACGTCCCAATGCTGGGCACAGGCCTCTTCCCATGAAGAGAATAGAGAATAGATATGGTAAGGAAGAACTTTAAATCTTTACAATTTAAATATATAAATCAGTAAAAGTTGAGTAGACACAAATATATTTGCAAATTACTGACACGTTCACGCATACGATTACAAATAGTTCTGACCGTACATCTGTGCTCCAAATACCATATATTTGTATTATATTATTCTACGTTCTTGTATGAGAGCGTAAACGATTTATTAATGTAATAACATTACTAGCGGCGAGCAAATTTTATTGATCCTAAACTATAATTACTGCTACGACGTCTAGAGTGTCATTAAAATTTTGTTCTACAGGTGGGCTAAATACTAACTTTATATTCGCTTAAAATAGGAATGAAAATAACGAATACTTGTCCTTCTGGTTTCTCATATCCCCATAGAAAGGATTCATGCCATGTTATTGATACTGAACGAGTGCACCCTTAGACTGCTTATCGCATCGTACCGGCTGCACGCAGCACTAGTACATATGCACATTAGCTTGTTTCACAATCGTAATATCAGGAATTAAATGTACCTGTTGCCGACGGCTCCGCCTGTGGTCCCTATATTTTTGTGGTAAGTTATGTTACTATGTTAGTCAAGGATTATGTAGCATTCTAATGGAGATATAATTTTTTTAAATCATATTTGAGTCGCAACACATAAAGTAAAAAATACAAATACTTTATATTTATTATATTCGTATCATACAAATGGTTTATTTAATCCAATTAACACAATTCCTGTTACTTACTGATTTGCTATTCGAAGAAATGTTAAATATAGGTCTTCCATAGAATTTTCCTGTCACGTTGAATTCAGCGAAGCAATACTGAATGATAGATTTGTTTATAATATAGTGATTTAGAGCCAGAACTGATTATAATTACGGACTTTTCAATACTCATGTATTCATTAATTGTGTTTTTCTTTTCTTAAAGACATAAAAGTATGCTCACGCCGGGAGTAGCAAACACTGCGCTACCCCTCTTACAGGTGTAGATGTGGTATCACTCCTCAAATAATGGAACACCTGCTGTCTTGTCCTTCGTGCCCTTACACCTGGACCATATACTGAAAGCTACTGATAATGTAGTTCTCGTAGTAAGGACCGACACAATATGATCGACACGATGTAGAATAGTAGGTACCTACTGTATTTGGCAGCTTATGTTTCCTGTTCGATTTCTCATGAGCCGTGACTCATATTATAATATAAGTAAGTGTATGCGGCGGTACCTTAATGGCTAGGACGTCGGACTTACGCGATCAATTGGTTGCGGGTTCGAATCCCACCCATTACACTACCGACGTGAACCTGCACGTAACACAAGCGTCTTAGCTTAGCACGAGGGGTTAACAAGATTACTAGTAATGTGCGACCCACATTGCTAGTAACCTTTTTAAAGAAAAAAAATATATAAATATTTATTGACATACTGGAGTGGGGTAGGCCAAAAAGACGCTGACGAGATGACATCAATCGCTTTTTGCCGGATAGGTGGGGAACGGCTCAAGACCGAGGGGGCTGGAGCAGGTTGGAGGAGGCCCTTGCCCAGCAGTGGGGCACCTAAAAGGATAAATAAAAAAAATATATATGAATTATTCACACTTTATAATTATAACCCCGACTGCTCTGCTAGTGCGAAAGTCAGATTGTCTTTTTATAATTTCGCGAGAACATGAAATTTTCAATAATCTGACCAGGCTTGCCAATAAAACACATACCGTACTTATGTACATATTACGCAGGCTTAGTTTCATCGACAAACTGTCTAATTTATCTTGCCCTCAGCGTTATCTTACTAAATTCAATGGTAATAAATAATTGAGTATTGAGTATTCATATTTAGCCCTAGATTTCTATTCAGTAGCAGTTCCTATAAATTCGCTTTATAACAAAGTCTATCATTAAAAAAAGGACATCCGCTTTAAGAAAAACAAACCTTCATTCTGACGCAATCGGATGAAAATATCAAGAAATAGTGCATCCGGCAATTATACGGATGTTGATTATACGGACGTTGATTTCTCAGGACAAATCAAGTCTAGTTCGACCTTTATATTCTTATAATTATTTTATTTCTAGGTTTTGCGCATTGCACCTCTTATTACGTAGCAAAAAATATTATTATCTTTCTTGGAAATGCGATCCAATCCCTTTGCGATGTAAGTAAACAAAGTTTCCTGAAATTATTCCTTTTATAATTATCTTTAATATAGTTCTAGGAAAGAGTATAAATAACATTCTGCAAAAAATTTTATTAATCCCTATCAAATGAAATACTTTATCTTTCATATTCATATTCTTTATTACAATCCATAGTGTACATTAATGGTGGAAAAGGAAATATATTATATAATATTTTCTCTCCTACTCATGCCGTGCCCGACAGGGTCCACAATTTAGTTACACTTTATTATTTTTTTATAAGATCTTTATACATTGTGGAGAGAAAATAAAGTATTAAGTATTGTATTGGAAAAATTAAGCCAACAATGTGCGGTATAAGTTCCCCGTAAGTAATTATAAAAAAAAATATGAAACCTCCGTCTGTTTGCATCGATTTATCGTCAATTGACGCAAGCGTTCACATTGAATTCTCGATTACAGATGGGATTTATTGAGTGTATTCCTGGAATTTTGGGCTGATTGATACTCCCGACATAAGTAATGAAAAAAAAATTTGGTATTTTATGCTGTGCAAAGCCATAGCGGACCAATTGGGATTCGAAGTCGTAGCTACTTTTTCAGCCAAATTACCTTTGTATAATACTTAATTATACAAAGTTAATTTGGCCCTTTGGCGAATCTCACCAGCCTGTGTCCTGTGATCGCCGCAAAACGCGCCTGAATCTATCATCCTCACAGTCAGCCTCAAAATTTAATAACCGTATCCATATTTCCAAAACGACTTAATTATTGCGTTAACGATTAGAAGCGGTGGTAGCCTAAAAGGCTAGGGCGTCGGACTTGCGATCATGTGGCGGGTTCGAATCGCACCCATCGCACTACCGACGTGAACCCACTCGTTACACAAGCTATTTAGCTAAGCACGAGGGGTTAACAAGAATACTAGTAATGTGCGACTCACATTAATTTCTAGTAAGCTTTAAATATATATATTTCGAGCATCCCAATACAAACAAAGGCTTTTTGACCTTATTGTGTGATTAATAAATCGTTATCTGTCATCATTCGGTTCATCGTACATTCTTAACAAATTTAGACATGATATAATTATATTACGCTGCGTGCCGCTTGATGTCCCGTTTGTAAGGTTCTCGCAGAAATAGATTTTCTTAAAATACCCGGATGAAAAAAATATAAGAAGGCTTAATAATCATTCAGTATAACAGTAATGCTCTTGAGAATTATTTGCATGTGCAAGAGAGACAAAATAGTTTAATCTCCAACTTATGCACACTTAAAATTTGTTTCAATGAATAGTTACCTAAATAAACTTAAACAACCTATGGTTCTACAGCAGTATTTGAATTCCTACTTAAAAAAATAAAGAAGCGAACAATCAATTTTTTTTCTATGTACACACCGCTTTAAATATTATAAGAGTTTTTAATATTAAGTTTAATTTGATAACCTGAAAAATTGCTTTGTCGGATAGATCGCGACAAGCGTTTTCTAAAAATACTTGCCATTCAGTCTCGCCTATATCCTGCTGAACTAATGACAGGGCTATCGTGAAACGATAAATTATATTAACAAAAACGATACAGTGGGAACTTGCCCTAAGCACTTTTTTTTTATTTTATCACTCTATCACTCTGTTTAGTCGTTATGACAAATAAGAATAACGGAGATGCGTACTAAAAAATTAGGGGCTTAGAATAAAACCGCTACTCGTGGGTGACGTAAGAGGCGACAAAAAGATATGAAAACAAAGAGAATCGTTCTCTTAAAGAAAAAATACAAATTTGCGGTCACTAACCCGTTGCCCGGCGGCGTGTGACAAGGGTAACAAACACCCCATGATCGCGCACCATAACTCACGGCCCTCGGTTCCCGGAACTCCCACTGAAGAAGGCTGAGGACCGGGTGCTGTCGAGCAACTGTGGAAATGCCTATGCCCAGCAGTGGACCGCGATAGGCTGAGTTGATTGATTGTACATCAATATTTTTTTGTATCCCAATATTATTAGAATAAGTACTAATGTTATATTCTAACAAATAAATTCCAATCGAGCGTATTTTAAAACCCTGACATGAAGTTTTCTCTGTTTTTAATTATTTCTATCTTCATTATATTTAATGAAACCATAGTAACTACTTGTTCGGGAACTATCAAGACAGAAATAAGATATCTTCAATAAACAATAGAAGCGGATACTTACACTGAATGAACGAGGAAGCAAGGTAGAAGAAAAATGTTTAATAAATATAAAATATTAAGCATTAACATTAAATAGGTATGTAAGAAATATATTTTCAACCTGTTTTTCAACTAGACTGGTAGTCAAGTCCAGCTGTATTAATTATAATTGAAAATGAAATAAAATTAAATTAGCAGTTACGTTTTCTTATTTAATGTTACTGTCCTAGCTTTAAAACCACACCGCTACACACACATAAACGCAAACCTTTGTTCGCTATTGTATTAAAATTCCAAGATGGCCGGCGCGCGCGCCATCGCGGCGCCCGGTCGTCGCCGCGACAGCAGCTAGTTTGGTTGAAGCTGCCGCCGAGTGGAGGCGTTTGAACATTGCGGTCTTCACGCGCTCGGTCGATACTATTAAAAGATGATGGACTGAACTGATTACAATGTTGAGTTGGTCGAGAGTTGGTCTGCATGTAGGTATGCCATCAGTGCAAATTGTTTGTGGTGGTTACGTTAAAATGTAAGTGTACACGGAAGAAATCTCAAGTGAGTAACAATTACGTGCAAAAATGATTAGTGCTTTCGACTCTTTAAAAACGAATGTTTTAGTGTTGTGTAAGCTAAAAGATACTCAGCGACGTCGTGCTAGGCTGTGTTGATAGAAACTTCGAAAAATATCTCCAGGTAATTTAAATACCTACGTAATTTATTTATTTATGACTGACAATGACGACGTTGTCGTTTTCGGTACTGTTTTATGTATTAATGATGTTTTTTGTAAAGTATCTAGTGTGCCGACACAGCGGAAAATCGTCTTGCTAGAAATCAGATTTCCGTAATTTCTGAAGGTAGTAGGGTTGTCACTTCGACGTAACGTCATATGCGGGGGGGGGGGGGACTGCCAGGCGGCCATCTTGTTGTGTTCGAGAAACATCTACCATTAATTATTATTCATTCGACATAAAGCGAGCGATGTCGAGCGTGTTGGGCGATAACATTATTTTTCTAATCTAGATATATTTCATCAATCCTTAATGATTTCTTTATTTTGAAAGTACTAAGGTGGATTGTTATAATAGAGTAATTACAGAGTAGCTGTATTTCTGTGATAGTGTGATAGTGTCTCCGCCTCGCCCGGTGATTCATGCGTGCTCGGATACTAACCTTGTTGATTGAAGCAAAGTTCCGTCATCCGAAAGGGAATAAGAAGGTTATAAGTTAATAATCTTAAAACAAAACGATAACGTTTATAGGTTACAAAGTTTCTAAGACCTTATTGGTCAACGACTTGATTGTAAAACCATTTTGTCAGCGGTCATCGAAAGCGACTTTTTTCATTAGTTTTTGGGTTCATTAATAAAGTTAGTACCTACGCCATACATCGAATACTTAAATAAGATATAATAGCTCCCAGCCACTACTTGGTATTCGAATAACAATTTTAGTATTTCCAAATATCGAGTGTTTTTGGCACATTTTGGATAAAAGGTTTTCCTGGTACTGAGCTAGCAGTAATCCCATGAACCCAATGTGTTACAGGAAATGTAGGCTAGCTATGATACGATATATTTATTTATTTCATAATTTATATCCCAAAAGAATATATTAAACAGCAACTGTATATGGAGTATTAGATGACAATCAGAAAACAAATTACATATAAGTGATACAACAGCCTATTTCACCGTTGATTTAATATTCTTAGTGTACTGATTCTTGAGACACTTGCACTGTATGTAATATATACACATATGTAACGTTTTACTTTAAAAAGTCGATTTCCTATCGTTAGGCCACCATTAATTATTTGCTTCTAGCTGAAACGTCATGTAAAAGCTTTGATATAGCCTACAATATATAAATACCGGCCTATATACTCGTACGTCCCACTACTGGGCACAGGCCTCTTCCCATAATTATAGAGTGTTGAATGGTTATAATTATGTATACATATAACCATTTTTAAAAGAGTAACCTATGGAGTTTCTTGCCGGTTCTTCTCCATAGGAATGACACCTTGGAACCGAGCAACTAGCGTCATTAACGTTTTGAAAGTACCTGTAAAGGTCTACTCGAAATAAAAGTCGACTATACCAGTCTTGGACCGGATGGTGGTGTTGCGTATCCGGTATTCTATTACATATTATGAAAATGTCAGCCATCTTGGATTTGAAAATGCATCCGAGAAACTATAAAACATCTATGGAATTGGTATTCTTTACCGTCCACTATTTTTTTTATGAAAGTTTTTTGGCTTCTATCAAGTTAGGGTAATTTTTGAGCAAAGTAAAAAGTAGAAATATAAAATCTGAAGTTTCTATTTATATATTTATCGATCACACTATAACCTTTTACAATCCATCTAAGCTCGACAAAACGTCGCTTAGGTAACAATACCGCGTAAGTCGAAAATTGGTCATATGACGTTTTATACTTCATTGGATAGATATTGTAGGCACGCATCGAATGATGTTAGATTTTCTTTAAAATTATCCAATCGCAGCGCGTTATTCAAGTAGTTCTGGCACCGCGCAAATCGTTTGTTGTGTCACAACCGCATAAGTCGTCAGTCCGCCATACTTTCTCGTGTTGATGTGTGACCGCGCAGCAAATTTATTGTATTTTTTTTGTCTATTACAATTTTATCAGAGAGACAGACACTTCTGATGCACCAAAAAGGTAAGCCAACTTGATTATTAATTATGTTGTAGTATAGTAGAGTGTAATTACTGTTATTTTAGAGATATTATATACTTCAATTGACTTAGGCGGTATTGTAAACTATTTTATTTTGACTTACGCTGTGTTCCTTAAACATTTTAATAGGACTTGAGCGGTATTAAACAGACTTTACGTGTATAGTTTTTATTATATTAACTTACTTTTTTATAAATAAAAAGGATTATTTTGGATATAATTATGATTTTTTACTCATTACCAAACGAATTTATGTGTATGCATTCAAATTTGATAAGTAAATATTATATTTTTATTATTTTTTCAGTTTATGAAAATGACCGAACATCTTGATACCGCTTACAGCATGAACGAAGAGGAGAAAGACGTGGAGAATCAAGTTAAAGTAACGACTTTACTCGATTTAAAAAAAAGGCGGGATGCGTTGCTGGCACAAAGAAAGGTTATCTTAAAAAGGAAAAATTGCGAAAAGCTGGCACAGGCAACAATAAATAAACATAATAAACTGTACACCAAATCAATTGATTATATTTCTGATTCAATTGAAGAAACTGTTATGGAGGATTTACATCAAACAGTTGGTAGTATCAATGTTGAAGCTGCCGGCTTAGATGACGAAAAAATTGCACAAGCTGATACAATTAAATTCACCAGCAAGGGTAGGGTATTATTTCAAGATAACCAGATGGCACGATTTGGTTTAAATTAAATTTTGATGATCCTCTGCAACTCTTGCCTCAACGTCCACTTAAACTGAGCAATGATGTGATGCCCTTAAGTGTGCTGCCTAAACTGTATGATGCGAAACTACCGATTTCCCAGCGGAAATACAAAGATCTGCAAGACGAATTCATAATTATTTAAGGATTCAACGGTTTACTCACGCGCATTCTCGGGATCGCCCGACTAGTTTCAGACTCAATAGGAGTCCTTAATCATGAGCTGACGCGGCGGCGGCGGTGTCGCGAGTCGAACTGGCGCGTGAGTAAACCTTTGAATCCTTAAATAATTAAGATCCTACAATATAAAAGCTTAAGTATCTCCGTGCTTCCCATTTATGGAAATACCCTCAACTATTGGAAAAAAATGATCAAATTATTATATAATTATAAGTTAAGTTCTAAATGTGTACATGGACAATCAAGTTTGGGCTCAAGCCACTCTTCCCATCCGTATGGGTGGGCTCGGCGTCCGCTAAATTAGTAGTATTAGTTTACCAGCTTTTATATCCAAGGTCCGCGGCACGGTTAAATTACCCAGGAATATGCTAGCCTCCACACTGGTTGATTTTGACGTGCTTCACCAAGGCGGTGGATGCCTGGAGACTTGGTTTCCCGAAATCAAATCTCCCTGACCACCCGTCATCGCAAAGACTGGGTTGAGCCATTCTGTAGAGTAGTTTAGCAAAACCTTATGTCTACATCTGCTACTACTTACTGTTTAGTCTAAAATATATTACTTGGAATAGAATATCCTCTCATCATAAAAATCGACCAATGCAATAAGGCTATTACCGATGAATATTGAATTGAAAAAAATGTTAAAACCAACTTCTAACGATACAACTAGCAGCGACATCTGGTGGATTATTTATTAAAAATTCCCTGTATATGTCAAGACAATAAATATAAGGACTTGGATTTAAATAATATTTAGGTACAAACTAAACATAAACTAATATAATAATAAATCACATATCTACACACGAAAAAAAAACCAAGTAAATAACTAATCAAGTCTAAAAAATGGCGTAAAAGTGTTCGTCCGCATCGCTGTCGATCGGAAGTGTACCCAAAAAAATATTAATGATTTGTAATAGAATAATAATTTTCACTTTTAAATATATATAATAGATTATAGATATTCCTACAAACAAAAAGTTTAAGTAAAATTTTCTAGTCAGAACTTTAATCCAATGCACTTTACAAAACCTAAGCGAAACAATCAAATACTCCTGCATACTTGAATCGATTTATCGTGTACCGAATCGTATGGTTGCATCGGTAGTAGCGACGTATTGACAAATGTCAAAACGGGCCTTTTATTTCGTGAATTTACTGTTAGTTTAATCAAGCAAATGCTACGGCGTTTTAACATGAAATAGAATGCAAGTGTGCCCATTAGTCACACTACAAATTAAAATAAATTAACGAGTTATCACGTGAAAAAGCTATTAAAAAACCTTAAAAACCGTAAAAATAAACCTTGTAAAATAAGAACTCAACTACATATGTCACTTAAGTAATACAACCGAAATATAGGTAATATGTATAAATCAAATTAATCTTTAACAAAGTAACGACAAAAATCTATAATCCGTATCATTTTAAAGTTAATGCTAGGTTACGTTTAGTCTAGGTTCTTTTAAATTCCCCAACAGCTTATGACGGATATGCATTTTTTATTTGTTTGCGCAGAAGTACAACATTCAGCGCATTCAGCATAGGTATAATTTTACTGAAAATTTCAATTACCTACAGTAGAATTATACCGAAGGAAAAATTTTGAATGAAAGCGGAAGCTGCTAAGCTTCACAAGTTACACTTGCGACATCTACAGACGGAATTCAACTCTATTTTTCCTTTGGTCTGCAACAGATGTCGTTTAGGCATGGTTTTCTGATATTGATTACAGCGCCATCTATCGTGGGGTTTCCGGAGTTTGATTTTCTATCTGTTTTGAGGAACGTTTTACTTATTATTTAAGTTCCAAGCTGTGTCACTAGGTGGAAAACGCTTGAAGTTAGCAACCGAAAAGTTGCTTTTGATTTATTCCTCGGCACGTAATATGGTGCAAAAAAATTAATTTAATATCTTTTAGGTATCTAGAGCTTTTGCCTTTTCATAACAATTTGTTTAAATGTCAAAGAGTAAAGAGAGGTTTATTTACAAAGCTTTGCAACGTTTTGCTATTTTCGCGAATCTAAATCTCCTCCAACATAATGTTATACTTGATATGTATATCAAGCTCTCGTGGTTGGAATATATAATGTTCTGTAGATTGGGTCGTCGGTGGCTGGTCGCACCGGAAGGTTCCAACTTTTAAGATTTTACAATTCTGTATAAGGTAGCATTTTCTTGATGATGTGAAATAGTTCCAGAATGCATGTAACAGAAAATATGTCTCAGCTGATTTTTACAGTTCATCTGAAATGGGATTTTAATCACCAAGCTTGTGAGCAATCTATTTCGCACATTACTAGTATTCTTGTTACCCCTTCATGGTTAATTTTGAATAGTTCTTAAAATTAATTAATAGTTTATTATTGGAGGTTCTAAATATGAATGGTAAGCTGAACTAGAATAATTATTGATTCGCATGTCGATTGCGAAGTAACTATTTGCCGTTGCATTTATAAAATTATGCAAAAATGCTGATCAGAATGTATATTATAAAATGTTCAATGATTATAATTATGCTTGATTCGCATGTCAATTTTATTGCGATGTAACAATTTTCCGATGCATTTATAAAATTATGCAAAAATGCTGATCAGAATGTATATTATAATATGTTCGATGATTATATATTATACCCCAATGAATTACGATACTATTATTATGTCATTGTTTCTAGTTCTTCCTATTTTTTTTAAATACAGGCATGTTAATAATCAATTGTAACTTAAGGCAAATATATGTTATAATCTCGAACAGCCTTCAAATACACGTCAGACCTGGGTTATGATCGTGACCGAAGGACGCGGGGGGCAGCGGGCGGTGGAGAACAATGCGACACATTGGTTAGTACTCCAAAGTTGTACTAGAGCGGAAGCAAGGATTACCGAAAAATCAACCCTTAACTTTCTAGCATGATTATAAAAATCAAAATATTTGGAATTTGTTTATCAAGTCATCTTTGTTTTCCATAGGGATAACTAATTGTAGAAAAGCGGTTTAGGTTTTTTATTGGCAAGTACTAACCTACGTATTTTTTCGTTAAAAGTGATACGAAAACACATTCACTGATTCGCTAAAAGGCAAATGAGCGAAAATAAGGACGAAATTTTAACTCGTATACTACATGACGTTTTTTTGAGGTCGATAGAGTTTATACTTACTATCTGGCTGCCCTAACACAGTCTATTCAAAGACTTGTCCAAGCGTCTTGTTGACACCTCATGTGACCCAAGGGCTGGTTTTTACCTTGGTCAGCGGTTAAGCATTGCCATTCAACGTGGCAATGCTGCCAGCCTTATGGGCACACTTCCAGTCGACAGCGATGTAGAATAGCTTTTTAATGCAATTTTTTTTGTTTAATTTTTATAGTTTAGTATTAGGATGTGTTTATAGTTAACTTGGAACTATTTATTATATATACTTGTTCCCTAAGAAGAAGTATCAAAACAAATTAAGTTTAAGGGGTTATTGTTTCTTTTTTATCGGTTCTTTTAAAGTCCAGACAATTTATCACTAGTATTAATATTGGACTGGCCTTTTGAAGATCCGAGCAAGCCTGTGCCAAGGCAAGTATGTCCCGAACAGTTAATGCAACTGAACCATTTATAAAGACGCTCCACAGCTGACACAACAATACTCATTATTTGCAGTTGTTTGTTACTTATGCAGTTATTATTTTCAATGTATCCTGTTTAATGTTTCTAGTGTGTTTGTTATATTAGTTTATTTTTTACTTGTTTAGTATAGTTATAAGTGTTTTGGTTGTATATGCTGTAAGCTTATATTTTATGAATAAATGAATATGAATACCGTCAGGGGCACCTTAAAAATGTGTCAGGTAACATCTCAGATCTCCAGACTAAAATGACTACAATTTATTATACATGACTATAAAATTAATCGAGCATGAATGTGGATGGATATAGAGAACAAGCACGATCAAAGAAATGGTGAATGGATTGTGTGAAAGTTTACATAGTTACTACGAGAACTTACGCCAAGTGCTCGTAGTTAGCATGGTTAGAAATAATGTTACTTGAGAGATGACGTCAGATAGAGAAGTATGGAAGAAAATGACAAGCTGTGAAGTGTCCAAATGTTTGGGATAAAGGCAGGGGGATGATGACAATATCGTCGTATAAATGTAGGCTTTTTTTATGCAAATTAATAAAAAATTGCCGTAAATTAATAAATCAGAACTGATAAATAAATGTTGACAACATAACATACATTGCTCTGAATCCGAAGTGAGTTATATCTAAAGAATTTGTGTTATTGAATCAGAGACACCAAAGTTACCCAAGACTCTAGAGAGTGTAGAAAAGTGGTTTTTTACATTGACCCGCCCGGGAATCGAACTAACGACATGTTGAAAACCGGTGTGTTTGGAAAATGAACATAATAATATGACATTTTGATAAAATAAGACGTGGTTTTGTCAACATAAAACATAGTATTTTCTTTTCAATTGTAAACATATTGTGAAGTCAGAATGGTTATCTAATTAAATTTCTCTCGGAGAGAAGCTCTATTACCTACTTTATAAATAGCGCAGGCAACTCTTTTTGTTAAAGGAAGATTGTAATAATATCCGCAAAAGCCTACAGATATTTGATACTCAAAAAGGGAAACCTGGAAAATTGTTGGAAGTTTCGGTAATTCGTGTCTCGAGTTTACTTTGTGGCTTCAGGCTTTTGATAAAACTAGTTAAGTATAGACATTCAATCTACTTTACTTAATAATTGTTTAGAATTTAAAAATACATTTTAAAATCGTGCAAATATTGACATTATGGTTGCTATCCTCGACCTACTTGAGACTTACAATGATTCTCGAAAAAAAGATAATATCACTAATCTATAGTATACTTTATTTTTCGTGTTATGTTGTTGTGCATTAATAAGCACATTAACCTAAATTAAAACATGTATTCAGCATTTGAAATAAATGATATTTAGGGGTTAAGCGAATAGCATAGCGACACTAGGTTAACAGGGCCGCGGTTCATAATAGAATCGGTCTCACTCGAGGTTGACCCCGCCAGGCACCAAACCTGAAGGTCAAGGTTAACCTGTGAACTTCGTGTAAATCGCAATTATCCATTTAGATTTGCACGGTTTTGTTCTATATGTTTTTACGGATTGTTACATTTAGGATTATTTATCAGGAAATTGTTAGATAGGTGTTTGTTGATTATAGTTTTATGTATAAAAATTGCTTCACTTATAGGATGTGTTGTAAAACGCAAATCATAGTTTCGTAGATTGTTCAACTGCGAATCAAATAACATGTTTTATCTACACTTATATATATGTAAAGAAATTATAATTTCTTTAAGAAGTTTTTATATGTTCCCTCTGTCGGAAAAAGTATTATTTGTACATAGGTAATATAGTATATTATCTATGATAGGTAAGCTCTCTGGATGTTGACGGCTGTCTGTTGAATCTACGTGTTGAATGGATACTTAATGACATAGAATAATATAGAAAGGAATTTTTATTTAATTAAAATACTTTAAGTGTCGTTTCTTTGTTTACAGGTGAGATGTTTATTTAAGTTATTATATTTAAGTTAATCTTGTTTGTGTAAATATAAGCTATAAAATAAATCTTTGTTTACAGAGCAACGCAATGTTTTAATTGAATTTTAATTCTAAAAGGAAAATTAAAATATTATCTTATAAAACGAATTAACATACTATTTATCACAGTATGATTTTAAAATTAAATACGCTCCAGGAAAATATAATATAGAAGCAGATTGTTTAAGTAGGAATCCGGTATTGGATGCGTATGAAGATACGGATGAACAATTAAAAATCGTAAACATGTTAAAACTGGCTGATATAGTTACAGATCAGGAAAATAATGAAGATATACAAAATAATAAAACACAATTAATATTGCGTCACAATGTATACTACAAAAAGGTAAGGAAGCGCGAAAAAATAATATTATCAGAAGAATTTAGTAAAAAACTTATAAAAGAGGTACATGAAAATATGTGTCATTTAGGTTTAAAACAAATGCAAAGCAAAATAGGAACGATATATACAGCGAAAAACTTGACGAAAAATATAAAAAAGCATTGTAAGGGATGTGAGATCTGTATAAAAAATAAAACGAGAGGGCAGGAGAAGTATGGTTTAATGTCACATTTGGGTCCTGCCACAAAACCTTTTGAGATAGTCTCAATAGACACGATTGGAGGCTTTGGAGGCTCCCGATCAACTAAAAGATATCTACATCTTCTTGTGGATCATTTTACTAGATATGCCTATATTATTACCTCAAAAACACAAAATGCTAATGATTTTGTTAAGTTAATCAACAACGTAACTGACACTGATACTGATACAATTGGAATGATTCTCACCGATCAATATCCGGGAATCAATTCGAAAGAATTTAAAAAATTTTTAATAGAAAAGTCAATACCAATAATTTTCACTGCGGTAAACGCTCCGTTTTCTAACGGCTTAAATGAAAGGCTTAATCAAACACTTGTAAACAAAATCAGATGCAAAATAAATGAAAAGAGAGATAAAATAGCATGGACAACCATTGCTCATAACTGTGTAGATAAATATAATAATACTGAACATACGGTTACTGGTTTTGCACCAAAGTACCTGTTAGATGGTACAGACGTTTCTTATTTACCAAAAGAACTGAAAATAAATAAAACAGAAGCTGAATGGATTAGAGATAGAGAAAAAGCATTGGAAAATTCGATAAAATCACACATTTATAATAAAAACATATTTGATAAGGATAGAACTGAACTAAGTTTCAATGTAGGTGATATGGTATATGTAGAGAATGGGAACAAATTAAATAGAAATAAATTAGATGAGGTAAGAATTGGTCCATTTCAAATTATTGAAAAGATATCAAATTCATTATATAGGATTAACACAGGGCATAGGAAATTAGAGTCAAATCTCTTCCATATCACAAAACTTGTACCAATACCTACTTAATAAACAACAAGGAAATGAATCCACAGTGAAAAAATGTTTAGTTATTTATAATATTGTATTGTTTTTAATGTACATTATTTAAGTATTGTTGTCATTATTTTCTTGAAAATAATTCTTTTGAGGGGGAGATGTAAAGAAATTATAATTTCTTTAAGAAAATTTTATATGTTCCCTCTGTCGGAAAAAGTATTATTTGTACATTACATCAATAATATAAAAGCCCACGTCACTCACTGACTCACTGACTCACTGACTCACTGATTCTGGAACGCTCGCACACTATGATAATTTTTAAAGAAAGAACACATAACAAAGAGTTTATCATAAAAAAGTTTCAAAAACAATATTTTCGCGAAACGTCAATGACTGAAGAAAAGTATTAAGTTTTGTTATGATTCAATCAATGTATAATACTTTACGCGCGAGCGAAGCCGCGGGCAACAGCTAGTAGGTAATATAGTATATTATCTATGATAGGTAAGCTCTCTGGATGTTGACGGCTGTCTGTTGAATCTACGTGTTGAATGGATACTTAATGACATAGAATAATATAGAAAGGAATTTTTATTTAATTAAAATACTTTAAGTGTCGTTTCTTTGTTTACAGGTGAGATGTTTATTTAAGTTATTATATTTAAGTTAATCTTGTTTGTGTAAATATAAGCTATAAAATAAATCTTTGTTTACAGAGCAACGCAATGTTTTAATTGAATTTTAATTCTAAAAGGAAAATTAAAATATTATCTTATATATATAAAATTATACGATATAAAAAAAAACATGCATTTGTTTGTTCTTACTTCAAATGTAACCTTTTGTTTTTATTACTCTTAGTGTGACCCAAACTATAGGATCGAGTATTTGACATGAATAAGGTGTTTATCTGACCTCTACAATCCAGATTAACTGGGTAATACAGTATCCCTTAGTAAGGCAGTGAAATATCACGTATGACGGCCGGGACCAACAACTTTTCACGCTTTATGAAGTTCGGGGAGGGGGGGGGGTCTCTGAAGGCTTCACTTAGCTTTACAATCCAAACATTTGCTTAACACGGTTTAATTCAGATGTGATGAATAATAATTTTATTTAGAGCGACTGATTATATATAATTTCTAATAACAAACAAAAGTTCTCTTCTTCTCTTATCTTCTATTATATCTTATCTTGACTTAATCCTGCCTACCTATAACGTTTTAAGAGATTCTTTTTTCTCAAAAGATTAACGTAATCACAGCCAAGTGGCGTAGTTGGTCACTGTTACAAGATACAATAAAATTCATAATAAACAAGTAACATCAATTATATTAGAATCTAGGGTAGTCGAAAATAAGTAGTGTGTATTGTAGAAAATGTATGTTACCGTCCAGTATAAATGTTAGATTTTTGTTATTTTTGGTATAGACAATTATAATTTTACGTTAGATTGAGCCTTATTTAAAAAAATAAGACATGACCAGACATTTTTTTTATTTATTTATTTAATACTTTATGCACAGTGTACATAGGTGGACTTAATGCTAAACGGCATTCTCTGCCAGTCGACCTTTGGGTGGACGACTTATTTATTCATAATTTTAAACAAATAAAAAATCTTTTCTTCCTGCTTGCACTAGCTATACGGGTAAACGCGTGTTAAATGTTAGTGTTAATTGATTGATAAACCTTTATTCAATTTTTAACTTAAATACGCTTATAATTTTTAGACGCCATAACGGTAAAACATGTAGATTTTTTTTTGTAAAAAAAAAACGACGCCCGCACTAAGGAATTTAATCCTTGTGTCGCGGTGGTTTCACAAACATTCAAATCACATGCACAAAGAACACTCAGACTTAGAACAAGCATTTGTAGGTCACACAAATGCTTGTCCCATGCGGGGATCGAACCCGCAACACGTCGCGCACAGTGGTAATTAGCGTGGTGACCTATACCACTCGGCTACCCGTGCAGTTAAAGTTTTACCACCATTTATTTGTACATATTATTCATGTTTTACAAAATAAATATCTTTAATAATTAAAGGCTACCAAACTTTGCAGACTATAATTAAAAATCTTTCGCGAAACTTAGTAAAGATTTTTTGTTACTTAATCCGTCGTTACATTATCTCCTTGTAAACAATACTTTGACCTTACCGAACTGCCAAACCTTACGATATTTTCTTCAAGTATACTTATCTCTTATCAATTTATTTTCCACTAGTTTTAATCCTCACTTTGACCCCGTTTTTTCTATAAAATTGGATCCCGAGAGAGACTATTGTTGTTTTTGTAAACAATTAATATTGTGCCACAACAAAGAAATAAATAATCACTTCGAGGGTACAAAATTGAAGTATAATACTTATCAATTATTTTTAATAATCACCTTGTTAAATAAAATGACAGACTCGTTATTAAAATTGCTGTTAATTTAAGTGATTATGTAATTACTAACTTTTGTTGTCTAACATTAAAACAGCCCCCACGTTCACTTTGTTTACGATTTATTTATGGAAATGTAAGGTATGTATTGATTTTGTTAATCCCACGGAAATCGTTCCATATTTTCCGGATACAAAGAAGCTTATGCCTTATTCCATGTGCTACATACACACAACAACATTAATTGCTAACACATGCAGATTTACAAAACGCCTAAAGGCAATAATTTTTTTATCATTACATGAGAATATGGAAAAGTGAAAAGTCTAAATTGTTTTCTAGACAATATAATATTATAATACTTATTTATGGACCTTAAATTGTGTTAAAGGTGTTTGAAAAACTGATCGTGTTATTAAATTGTAAATTTATAATCGTAAAACACACGTTCAATATATGTATATAATATATACATATATGCAAATAAGCTAATATACTTCTTTCATTCGTTCTTACCTGCGCATTTCTTACCTATGTGGTACCTTCGTTGTCTCTGCTTCCATAACACAAGTGCTTTAGCAACTTACATTGGATTCGGAGCAATGTATGTGATGTTGTCCATGTTTATTTATTATTATTTATTTATTCTCATATCATGCGTCATACAATCCATGCACCTCTTTTTCGACCCACCCAAACCCATAACTTGTACGTCATCTACAAATATGGAAATCAGGAAAGACTTGTGTTTTCTTTGTTTTTAACGAATAAAATCAAAACCCACCCTCTATTGTACACCCGGGTGTCGAACGAGGGTAAATTAAAAAATGAACGTCAAGTTTTTATAAAGCATCAGCCGATAGGAGTTAGTGGTAAATTAAATGAAAGAAACACTTTTAAGTGTTGTGTGAACCCCTGTTCGTAACTTGTTAACAGTTGCAAAGGAAATAAAAACTTTAACAAAAAAATTAATCCGGCTTCGAAAACATCAAACAAAAATTCCCCACTTTTACTTTAAAGGAAAACATTAACTTTTGTAAAGTTACCTCTTGATCGGTTTGAAGTCGGAAGAAACTGCGAATCACGATGCTTGAACAATAATTTATAATTGTCCCAACGAAATTATACACAACCCCTCCGTGGGGGAGTCCGACACGCACTTGTCCGGTTTTTCTTTACTTTAGTACAACGGCGACAAAAAATACCACTGTTTCCTCAAAATGTTTTATTGTCTCGATTCGCCTTAAAATTTATTAATTTAGCTGCTGCTGAATTATTTTCGACCGATTTTCGTGAAATTTTGAGTTTTTTTTTATTTTTTCGACATATGTTTTGTTTTTATTTTTGTATGGTGTAATAATAATAATGTGGCTTAATAATAATAAGGCTTAATAATACACATACAACCCTTAATTTTCACTCTTCTATCACCAACCCCTGTTTTTTAATTACGATTTTTATGTTCTTTTCCATCCGAAATAAGGTCGCGAGATGGCAATCGAATGTAATAATTGTACTACGATATAATATTTATTTCTTCAATTTAAAATAATCTTCAACCCTTGACGTTCGATAACTGATCAGGTACCAATCGATCAGTTATCCCTGCCAGGTATCTACCGTTGTCATCTCTCAACCAGCAAACATCACGGAGTACGGATGAGATAGAAGCCGGCCTGCTGTCTCACTCTCTATACAGTTTTCGCCCATTTTTTTTGCCGGCCTCCTTTCTCTCACCCTTTTTACAGTTTTCGCTCGTTTTTAGGGTTCCGTACCTCAAAAGAAAAAAACGGAACCCTTATAGGATCTTTGTTGTCCGTCCGTCCGTCGGTCAAGACCCTTTTTCTCAGGAGCGCGTGAAGGTATCAAGTTGAAATTTATATCAAATACTCAAATCTACTGACACTTAGAGCTGTGAAAAAATTAAACTTCTAAGTCAACGCAATCAATAGATACAGCCGTTTATGCCGCAAATTTTCGACACTCGCAAGGGAATTAAAACCTACAGGGTACTTCCCATGAACTTAGAATCTTGAAATTTGGTGCGAAGCAACGTGTATAACACGTTGCTTCGCACCAAATTTCAAGATTAACACAGCACAGATAAAGGAAAAATTGCTGAAACCATCAATTTTGAATTAAATCATTAATAAAAATAATTTTAAACATGGATTTGTACGGAACCCTCGGTGCGCGAGTCCGACTCGCACTTGGCCGGCTTTTTTTGTTCATTTTATTTGTTTCTCAATCGTAGCAGTGACTGATATATGCACCTTCATACTTTCCAGTGCAACTCTCATATTAATTTTATTCTCAATGAATTGTTAGTCAAAGGTCTGAGAATCGGACAACATCTATTTCTCATACCCCTAAGAGTTAGGGGTGGCACTCCGCAGTTTTTTTAAATATAGCAGAACAACGTTTGCTGGGTCAGCTAGTATTCATATAAAACATGTGTGTACAAGTTAACAGAAAATTATCAACAGGATAATGGCTAGCACACCACTATCTAACCTTTTTAGGAATTAACATAGCAATACAAAAACAAAAGTCTGCTTCAAAAAGGTGTCGTAATAAAAAGACTAATTGAAAAAAGTAATATCTTGCCCTGTTTAAAATTTATGAATAAGTGACGCTCAGTTTGAATATTTAAAACGGTTTGGGGAGTCTGGGATTTTAAACGCAGAGGTCGAACAAATAACATGAGCATCCCAAGTGACCCCGTGACCGCGCTGACTCACTCAGAATCGGTCAAGGTTATAGAGGTCTGTTTTATCCAAACGATCGCCGTTTGTTTTTGATCAATAATGCAATTTTATGTGTAGTTCACCATTTCATTGAACGTTACTTCTCTTTGTCATTTAGGGCTTACTGACATGCGATTTGTTGCTGTCAAAAATACCACGACTTCAAATTCAAATTCTTGCCCTCTTGCATTATGAAATATCAGAAACAAATTTTATAAATTTACAGTATTAATACTGTCAATGTAATGATTAAAACATCATTGAACACCTAATGTTCCTAAGGCTAAAAAAAACAAAACAAAAGCGCATCGTTGTGTCCGAGGAGTTTCGAGAAAAAAAAGTTCTTCTTGAGAACTATTTATAGGTTAGACATAATCGATACTATTTAACTACTAAATTATGACTGAATGACCCAGAAAGAGGGTAACGTTTTTCATGAAATGTGACTTTACTTTAAAACGATTCGCCTGATTTTGAAGTGACAGTAGTTTGTTATTATTTCCCGAAGTGTCACAGGACTTACTATTATTACGTCAGGGAAGACTGGCAATGGCAATTTAATGATTTTGGTAATGATAGAGGCAATACGCCAGGCGCAGTATCCGTAGCTTATTATGTCTTAAGGCGTGTAGGTTTAAGTCAACCAAATTATGACGACATTTTGGATATTTACAATATTTTTTTTAATTCCTCATACAAATTATGTGCTCAATGCTCATACCTTCTCCTTATGGAAACATGCCTGTTCTTAGTCTTTAGGATAAAATAGGTCAGATTCTTTTTATATAGGTAATGTGAATATAATAAATGGCAAAAAACTCTTTGTCATTGCGAATTTGCTGTAATTTCGAGAATTCTAGGGATGAGTTGGAGACATGTTTGTATTATTAATTATACGTATGTGGGCTTATACCAGTAGTAAGACAAGAGATCCATAGGTACGTGAAATCATAAGAAAAAATTAATAACAGTCCACCAGAAAAGTCTCGCCCAAGCTCAAGACACGGTAGACATGGTCCCCCTATGAAGAAGTTATGAGACAGGCCTCATACCGAGCACGCCGACTGACTGATATAAATTGTCCGTAAATGAAGGATTTAAATTAATAATATTTATGTTTAGCTGTAATTTTTTGTCGTCTTCAAATTTTCAATGTTGCCTGTTATTATACGTTGAAGAAACAATATTATTCATGCAGGTTATTACAAGTAAGTTAGTAGGACGCCATCGATCGACAGTTATTTCAGTACTTGCGGAAAAAATATCTGCATATTTACCGATTGCATGGTATTGTGACCTCGCGGCGGTATCCCTGACACAGTAACCAGACACTGTAGGACATCGTCACACATTGACTTACCTAGGACATTGTATGACGCAAATGGCTGTTGCCTTTTAATCGTTTTTAACACGAATTCTATGTTTCTGTATTACATGCATATTTTAATTTTCTTGGTAGCTACTTTTGTTCGTAGTATTAATGTTTGAACTCTAATGAAAACATGTCGGACAAGTTGCATAGATTTGGGAAGTGACCGATTGACCAAGTCTTGATTAGGATCTGATTTCTTAGACATGGAATTATCAGTATTTATGAAAAAAAACTGTGGTCAGGAATAACTCAAGCTTTTTAAGTAATTTACGTCTAAGTTATACTTAATTTTTTCGTCGGCAAGAGCTAATTGGTAGCTATAAGCTGTAGTCATTTTTCTTCTGCAACTAGAAGAATTTAGGCTTTACTTGTATTTTTTTTAACTTTTAACTTTAATTTCGGTGGAATAAAATGCTTAGCAATCCTAAATAGAAGTATCGCAATTTACAATGTTAATGTGTGCGGTCAACACCCTACTTGTATCCTCGGCCTAGTTGGTTTCTCAGAAGCCATCGATTGGGTGAACATTAATTAACTGCATCGGGTACTTTTGCTTGTTTTTAAAACTTTATTGTTTTCAGTAGTAATAAATAAGTAAAGTATTTTTACGACACTATCGATTTTTGACGATTTTTTTTTTAATAAATTTAGGTTATTTCTGGTTAGCCTTATGTAAGCATTGTGTTGAGGCTTAAAAGTGTTACTGCCTCTATTTACCTACGGTACGGTACCTGAATGACGCCTCTTTCCCGTTTGATGTAAAGTTTTCAACAATACTGTTGCGTGTTGGACAATGTAAGCCTTACAAAGCCGCCAAAAAAACAAGCCAAATTTGTGTACATTTATTTCATAAATGTTTTTTTCCTGGTGAAGCACCACAAATAATGTTATCAACACTTCTAACTTTCTTGTCAATAGTTACGTACATAATCTCACCTACTTGTTTTTTTGGCGGTCACGTTGATAAAATCAAAAGAAACTTGTGATGAACCACGTGATGTGTTACGTAGCCAAAACAGGAAAAATAATTGTTTCCTACTTTTAGAGGAAAATTTTAGGAATAATATTTTTATGAGTTTGACTTTGATGTATCAAAGAATAGAAAAAAAAACAACTGGTTGTTACAGTGAGCTCAGGGAGTTTGTTAAAGGTTAAAAGCAGATTAAAATGAAATTTTACAAATGTACTCAGAAAAAGTTTAATATTTTTCATGCGTTTGAATGTATGTGACTTTTTTGAGTATTTACGTTCCATGTCTGTTACTCATTGATTATGACACCCTGACGAAGAACGTAGGAAGGAAGAGGCACCCTGTTGTATCTTGTTTGCCAACGACGTTTTTGTGGTTGGTCAAGATGCACTTAGGATCCACTTGGGATCTCTTTGGCCTGAAAATTAATAGAACAAGACTTAGTACATGTTCTGAGATTACGGCGCTCTTCCCAGTACGGGAGCCATAGCGCTTTATGGCGCATTTCTTCCAGTCTTCTTCAACTTTCGCTGCACTCGTTCAATAGATTGCCGAAATATTTCAGACATCCAGGATAAAAGGCGGAAAGTTGCGGGAACGATGTGAGACCCTGGCGTTCCCCTTATTCTTGAAGGGGATATCTAATAATATGAAATGTTACATCCTTTCTCGTCATATCGTCTTTCATATAATCTATTCACTGTTTCTTTGGTCTGACTCTTGGTCGCTGACCATACAAAACCATGATATTAATTATTAATTGCATTGTCTTGTATGGGTCAGCGTGTTGGAAGGATTGAATGAAAGACAACTGGATGAAACTAAAACGATAATGTTAAAAAGATTGTCTGGTGTTACGTGAATGGATAGTCTTAAAATTACTATCATGGTATGAACAATGATATGTGATTGGAAACAGTAATAATAATATTGTAAGGACGGTTGTTAGAACGAACCTGGATGAATGAAGAGGCACCCGGTACGACCGAAGAAACAATGAACTGATTGTGTGAAATTGCTAGAAAGGAATGTCATATTACGTCAGAGAAGGATGACAGAAGACGAACGAAATATCCTTTTTGAGAGCTTCCTGCGCTGCGTCAATGGTGAAAGTTACGCAAAAAACATGTATTGCAAAATTGTTTCTTTTTAAAGTTCTGAAAAATATCTTCTGCAGCATAGATATAGGCGGCACCTTTTATGGCTAACTCAGTATAAGCCTTTTAAAGGTAGGTACCTCATAATTTTTTTTTCTAAAGTGATACATTATTTGCGAAAGTGTTTTTATCAACAAGAATTTAAACGATATCCAAATGAATGGTATATTCATCAGAATTATTTAATTTTAAACAAAACTGCTTTTGTTGTCATTTGATTTCAAGAAATATCTTAGGACATAATAATCATGGCTTTTAAATAATTCCGTTCCAAAAAAAAATCAATAATACGCACACAAAGGAAGAACAAGACCATCACAAGGGAGGATAAAGGGAAAACCTTCAAAATTAAAACACGCGGACGAAGTAGTACCTATGTATTATTGGTTCATTTGGTTAAATTAAATCGAGCAATGAAAAAAATAGTGGCAGAGAAAAGTTCTCATCCAAAGTGATTTACCGGAGGAAAACTAGTAATTAAGCCATTCATAACTATCCCGCTTTCTTTTTTTTTTAATCTTTGGACAATCTCACACACGGTCGTCTGATCCCAAACTAGGCAGAGCCTGTACTATGGTAACCAGACAACTGATAAACATACTTATATATTTATAAATACATACATTTTATAGATAAATAACACCCAGACACAGAACAAATGATCGTGCTCATCACACAAAGATTTGTCCTGGGTGGGAATCGAACCTTTATTGCGTAGGTGTAGGTAATAGTGAAGAATTACTCATGTCCGAAAAATTTAAGATTTTACATGTGAATCCAAGAGATTGTGCATTCAACCGTGTACATAAAATATTTTAACGTTTAAAATTTCTTCGAACGTTCAGAAACATATTTTCATCTTTTATCGGGTGTCAAGTCAGTCGTTAGATTTCAATGTACAAAGTGGAAGATTCTAAAGGCAAATATACTTATACCTTGTCTATTTGTTGTAAGGTAGGGTCTGTGTCCTTTTATATTTCGTTCATTGTTGACAAGTTACTGAAGCCGTTATCACACCCACATTCGAGACGTGGGATTATTTAATCATTCTTTCTCAAACATGGTTTCACAGAAAATAATACTAAAATAAGTAACTAAGTTCACAGAAATAGATATCTATTTAGGAATGAATTGTCAGTTCGGAGAAGAACTAAAAAAACTCCCGACATTTATTACCCATTAAGATATATGTTGAACGAAATAATCGAAAGGAAACACAATTCGATTACATCCTTTTTCGCATTCCATTATACATATTTTATTCACAGACCACGAAAAGTCTCTCTTACAAGGTTCTATTTGTAGATATCAAGTTTCAAAATGTTATTTACATTTTGAAACTTGATATCTACTAATATATTGAATGTAAGTTACATTACGTTATAAATAAATAGTCAATTTTCTCTTGTTTAAGCAGGTAGTATGTACCTTTTTTGACAAAAAAGCTTGCTTTCAATCCGGGTCGCACATCACTTGGATTATTTTTAACTCCTCGTCCTTAGCTAAATGATCATGTTACGAGTGGCTTCACGTGAATTTCGAATCGGGAACCACAAAATGATCGACAATCCCAGGCATTAGTTTACTTACTTATTCTGGGATGTTGGAGCATATTATGTTGTTTAGTCGTTCAAAATGCCTTTTTCATTAAAACTGTTCTATATTAGTATAGGTTTGCATCACATATTATAAAATGAACGAATAATTAATATCGTGTTGCGAATATTGGCTTTGCCTTTTAATGATAAATGGCGTTCTCAAGCAATTTTAATGTACTGGCCCGATTTAAGCTTTCCGTTCTGGCCAGTAGACAGTCCTTTGAATAATAAAGGCTTAGGTCCAAAAAAGACCGGTATATTTGGTTGGTTTCGGATAATTGACATGTTGAGTGGTTGAGCACATTTAATATTATTTTAGTCTAACTAATAATTTAGTTAATTCGAATGATTCCGGATTTAAAAATCCGATAGCAGCGAGTTTCTTGTCAATATATTTATTTCAGCTTAGTCTTTTGATTCAATAACATTTTACTTGTGGTATGAACTGAGTTTTCATTTGGGTATGGTACGCAAATTTTGCTTGTTTACTTCTTTCTTACTCTAGTTACCTACATTATGGGCAAATACTTAAGTATTTATATCTCATAAAGGTTGCAACGCTTCCCTGTAATTCTGTGTTAAAATATTTCAGAATAATTCTATTTCCCTTGCAGTACTTATTCCAAAAAAAGATATGACATGATTCGATTCAAAAGAGAACGTTTCATTTTACAAGTTTTTGTTTGAATTGCAATCAAATGTGCGTACGAATTATTGTTTCGTCAATATTGCCAGATTTTAGCAATTTGGTGGTGTTCGATTTAGCTCAAATATTGCATATTTGTGTAAGATACGTGAAGCTATTGCTTTTATTTTGAATGCAATGATGAAGGCAAGGTGTATAATATTATAAGTAAGGTGTCATCCCATTGAGTATTTGAACTTGGCATTGGATTAGTTTGATTTATTTTTTTACGGCACTTACTTTGATTCTGAGTAATGTCATATATGTTTCACTTTTAATTAGAGTTTTTTTTATAAACTTTTGTGAGAAGTGTGAAGAAAAAACTGAGTCTCTTGTATTGAGCGGAACCACAAATTTCAATAACAATTATGTTAATCTACAGAATCATCAATAAACCGTTTAGTCGGATATGAGTAAGCCAAATATATTTGCAACGGAAATGCCAGACTACGGTATGAGTCGAAATGCGCGAGCACTAGAATATCGACAAGTTCTAAAATTATCGTTAAAATATCAAATTGCTTTCTTCATGACTTTACATGAACAGGTTATATAATAAATTATATTTATTGTTTTTGTAATATCGCCTTGTTCCTCCCATTTCCTTAAATTAGTCTAAAATTGCTTTCAGTAATAGTTTTTCATTCTAAGACAAGCTTCAATATTAATTAATCGACAAGTGGTGGCCGTGGTGGCCTAGCGGTTAAATAACGGGATTCTTATGCACATGGTTACAGGTTCGAACCCAGCCACGTACCTATTTGACTTTTTCATAGTTGTACTTTCTTAATTATCCCAAGATATTATTGACAAACGGTGAAGGAAAAGATCTTGAGGAATCCTGGATTCCAAAAAATTGGAATCTGTTATCGCCAACCCGCCAATCCTTCTCTACATGGGAAGAGGCCTGTGTCCAGTAGTGGAACATTTATAGGCCGGTATCATTCGACTAGTGACTTTAGACTTTTTCCACATCCGTATTAATTAATGAACCTTTCTCGTTGACGTTTTGATAGAATAATATGTATTCATGAGACCATTGAGATGGACTGTAAAGTTACAAACGGTCGAGGGCGTGCATTATGTTTCGGTTTAATAAAAAGGTTCGTGGATACTAGACCTGTTTTATGTTTATATCAATACTGAACACTGCCTCACAACAAGACACTATTAATAGTAGTCGATACGTTGGTACTTACTATGAGCGTTTGATGTGTCAGTACACATTTTGACAACTATATAGCAAAATGATATTCTGGTAACCCCGTTAGGCAGCTTTTTGCTAAGATGTTTGTGTTACGAGTGGGTTCACGTCGGTAGTGTAATGGGTGGGATTCGAACCCGCAACCACATGATCCCAAGTCCGAGGCCCTAGCCATTAGGCTACCGCCGCTTCTGAATGATTTATCTATGGTGGACCATTACTTAAGTCATCTATTTTATAATGAGTCATTTCAGCACAATATATACCTATGTTGTGCGAGAAATACATTAAACTGTGGAAAACTTTTAAATCGTTTTGGTACTACCGTACCGAAAACGTTTCTAATGGATTGCGCGATCCGTGGAACCCTCCATGCTCATTCATACTTGATTTTGTCAATTGTGGCCATTTCAGTTCTTAATTCGAGCGCCTCCCCCGAGCTCCACAGCAGCTCCCCAGAATACTTGATGAGGGATCATCAAGCACGATGGACTAGAAATTATGTGCACTATAATTATTTACCTAACCACTGAGCTGCAGTGCAAAACGAAATGTATTATTTTTTGCCTTTCCATTAAAAAACCGGATGGTATTTCTCATCCATCGAGGAAAACATGCGTGATATTAAACACATATAAAAATAAAACTTCGATATCTCAATAATCTAATGCGGCACACGGACCCAAGTATCTATTTTGGTATATTTTCGTTTGATGGACACTTCATCATTAAACTGCCGAGTGTGTGGCGTAAATATTGTCGGTAATAAAATCCCACTTGGTCCGTCACGCCACTCAATCTGTCGGCCACCGCCTCGATATTAACCTTTATTGTTATTACAAAGTTTGTATAGACGTTTAAGATTAATTGTTTCAAGTCTATTGCTTGGTGAATGATTAATACGTGGTAACACTCTGCTACTTATTTTTTCTTTATTCTTTTGTTTATTATCATATGTTTGTTACTAAATCTGACGTGATTAAACATTTACTACATGTTAGACAGTGAAGTGAGAGTTATTCTATTTAGCTCTTGTTTCTGTCCGTGGCTTTTTATATCGTAGTTAAAATAATTTGAGAAAACGATTATGTCAAATTTCGTCTAGGTTACATTAGCTTAAATTTGATTGACACGTCTTAATGTATGACTCCAAACAAACACACACATTCACAACTTTTTTCTTTACCTTTTTATTCAATGTGATCTTTGATAGTCGTTAAGTCATAACAATTTTGACAGCTAGTCTTACTATGGAATACTGTATTACCTGGCAATGGGTTGTGGAGATCAGCAGTCGCTCCATGTAAAATCCGGTATTCAGCTAATTCCGGTAAGACTGGAAGGGTCGTTCTCAAAAAAGTGGCACCGATCGATTTAATTTATCAATTTTTAAAAATGTTTCAATTATTGAGTTTTTTTTACAGAAATCTATTGGCAGCGTTTGTATTAGGTTGAATTGATGAAAGGGAAGCAGATTTACAGAAAATTGAATGAGATACAGCCTTTCAAAAATATGGCTTCACAGGTTAAAGAGGCATTGTACAGGTTTATGAGAAAACATAACCAAATTATAGAGAAAGAAACAAAAAAACAGTGTAATCATGCCAAATCAATGTTTATTATTAAATTAACTGCAAACAATAACAGTTCTGATGGAAAATAACAGCTTCTATAACGAAAAAAAAAAAACAAAAAATTATGAAGGAAAACCTTCGTCTTTAATCTAATAAATGAACTTTTAATCAGTCTGTAACAATCAGCTGACAATATGTAATAGCAATATACTTACTATATTGCTATTACATATTGTCAGCTTCTAAATTATAATAATAATATTTTGGATCTTGTATGAATAGAGTTCCTAAGCAAATCACACAAAAATAATCAATCACATAATAATCGTAATAAATAAAATTTAAATTTGAAATGAATTCAACGAGGCGATTAATCGCAGGCCCTTCATCTAATATATTTTCCAAGAAGTAAGTACTTCTTTGGATTTCCGGAGGTAATTCTATTTCAGACAGAGCTGAAAATGGTGTAGATCTATTAGAACACTTACTACTTCTTCTTCTTCTGTCTAGCACTCTAGTCTTATCCCAAGCCATGTTGACTTCGGCTGCCAGACTTACAAAGTAGGCAGTAGCAAACCGTAACCATAATCCTACTTCCTACTAATATTATAAATGTGAAAGTGTGAACGTTTGGGTGTTTGGATGTTTGTAACTCAATCACGCAAAAACGGCTGATCGGATTTGGATGAAATTTGGCATGCAAGTAGCCTTTGACATGGAAAAGAATATAAGCTACCTTTTATCCCGATTCTTAAATTAGTTCCCGAGGGAAAATTGAAAATTGTTTACGAGCAAAGCTCTGGGCAGACAGCTTTGAAATTTGGTATTTTTCTCTATTACAGCGCAACACGGGTGAACATGTTATTCTATATTTTATTATTTTCACATTTTTCATTTCTTTTTGGACCCAATTCTGAAGTCCATGTATACGAAGACGCGGGTAGAAGCAAGTAAAATTATAAATGAATAAATAGCTAAAAGGTATCCAAATAGCAATATATATAACCTAATTTAACTTTTTTACTGTTAACGTAAACATGCGGTAGATATACTAAGTATTTCATACCTAATTATTTCGATTATTCTTAAAAAAAATGCATTTGACAAAAAATATATAGGTAAAATATCTTTAACCTGTTAACAATCTCTTTAACCTGTGCATTTTCAACAGGGTAAAGAGAGTCTGGTTAATGAAAAAACCTAAGCAAACATTCAATAACAACAAAACGGTTAGGCTGTTTAAAATATAATTTACAGAATCATATATAGTTACCTATTGACACATTTTAAGACAAAACATAACGAAGCAGTTTACACACAAACAAAAAAAAATAGGTCAGGTTGTAGACAACATACCCGTTACAAAATCCGATTGTGATATCTCGATGTAATTCCTAAGAAAACTGCGCAATATTCATCGCGTCTTTCTTTGACAGTGGTTAGCCAGATAGTGTCGGCTCAATTTGCACGGGGGTGAGGTGTTGCAAACATAATAGTGATCGGGTAATGGACGGTAGTGTGCAACGGCAGATTATGGAGAAAAATTCTCTGGACACAATTTAAACACGGATATCTTTAAAACTATTAACATTCAGAGCTTATAGTTTAAATCACCTTATAACAATGATATAAAGAACTGTATTTGATTTTATTTGAACGCTTATTTATAGAATTTATTTTTTTATTTCACCTCAAAGTCAGACATATCGTGTTTGGACACGACAAGTTACTGAGAAAACGACATTACAATATTATTTTTTAGTAACTGTATGACTTTAAACTTCTTAATTTTACTCGGCCTCCACGTAAAAAGTCTCTTTTTATATATTAATGTGAAGAAATAGATAAGTCACCTTAAAAAAAATACACTTATAGTCTAAAAACGGCCCGACAGGTTACGGTGCCACTTTTTTGAGAACGACCCGGAAGCTGACCCCAACATAGGTGGAAAAGGCTAGACAGAAAAAGAAGAAAGGGACTAACTGTAATACGCCGATATCTACTGAGTTTTGTAAATCTAAATGTATGATAACATAGGAGAGGAGAGGGTTGAAAGAGGAAAACTCGGAAACATTTTTATAATAATATTAAATTTATTAAATTGACATACATAAATAAATTTAAAATATTTCCACCGTAGGTATGGATTTAAAACCACGTATAAAAGGTAGTTGAAGCATTGAATCCTGAGTGCAGAGCACGCGACATTCCGATAAAATTACCCAAAGTACTATAGTAGGTAGGTATGTGAAATAGCACATTTATATTACTAAAATGTAACTAGGAGTTAAAAAAGTTTTCGGAATGGACACTGGAAGATTATAGTATTATTAATACAATACATTTTTTTAGACTTTGTTTTGACGAAAATAATGTTTTTTTAATTATAATGTCGCTATAACGCTTTGAGAATCATTCGATAGCACAAAAATCATTCAATAATATGTAAAGGATGTTCAAGCAGTATTAGACAAAAAATAGAACAAACCTAAATATTTATAGTAGGTACCTATGTAAAATGGTGCTCGTAAAATGTTTGTGGTTTTATCTAAACGCTGACGCTTTCAACCTGGACATAAAACTGTGAGCATTGTTTTAGCAGAAATATAGATCTTGAATTTTAAAACTCAATAAATTACGATACAAGGAAATGTATGAAACTTCGGTCACATCTGTTTATTGCCAAACAGCTGAAAGTGGTACAAAAACGCTTGAACGCTAAAGCAACAGCTGCCATAAGTGGGCCACGGTCGCTCGGTGTTACGATTAAGGCCATAAAGAAAGCGGCAGTTATATCATAAAAGAGTAATATTCCGTGTTTGGTAACCGCATTGACCTTGGATTGCGTCGATTTTGTTTCCTTAACTGAAAATAATGTAATCGAACCGGTCCTTATATTTGGGTATCGGTCAAAATATTATAATAATTATTGTAAACTAGGAACTATGTAGGATTTCTTTATTTTAATAATAGTTGGAGACATAAACTCACAAATAAAATATTTATATTCGCATATTTAAAAAAAAAATATCTGAATAAGATGGGGATAAATGAAATACTTTTCTTTTAATAATGAAAAAAATAATGGTTGAGTCTAGTTTTATTAGCGGATTAACGTACCTTTACATGGTTGTGAAATTGTCGCTTAAAGACTGGCGGAGGTGTGGCAGGCTTGCTCCGTTGTATCCCCTCCATCGTAGTGTAGTGATGTGCCGTTTAGCAATGCACTTATGTTGACGTGTACAATTTCAAATATTGTCGTATTTTGAATGCAATCTAAGGACAATGTACATGAAGTTAGGTTGGCGAATACTATTTTTAATAAATGAATACTATTGTTGTAAAAAATCCGCGACCTGTACCAAATTATACATGCAGTGGACATAAAACCCTCATTCACTTAATATTATGACCTTCTCTATGACTGGAAACTTTAAAATTATATCATAGCCTGCATACACAAACACATACAGATTCTGACACTTTATAATTTACTAATACAGATAAAATAACACAGTTATATAGTCTGCTATATCTGCAATTAAAGCAACCAATCACAAGAATACACACTATCTCTGTGCTGATGAAAATCGTTTTATCCGCTGTTCTCGAGGCCACACAACGGTGATTTATACCCATGTGTGCGTGCCTGTAGGTCACGCGACATGTATTTTTATTAAAAACCCCTTTATATTAACCCATAATACTTTCTTGCTAATCTTTCAGTGAAATCGTTAATTTTTAATCATTTGAATTGAAACGATCCATGATTTATTTAATTGACCCGGAAAGAAAAACTGCGAGATAATTAATAATTTACAACTTAAAAAAAAAAACAAATTTAAACCGGACCAACTGCGTCGAACGCAGTTGACCTTTACTATCGGTCAAACCGTACGTACGGCTTACTACTTAGAAGTCCCTCGAGAAATAAATATTTACGAACATTCGAATTAAACGTAATTTCCCGATAAACTTTCACAACATAAATACACCACTTTCAACGTATCAAGGTAAATACCTATTTAACACCCAATTGTAATAAATGTAGTGAGTAAAAAGGGGAATAACTGTAATAATAAAGTGTGTTTTTTTAGAGGTATAGAACTTTAAATTGCAATAAAACAACAATGGATTATTCGATTGACAAAATTTTTTTTTTATTCGAAAGATAATCTTGTGGCATTACATTTTAATAATGATTTCTGGCATATGACAGCCTCGGCTGGCTCGGATGTAGTCCAATCTGGACGTCCAATTTTCGATGACTTTTTCCAACATTTGTGGCCGTTTATGGGCAATAACACGGCGAATGTTGTCCAACCACAGCTCCTGGACATCGAATAATCCATCGTTGTTTTATTGCAATTTAAAGTTCTATACCTCTAAAAAAAACACCCTTTAATATTAGATCAAATTGGAAATTGAATCCATTACAATTTAGTTTAAAAACTTTAGAGTATAATAATATTAGCATTTAGTCTCCAACTCTACGAGTAAAACTCAATTCTCTTCATAACAAGTGGATAATTGTTAGAAAGTTCTTGTACTCAGTCTGTCTAGCGTTGTTCCAATACGAATATGAAATTTTTGTGTTTTCTCTACAATCGCAATTGATCAAAGTTTTTGGACCAATTTCGCCACCAAAAAATCACCACTGTGTAAAATATCTTAATATATTTTTTAATGATGCCTACCAAAAAAATTAACAAGCTCCTTTGAGCGTTACCCTGTTAGAGAGTGCCATAATATCTACGGTGACATTGATGTTTTGTGTTATTTATCTGATGATTTTGAATTTTTTTTGAAGTGAAAACTTTCTTATCGGCGCTGTGCACTTTTGGAATGGGTAAAAAATTTAAAACTTGCGTCGAAGGTCACGTGACTGATCCTAAGACACGTCGCAGGGCTCTTGCGCGAGTGTGAGATGCCATCCGGTTTCAGCATCTAATAGAAAAAATATGTCTGTGTCATTTTTTTAAGTGAAAACTTTTTGAACTAAAACGAGCAAAAATATTAATATTATGTAATATGGAAATTGAAGAAAGTGCCACTATTAATGCTATTTTTCAATTGATTAATTTGCTAGTTTTCACTTCTGCCGGCATTCCCGGAGTGCAACCCGTTCACACACTACTCTCTCTCAAACATGATATATTATTATTTTAAAATATCGACTTTTAAAGTTATTAATTATAACTAACTGGAGAGATAAAGGGTTTTTCACAAATTTGTGGGTAAAATGTCGTTTTACGATTTAATAACGCAACCATAGTTTTGAAATTGTTCGCTGTATTTTTAGTATAAGACTATATTACTTACCAAATTGCATAGTTCTAGTTCAACGGAGAGTACCCTGTAAATTGTTTTCCTTGAGAGTGTCGAAATATGCGTTTTTTATGACAGTTTTTTTTTATTTTCACAGTTTCAAGAAACTGTAAACATTTTTTTGACCCCGTCGAAATCCTCATCGACTACCACACTTTGGGGAAAACGGAAAAGCGTGCCGAACTCCTACCGGTTAAAGGTCGTTCACACGTATCAACTCGGAAAGGGATTGTCACCGTATCAACTCGAGCCGTTCAGTATTATTTGTATAAAACTTCGTTCATGCCCCTCCCGTGGTCTGCGTTGCAACGTAACCACAGACGGCGAGCGGTAAGCGCATCGTCGCCTAGCCGTAAGCGAACGTCGCTGAGTCGACATATCGGAGCTTCTGAGCCGCTTTGGTTACGTGCTTACGTTAGGTTGCCGACTGTTTGACGGCGAGGCGAAAAGCGATACGGTGACGATCCCTTTCCAATTTGATATGTGTGCTGTGACCCTAAAACCACCGGAGAGCTTCTCCGTTCCCTTTTACCGGGCCGCACGGGAACGCGTTTCGCAATACTACTGCGTTATGGAACTGTACCTAAGCGAACTTCAACTTAACGATTATCAACTTAATTTTGCAGTTCGCAATTCAACCATTTCATACGATTTAACGTATTGATGTGAATAATTGAAAAATTTTCAACTGCAAAATTAAAAAGATATTAAAACTGAAGGAGCAGTATACGCAACAGAAATCTAATATGAGTTTTAGCTATAACTTCTGGCCGCGGCCTTATTCACACGGCCTTCGAAATAGTTTATAGCCCAGTTTTACTTTATTTGGTTACTGCTTTTGTACAGCAAAAGCAACATTAACATTTCGCTTTGTTTTTATTGATTCGGTAAGAAATAAATAATGGTTTAGTCGTATTTCTTTTGTTTTAACTGAGGGTCTACCAATTTTTTTCTGTGAGACCAATTTTAATATATTATTATGGGAAAGAAAGGGGATCGTCCAATCACCTTGACGGGCTAGTACATTGAAGGTGCTACAGTCACGAGGCAATGTAACGAAATGTTAGAAAGTACAATATAGTTCTCCTGACAGAATTTCGATCGCGGCGGCTTCTTTCAACGAGATAAGCCATCTGCGCGGGTCATATTTGAGTGCACCAGTTTCTGTTCCTTCACCTTCATATTCTGATAGGACGGTAGAAAAACACAACCAGGGTTAGACAGATGCAGGATTTAATGCTTTATGTACTTACTTTCCGAGGCATGGAAGCGTAATCACCGCCTAAATACCTGACAAAACATGCAGGATGTTCAAAAAATTCTAAACGGAAAATGTACAGTTACTAATTTTGGTCCAACCAATAATTTTGGATTAGAAGCCAAGACCCGTGTACGGCAGTCGCGCTTGCAACCACTAGACCAGCAAGGCAAAGTACATATTATAATATTTGGAAGTGAATTTGGCTGTGTTTAATCTGGTTTCGAGCCTACAACCATGTGCCTGAAAGTCCGGTCACTGAACCGCAAGGCCTTGACATTTATCTCCCTTCTAAATTAATAAAAAAAAACAAACGACAAATTATTGTGATTTTGAGAAAACACTACACTGAATGAAAAAAAAAATGATTCCGATATAACGCATTTATAAATTCAATTTCATATCAATTCAACTAGTCTACCAATACCATAAAAATAAACGATATTTTATCTCCCAACGTCCAACCGCGACGGTGAAAGCTTTAGAAGTGAACATAGCCAACTGTCATATCAGTGATGTATTGAAAAGAAAATAAAAAGGCGAAGTGCTCTCGTCTACCGTACGTACCGACACTTATTGTTGACAGCTTTTCATGGCTCGACTTGTTGTTTGATTCTATATTTAAGGCCGTTACTTATATTTGTTGGACACGATAAACTTTTTTTTTGTCAAATGTAACTATTACTTTAAAACCACTTAAATAAAACTTAAAAGTTTTAATTAAAACATTAAAACGGTAAAAGTTTATATTATTTTTTTTTTTATTGTTTGAGTACCAATACAAACCAATCTTCGCCACCATATTAATATGCTTTATCTATATTAATAATTTCGTTCAGGGGTACGGTAGACTCGATCGAAACCTTATATAAATAACAAAACATAAAAAAATATTGATTTCGAGTCGACAACATATATCCGCAAAATTCAGATTATGGAGAATTTCGTTAAATTCTAATGGCACTGACAAACAAACCGCAGTCGCCATCTTGAGTAGTGATTACAGTGCTGACAAGTCGTATGACAGTTGCATGATAGTTGGTGTTAAATGTAAGAGGTATGAGTTTCGTATAAAAACCTCCTTTACTGCTAAGTTCATTTGTTCTCTAATTTTAAAATTTAATTGTTTTTCTTTGTTGTGTGTCAATGATGTAAGAAAACATTTGCTCTGATGAAAATATATTTACTTATTATTGGTACAAGATGGTGTTATTTCACATAAAAAGCTAGGCCTCACGATTACTTAACAGTTGGGTCCAGAATCGTTTCGGAACGCGTTTGAAATAATAGTTCAAGAATATTTATTTCGCTTTTTTCACGTTCCGTTGCATACTAGCTCTTATATATACGCCTCGCCAATCAACACGTCGCATGCGTCGCGCCAAAGAAGTATCCATCACAAAGAACTGTGACTCATTTGACTGTGTTAAACGAAACGTCTTGCCGGAAACATTGAGTGAATCTTAACAAAACTTAAAACTTTTCTTCAGTCGTTGTCGTTTCGCGAAAATATTAATATTAAGTATTTGTGTGTAAAAAATAAAAATTATTTGTGTGAAAACTATTGCAGTTTTTATCTACTATATAAAAATAAGTCGGGTTTTCCTTCCTGACGCTATAACTCCAGAACGCACGAACCGATTTCCACGGTTTTGCATTCGTTAGAAAGGTCTCGGGCTCCGTGAGGTTTATAGCAAAGAAAATTCAGGAAAAATTTCAAGAGAAAAGCAGGAAGGAAAAAAAAATCATTTTTCACAAACAGCGCCATCTCTGATACATAGCATGTACTACAACGGCGCCAGTACGTGGTGTGTGAGTATCCCCCACGAAAATAAGTACCTACAATAAATGAACACGTATTTTAGGGATTTTGGAAACCTCTCCCGAGTAAAATAGGGGTTGCAAGGTATTATATTAAAACTTAATTTTTAATGATAGGGACATGCCTTTTCTTATGCGTGCTTCTGGTTCGATACAAATAAACACATATTTCAGTAATTTTGATAATCTATATCCTTAAGAGGGTGAAATAGGGGTTGAAAGTTTTTATATGAATTGTGTCATTTTCAAAGATAGACACATGATCTATACTAATATTACAAAGCTGAAGAGTTTGTTTGTTTGTTTGAACGCGCTAATCTCAGGAACTACAGGGCCGATTTGAAAAAATATTTCATTGTTAGATAGCCCACTTATTGAGGAAGGCTATACGTTACTTTTCTTAGGAAAATTTTACCCTCTATGGGGGTGAAATAGGGGCTGAAATAGTTGGTATGTGAAGTTCGGTATTCTCAATGATAGACAGATGAAAAGATAAGTAGATAAGATAGTGACCATCTAAGACATATATCTGTAACGACGAACCCCGTGGTCGAGTGGCGTTCACTCCGGTTTTTTAAGGTGTCGCCAGCTCTATGGTCCCGGGTTCGATCCCCGGACGGGTCCATGTAGAAAATCACTTTTCTATATTGTCTTGAGTCTGGGTGTTTATGGTACTTTCGTTGTCTCCGATTCCATAATACAAATGCTTTGCTACTTACTTCCAAGGTGTCATTCCTATGGAGAAGAACCGGCAAGAAACTCCATAGGTTACTCTTTTAAAAATGGTTATGAGTATACAATTTAAATAATATTGAGTAAATAAATGCAGGGTCCTTCCACTTGCACATCCACACTGTAAGCCAAGAATCTAATACTGCTTATTCTAACCTAGGCTTTACAATTTTCGTAAAATATCAGATTGTGCCATTCCAAACTAGAAAGAGAAATGTCTAAAAATTAAGTACTTTAAACAGATGCGAACAACAAACATAAAATAAAATGCTGATAGGATAAGACATTATAAATCTTGATTCAAGTCTCTGGAGCCTTCTTTATAAAAACAATCTAACTATATTCGTTGTTGCAGACGAAGCATGAGGCATTGTGGACACTCCACATGTTTTGTATGCAAAACAGGCAATACCCTCGTGTACTATGATCGAATCAAGTCAAACTTATGCACTCTCGAATCTGAAGAGCAGCTTCGAAAGCAGGCAACCTCCGTGAATGGAAGGAACCAAGTCAACAATAATATAAATTGCTCATATTTTCTCATTAAATGCACTCGCTACCGGGTTCGGCAAATATTTCGTATCACCTCCAATTAATATTCAATCTTACTCCCTTACAATAGAGTCAACTGCTGTCTGAATCCTTATTGTTTACCGTTCCTAGAATACTATTACGATCATTATGAGAATATTCCTCATAGAATGAAACGGTTTGGGAACAACATTTTGTGCTTCAGTAATTTTGGCCATCATGATTTAAAGATAAAGATAATTTTTTTTGTATGAAACATGTGTTAACTACATTTTAAAAAGTGGTGTTAAAATATATTTTGTGGTCTCAACATGTCTTGCCGTCTCAGGCGTACAAATTACTTAAATCAAAACATAGATGATTTGCCTTAAAAGGAAAACATCTAAGCATTCACTTTGATATTTTTTTGCCCTTAACAAGTGATTTAAAGAATCATAACTGTCTTAAGCACTTTGACAGTATATATTACAATCGAATGAATCACGAGCTATTTTTCGTATACATATACCTACAGTAACAAATGCGTAGGTATATGAGACGGCTGTATGCACACTCAAGTTATTTTCCAGAACCATTGCTTAGTATAAGTTTAAGGATCTTACAATGGAGGTCCTATTAAAAATTATAAGATTTCTTGAGAGATTCAACGGTATATTTATTGTTCGTTATTTTGTATCTATTGTAAAATGATTTACCAACCGGGTCGTCATTTTATAGGATTCAAATTATATACTGTATGTACATAGTAGGGATAAATTTTAATATTTATATAAAACAATGTCGGTTTTGTTGTACACTTATAAATCCAGAACGGGTGGACCAATTCTCACGATCCTTGAAGATTGTAGTAAATATTTAGTACCCTTGATACAATTTTCCCTTACTGTAGTAGTGTATTTAGTTAATCATACGTCATATAAACTGATAAGGTTGAAACAGAAGAGGCGGTGGAAGGCAATCAATTGTGTGCGAATCTTGATAACGAGCGCTGGTAGGAAATTACTTGGCTTATCTTACTTACCGCCGCTTTGCCTTGTACTCAGAAGGTCTCACTCGAGAGCTATTTGAAGACCAAGGCCAAGAACACTTTCAACATGTCTGTGGTAACTTGAGCTGCCAAACATGGTTCGAAACATGTCGACCATAATTGTCAGTAAAATTATCTACGTCATAATCTTTAAGGATTTATTATAATTGTCGTTTCTCATGTTTTGTTAACTAAGTACCAGATATTCAGCGATGGTAGTGTATGGCATTCTATGAACATTTTCATACGTTCTAGTTTGTTACAAACGGAGAAAAAATTTGATGAGTATATTTTAATTTGAATGTCTTTTTGTCAGAAATACCATATACAAAGCTTTTTACGAAATTTCCTCAAACTTGCATAGTATGTATGTCCATCTGTATGTTTAGGTCTCTTGTACAAACTTTACTACTCAAATGATCGATACGAAATTTGCATACCCATTATATATAATTTTCGGGATACCACAATTTTACGGGACTATCAAACTAGTCTGTCAACGGAACGGGATTGGGCTGTAGGTATGTCAGTTTGTGTATTAAAAAAAAAAAATTGGACTAAGCTATTAGAGTTATCACTTAAGCTAGCTTAGAAAAGAGGTTAACTTAAGACGTATTCAATTGTTGTAGGTGTACTGTGGTGCCGTTCCTGGTATAGTAAGTAGGGCTGCCGTACCGCAGGAATGCGTTTCTTTTTTAATCGCAAGAGAATCAAGTTTCCTGTTTAGAAATAAAGGTATTATTAGTGTCAAAATGAGTGAGTTTGCGTTAAATAAGTACTAATTTCCTGTCCTAAGCACTCTTTTGTATCGCAAGAGTGAGGCAAAAACGCAGGCCCGCCTCTTACAACCTCTTTGTAATTCCAGTTCCCATTTTCTTATTTTTATTTTTCAAAATAACAAAATCTAAAACTACTGTAACTTCTGCTTGGTCTTTTCTTTATGTTGGGTTCGGCTTATATTACATTTTTACCAAGTAACGCGTTCACTTGTACAATAAAAGTATTTTACATGAAATGGCTACCTGTTAGACATCCACAACCCAATGTGTATAGTTTTTTATTTTGGTCTACTAGACAACCTAACGACTGCTGACGTCGATTTTATATCAACCCTAATCGTGTCTTACTTAGTGCGGCCATGAAGAAAAGGGCAATTTCTTTCAATCACCATAAACGTCTTAACCTAGATATTTTAAACTAAACTAGGTCTTTTACGATTTTTAAATAAAAATTCAATAAATCTTTTAGAAAATTTGAGGTTATTTTGTACCGATACAAAAATTCTGGTTTATGCTGATGACGAAGTGTCACTTGCATTAAAATCATTAAATATATATAAAAGCTACGCATAAAATTAAAAATAAATTATGAATTATTAATTGTTTTATTATAATCACTCCACAGTAATCTCTTTTCCTCAGAGTAAGCTTATTCCCAAAATTATTTCAGAAACGTAGCATTATTATGTAACGTATGTAACATTGTTAGTTTCTTTTTAAACAAATTGTGTGATTATAAAAAAAAAACAGAAAAGACATGACTCTGAATACATAAACTGTACTAATACTAATTAAATAAAAAAAAACGGAATTGAGAACCCATTACTTTTTTAAAGTCTGGTTCTACCTCGTTATAATAATTTTCTGAAAGAGGTCTTCGTGTTCTCAAACGCGTAAAGCTTAGTACCAAGGTCATCAACAGTATTACCTGCGGTAAAGCCTTGGCAAGTTACTTTTAATTTTATAAGTTTCTGGCTCACAAGCTAAAACTTTTTACATTTAATAAGTAATGTTAGGTAACTTTTTGAGAGTGTGATAATACCTGTTGTTATGTTTCACTGAAACCTGTCGTATATAGATGTCTCAAATGTATGAGAATAACATATCTCTCTGATAATTAAAGTAACTGATTTGTCACTTAGTAGGAATTTCACTTATCTATGTGAAATTTCTACAAAGGTGTGGGTATGGTCAATTAAGTAGGGGAAGGGGAAAACTATTTCAGCCAATTGCATAAATAAAAAGATATTAGATTTCCTTAGAGTAGATCAAAAGGGAGAACAAGATCATGGAAACCAGTCATGCTCTTTTGTGAGCAAAATACTCTAAAATCAAAATTATTGTCCAAGGATTTTAACGTCAATATATTTTTTAATTCTCTTCGTGTATAATTATAATTAAACATCATAAAATAAATCTATTACAATTTCCGTTATAATTATTCTAAACATTTTATATGTAAAAAATACCTCATGTGTAGCCACCGCTAAAACTCCAATAACAATAGTTAATTCATAAGGAAGTGTTTATACTTCCCGGATGTCATACAATGCCATCAGACGGCGCGGTTACGCCAAGTTCAAAGCTTGTCGATACCAAACCGCGCGTAACGATTATGGGTCCGGCTTTAATCCAACCACAAATCAAGACACGAGAAATTAGCCCTAAATCTTACCGCAACTGAAATATAAACGGGACAGAATCGATATTCGGTTCACTTAAGTTTCATTCGGTTCAGAGTAATTGGTTCGGTGATTATCGGAATTTATGCATTTATTTTTCAATAAGATTTGGTACGCTTGCAGATTGCAAGTAATTCGGATATCCAATTAAATCCAAGATTGAGAGGCAGTTTTAAGTTTCTTCGAGCTTGTAAACTATGAGCTTTCATATCAATTTCCCTGCTAAATTAATCCCGGTACCCGCTCTGTTAACTGTCCAAAGATACATTTAGCAAATAGTTATCTCATTGGTAATCAATGCTCGTTCTTTATATGAACAAGATGCCTAACGTTATCGCTGCGATATATTTAAAGGCTGGTATTATAATTTGAAATTATTCTACAAAAAAGAGGATTGTAGATAATTGTCAGTGTAGTCAGGGAAATGTTCTGTGGAAGTCTAGTACTTATAGATTATAAGTGTTTCCCAGAAAGGTTGACCGACTGCAAAGACAAGTAAAATTCGTCTTGTTTTATTTTAACTTTGAAACTTTTGGACAAGGGTGTAAGGTTTTTAATAATAAATTTTGTTGGTTGGTCTATTTTAGTGTCAAGATTTAATAATGTGATAATAATATTTTGTTCACGTATACAATATAAATCATTATTGTTTTTAAAAAAACTAATGTGCACATTACTAGTATTCTTGTCCTCTCGTGATATGCTAAATGCTTGAGTTACGAGTGGGTTCACATCAATAGTGCAATGTGTGAGTTCGAACCGGAAACCACATGATCACTAGTCCGACGCCATTACACTACTGTCGCTTTACATCTCCACGCAATTACAACAGTGACGATATAATTTGATATACCATGCTAAAAGGTAATTCACAAAAAATATAACGGTATATATATATACTCCTTCTGCATCTTTAACTTAACTCTACGTCCTCTAATTACAGGTGGAGTTTAGATTTCTTAGGCTAAAGATTAGAACTACGATATAAAATCTTGAGAATATTATTTTACAACACAAGATTTCGTCGTCTATTCAACCCGTGGCCAGTTGCAGGACTTTTCCGTCATAAGCATTGCAATCTCCGGTGCACAGTATTTGCTATTTCTAGGACTAAAGGAAAAGTAAGGTTATTGAAAGGCACCGGTCGTGTTCACTACTATTTTTATATATAAGTCTTGTATTTCATTGTAGAGGACGGCTAGGTAAAAATATATCCGATAAATTAAACCAATCACACAAAATAATTATTTGCAATTTTGTTTTCTTTACAAAATTTGAACCGTAGGTACAATAGTTTTGTAGTTTCTTACACGGCGAGACAAAATATTTTTTGTGTAGTTTTGGGTCGAACAGGAATGTTTGATCTTGAAAAAAAAACTCAACAAACGTAAGTTACTATTCAAATTAATGAGGGTGTATCTTGCAGATTGTGTGACCAACCCCACCTATCACGGAATATTTACCTGGTGCCCCAAAAATCAAGTCGCACCTATAAATAACCAAAACATAATCCACGAACTTGGATATGACAGACCTGGAGCTGACACCCACATTGCTTGTTAGTAACATAGCTCTGCTTAATATTCCTGGACAAAATTATTGGACAGAAAACTATAAATTGTAATTCATATTGACACTGTAAGACAGAAAGGCCCTTCGTATTCTTTGCTTAGGGATTTTCTGTTTCTGCGTAGTATCAACCTATTTATATATCCTCTTCTATTTATACTTCTTGCTCTTTTTACGTTTATGGTTCTTCAGATATATCTAGTCCAAAACATGTCACGATAGCTTTATAAGTTTAAAAATATATACTTAAAAGAAACTGAGTAACATTAAAATACTTTTGGAAATTCCATGCCTAAGTATATTGTGTTTTAAATTATTTAGATGTTTTTAAGAGCTCTAACTTAGTTAGACTCACTGCAAGCATTGATTGTTTCATCAGACATTAACGATAATATTATATATCTAAGTAAATCACTAAAGAGAGACTATATTAGGTACCTATGTCAGAATGAAAAAATTCCAACAATTATATCAAATTTCTTCTAAACCTTTTAGCATGATGTAAATAGCTCTTCACAACTGATACTTCAAGTAGAGGTTCTATATCTCGAAATTTATCCTGAAATTGTCTCTATTAGTCGGCCAACGTACTAGTATGAACGTCTTTCAGCCGACCTTGCAGAGTCGCGGTAATACTTTAAAAGCTAAATATTGCTAAGAGGGGCTCCTGCCTCTATTCACTTCTCAAATAAGACTTTAGAAAGTCAATATTTGAAATGTGAATGTAAGTACATTTTATAACTTACATATATTTTCGTACCTATAAGTAAAAAGTTGAAGGCTCTCAAAACCATTGTGTTGTTGACACTGTGTATGAAAATCAAGAATGGTCACTCAGCCACAGAACAAACGATCGATTGATCTAAAGGCATTATTTAAACACCAGTCGCTTAGAATACAACAATTATACTTTCAACAGTAGGCTATACAACAGGTAGTAAACATAAATATCCTTTGACCATAATCGTTTACATTATGTAATAATAACGGCCTATATACGTCCCACTGCTGGGCACAGGCCTCTTCCCATATAGAGAAAGGATGAGCATTGATCACCACGCTTGCTCATTGCGGGTTGGCGATTTCAGATTCCAATACTTTGAAATCCAGGTTTCCTCACGATGTTTTCCTTCACCGTTAGTCAATGATGTCTTAGAATGATTAAGAAAGTACATAATTATAACTTTGAAAAAGTCACATTGGTACTTGCCTCGGTTCGAACCTGCAACCATGTGCATGCGAATCCGGTCATTGAACCGCTAGGCCACCACGACTAGTAATCGTTTACATTAATTATTGAAAAAAACAACATCCTGGTTTCGAATTGAGTTTTCAGATTTTCGGAATAAGTCAGGTTTTTTATCATTCTATTCTGTTAAAAATAATGTGGTATGTCATCAGTGTTTCGCACCCACCTGCTTCGCGAGGTATTTATGTGCGCGAGTGATTTTAAATAATAACTTTCATGGTGCGAGCATGATATAATATCTTTAACTACGTATGACAATTATGTGACATTACTCTTGACGTGTCAGCACGAATCGGACATTAACGGTTGGCACGTTGGTACGTGGCTAACTGTCTAAGGTGCGGAAAAAATATATCTTTAGGAACCCTTTTATGTATTATATATAATATTAATTTATTCTTCATTTAATCTTCTCACGTAATCACTACTTGAGTAATCAAAGGAATATATTATTATACGCAAACGTAATTAATGATAAAACTGACAATCATGTTACTACCTTCTTAGTGTAGCTGTCGGCTACGGAATAGCTACGAGTACTGCTACGGGTTCGACTACGGGTACTGCTACGGACACGGCTACGATATGCATATCTATTCGGGTTTTGTTACGCGCTTTCACTATGGTTTACCATAATTATATTTTATCTGAATGCTTTGATAAACTGTCTTATTTATAGAGTATAGTCATACATATTAATATATTATTATACTATAAAATAATTAGTATATTTTTATTCATTATTAAAATTGTATTTTTCATAATAATCTCATATCACTCAAATATCATAGTAATATTCTCTCCGAATTTCGCAATTAGATATAAAAGGTACTTAATTTGTTGTATTTCTTAAGACCATACAAAAGAACAACTTTGTCTTGTCTTTCTCAGAAAAAAATCGAACATAAAAAACGCATTGAAGCTCACATATTTTTAATTTATTAATTTAATAAAAGGTTAACAGGGTTATTAGTAAAAAACAATATCCAAAAAAAATTATACACACATTTTGCCTGAAAAATAAACTTCAATCAATAAATCAAATCATCCTGTCAACATATTGAACATAGTATATTAAACTTTATTAAAGTATTATATATATTTAACATGTTGATGTAGTGCTTCGCGACCGTAACTGCCATGCCAAAGGTCGTGGGTTCGATAACCAGCCTGGTGTTGCGCGATAAGCACGATCGTTTATTCTCTGTGGGTGTAATTTATCTACACTATGTATGCATTTATAAATATATAAGTATGTTTATCAGTTTTTTGGTTGCCATAGTACTCTGCCTAGTTTGGTATCAGATGACCGTGTGAGATGACTAAAGATATTTTACTAAACTAACTTTTAATAAAAAGTGACAGGTCTCGTGACATTATGTTTGTATGAAAATATGATTTACAATTTTAAGATTTTGATGTATGTTTCTTGGTAAAAGTTGTTCAGTTGTATGCACCTGATTACCTCGTTGAATTATTATACGCATTCCGTTTAAATTAATCCTGTATGAGCGGCCAGTAGCACTCTGTATATAAAGTATTGTTACAGTGTTGTACTGACAGCACGTCTTCGTTTTTTCTCATTTCGAAATAAAAAGAGAAACGTATTATGTTCTTGGCTAATTGGAAGGTTGTATGATCTTAACCGTATTATTAACGTCAAGCTGTTTTGATACAATTATTGTTAAACACGTGTGCTTGATAAAAAGGTATTTTATATAAGTTTAGAAGTATAATAATATGTTATCTCAAATGCTTCTCTAATTTATTTTAATATTCCCATAAAACTAGGTAAAAGTCGTTGAATATTACCAAAGACTCAAATTCAACCATCATTAAAAATAGTATTTCTCATACTAAATATTTCGCTCTGATTACGTAGTTAAATTAAAAGCACTTTATCTAAGTATATAAAACCGTTTTTGTACATTTCGACTGGTTACCCAGTGGCGAGGTAAGGGTGCTTTCAAACGTGTTGAATAGGTTCTATAGTCGGTAAAGCGCGCTTTAAGCTCTGCTAAATGTATATTCGTTTCTATATGTGGAATATTAGTTTTTCAGGTAAACACTAAATAACGTATTTCAATTACATTTTGCTCACAGCTAGTTCATAACCTGGACTAATAGAGTATTGATTAATACATAAATAAATATATCGTAAATAAATATGTAGAGTATTTTATTTATTAATGATTCTTAACATAAGATTAATAAAGCCAAGGGGCGCCGACTTGTCGACTCTAGTGAGCTCAAAAAGGTGACGTGTAAAAGTGACTGTAAAACTCCTAATTGCAGCAAAACTAATAATTTGAATTTGAATTATGTTAGGAATTATTTGGTTAGTAACGACATAATAATATTAATACTTTTAAGGATACCATATAAAAATATAAAAAAACAATTTTTGATTGTTTTCATGTGCGCAAAAGCGCTGGTCTACTGCGGCGCACGCGGTGCACGATGTTAACGCACGTTGGCTGCATGTGCCCGCTAGTTAGCGTGTATTGTGTTTTATGCGTAGCCTCTCCGTGTGCCGCAGTGCTAGACTCTACACCCACAAATAGATGTGGGTTGATCTTCTTATAGCTTAAAATAAACCTGTTAAAGGTTTACAATACTCCTTTATACAGTAAATTTCTGCAAAAACAAGCTTATTAATAATATTATGAGCGATGCCTTAATCTCTTTCCAGTAAACAATCTGTGTGGCAAAAGAGGCTGGAATATTTCAGTAAAATTGTTTTGAATTTCTTCTAAAAATAAATAAATAATCTTTTATTGTAAATCACTTTCTTATAATTATAAAAAAATAATGTATTATATAACCCAGAGTGTCCCATTGCTGTTCGAAGGCTTTCCTTTATTTTTATTCGTGTTTCTCTAGATAGCTAGAGAAACACGAATAATATATTTCAACTGGACTGGTGTGTATAGACACACCAGTCCAGTTGAAAAATATTGTTTTAATATCAAGCCATTATTCAAAACCTGTTGTTTTAATAATAATATCCATAGAGACATCTCGCAAATCAAATATTATTTTAATATCTAGAAGTAGGTAGGTGAATTAATAAAATAAAACTAGAAATACAAAAACACAACTGGACTACAATAATGCACTAATTACTAACTATCTACTATATAATTAATAACAAGCAACATTAAGTCGCCACCCCATTCATAAATAATAATTAAAAATAATTTTCAGTTTTACAGATTATTCATTAATGTATTATGGGACAATTACGTAATTAAGTAATCAGATCTGGCTAGACAGAATGGACATCTAAGGAAAAACATCAAACTCCAGTTTTTTTTTCTGAACCAAATCTAATCAAAATATTTTTTCTGCAAGTAGGCCTTTCCAGGCTTTTTCGAAATGTAAAATGACTCTAGTTGAACTGTTCCAAAATTCATTGCTATGGAGAAGAACCGGCGAGAAACTCCATAGGTTACTCTTTTAAAAATGATATTGTACATTCATTGAAAAAATATGCGACAACAACGTGAACAGCAAATTATTGTACGCATCCAAAATGGGCGAAAAGGCAAAAAAACAATAACACACATTTACAAAGTATCTTTGTGAATCTGAATTTACAAAGATTTAAAAACGCGTCACGGATACCCTTGCATACACTTCTTTAAAGATTTTGATCTAGAATTTTTAGAAGAAGATTTTCACCCATTATTTTTTATCATGACTCGCAAAGCAAAGCTCGTCTATTGGTTTTCATGATTAATTATAACAAGTTATGTGATACTCGCCTGCAAAAGAATAAGGATGATCAAATGATTAAGATGCGCTCGTTTCGGCTTCCGTCGGGACTAATCCGCTTCCTGTGTACTGTCATGAGCTTCTCATTATCTGGTAATTGTGTTTGCTAATGAATAATAAGATAATGAGAACTATTGAAAATATTGTTTGTCATATTTAACGGTCAACGGAAATTACTTCATAGTTCTTCTAATTAGTTTCGGTTAGGTACATAGTTTCTCCTCTCATTTAATTTACCATTTTTGTAAGAGAGATTTTTGATATTTAGGACTGAAAATGTCGATAAAATTACAAGAAGTATTTTTTTCAGATCGTAGTATTGTTCAATTCTCGGATTTACCAAGCGTATTTTTAATAATGTGTTAATGCAATTTTGCTTTTTTTATAAAAATGAGAAATTTTTTAGTAGGTATAATTTTAAATTTTCAATATTTAGAGAACTTTTCCCCCAGGTAGCATAAAATAAAGTTACACTGCATGAATATAACAATACGAATTAATGAGTCTTGTTAATTTAATTTCTATTACAGTTACGCATTGCGTCCAATATTATCATGTCTGGATGTTAAGAGTACTCGTAAACTAAATCGAAGTAAATGTTCTCAGAGCGACCTTGAGATCGCACGTCTGACCCAATAAAAACATTATTGCCTTTTCTCCGGTATCTCTACCCGCCCGTTGCGGCTTTATTTATGATCACTGCAATACATGTCAATATACAGTATAAGTTAAAAACTATTGCCGGAACCGTTTGACCAAAAAAATATTTAGAAAGGACAATAGCGCGGTAACAGGTAGAGTGGGGCTAAGGCGGCGGGGTGGAGGAGCGCGGGCGGGCGCGCGGCTGGCTCGGAGCGGAGCGAGCAAGCCTCCGCATTCGCGCGCTCGGCGTCGTCGCGGAACCACGGCTGCGCGCCCGGTACGCACTCGTTACGTAACGCTCCAACCGGCATCTGTTGAGTGAAGTCACGAGCCACGCGCGGCACGCTTGCACTGCTCACCATCCGCGCGCACCCGCCATGTCGACACCCGCGACCACTGCCGATAGCGAAGCCGTCGCTATGGCTACGCCAGAACATCTTGGCGCCGATCCGTAAAAAATATGTAGAAAGTACACCGCAACTTAAACTGCCAACACATTCCTGCCAATTTTATATCAATTTAATTTTACATAATGTAGTGGTATCAAATCGCTTGTTGCTTGTGGAACAGACAGTACGTGGACATGATTTCGTTCGAGGTTTTTCGCGATGGGAGCGCAATTGCTGAGTTCACCAATCATCGCTTCACGTTAGCTTTTACTGCCAGCTGAGCTGCCAATTATGTCTAAGTTAGTTTTAAGAGAGAGATATGGACTGACAGTTTCCGATCATATTAGATCCAGTGGACGTGAAGCCGAAGAAGTTTATCGAAGTTGGTTGACTCATTGTCAAGATTCGCGACAACATCAGTTCGTGGGTGCTGTGGTGGCGTCAACGCCATCTTCGGATGGGCGCACCGCAGACACCTAAACCAATTGAGGAAGATGAGTGCGTGCCAAGAGTGGCCGTAGTGGAATCTATCCAGGAGGCTCAGCAAGACCGCAAGCTGGAGCGACGCAGGGGAGCACCCGGCCCGCGGCGCCGCGGGCTCGAGAACGAGCTGGAGGGTGAGCGCCGGAGACCCAGGCGCAAGCCGAGGAAAAGGTGAGTCCTTCCTTAGCCTCCTCAATCAGCTGACTCGGCCACCGTCCTGGCTATCTCTCAATACATCAACTGCAAACTTTTTGAAAGTTACACAAAAGTTTTGTAACTTTTCAGATATTTTTTCAGTCGTAATCTAACGTCAGCACTACGGTGCTAAGTTAATATTTGAGTTAATCTGTGGCGTGTTGAAACATGAAATAACGATGTCTGCGTGCGAGCTGAGCTTAATATTGTAACCAATTTAGTGCTGCGGTCGTTCTGACATTGAACAACTTCAACGTAAAAACGTTCATGTAGTGTTCACCTTGGAATAGTGAGTTGTTTGCGAAATCGGTGGGTCTACCGCATCGGCCTCCGTCCACGATCGATCTTCACCGAGGCCTCATTATGCTCACACCTCAGTTGTTCCCAAGTTTTTTATTACAACTAAATAAGCATGCCGAACCATCTCAGAGCCTTTAACATGTGAACCTCACTTATTGAAAGCTTCATATAATAAAGTTCGGACTAACTGCGTTATGATAATAATTATTCGTTGATTTATGATCAAGCTTTAAGGCCTACACATTTTCAATGTTTTTGCTCTTTAAGAATTACAGTTTTCATGTAGTAAAGTGAACGTTGTCTTTTTCGTTTATTATTTCGTAATCTCTTAAGAAGAATTTGGTACAGTTACAAGGAAGAAATAAAATCAAAGTGACTGTTCTGTTTAACTGGCAAAATTAGATCCTTTCATAAATGAACTAAATTCTCCAGAGAACAGCAAAGCAAATATAAATGAATGTTTCGCAGTATTTAACTGGCTGAGTTATATTTTTGTACGATTTACATAATTGCTCATAATTTCAACTTAGATTTCGACAGTTAATTAGTGTGCTACTTCATCCTTGGCCTGTTTTGTGAAGGGTGTTTTCACGAGAGATGGCCCTCGGAGCCGCTAGTGTATCGTATTTTATTAGCACGTATTTCAAATTGGTTTGAACTTATGCAAGTATTAATTGCGTCAGATGACATGTATTGGGAGTGTTATTCGATGTCCTTTAGTCAATTCCGTGTTCTCATCTTAACTTTCCTAATGTAACTTAAAGTCGTGATTACTTTTAGAAAATTCGAAGAAATTTCTTATATATAATAATTATTCTAAATATAAACTTAGATTCTTCTTTTTGCTAAGTTAAATTAGATTTGGTGATTGAACTTTTGGATTAGATTTTGATATTTACTTTGGACTCAATAAATGAGAACCAATAATTATGTTATGATTATTTATTCGATTTGCATATACATATTATTACGTAAAACTTATTTTTTCTTTAATAAATACAGCTTACCTGCAGAGAAATAAAATGATTAATGTAATATCCTTCGGTAAGGCACTGGATTGGCATGTATCTGTATATTACGAGTTCAACTCATTAACGTTTACGTTCGTCACGAAGTCAGACTGCCGTTAGTCTAAGATTCGATTCGCTTAAAGTAATGATGAAAAGATTTTGGTCTTAACCTTTTTTGAAGTTATGGTACCTACCTCCAATAAAAAATATTGATTAAATTAATGGTATTTAGCAATAAACAATAGTTTTGTTTAGCTTTGATTTATTGAGAATTATTATTTACATTTTTTTATTTTAAGCGGCGGTAGCTTAATGGCTAGGGCGTCGGACTTGCGATCATGTGGTTACGGGTTCGAATCCCAACCATTACACTACCGACGTGAACCCACTCGTAACACAAGCATCTTAACTTAGCACGAGGGGTTAACGAGATTACTAGTAATGTGCGACCCAAATCGATAGAAATCTTTTAAAAAAATAAGAATTTTCGATTACATTGGGAAGTAAAATACTGAAACAAAAATAAAAGTTTTGTTTACTCTACTAGGTAATAATTACACATTTAAAATGTGTTACCTCGTTTTAAGATGTTTTGAATAACTAAATCGATTCCATCGGTTGACCATCTTCCCACATTTTCAGCCATCAACAAACAGAGTCCGGATTCTGTACACAATTTTGCGAGCTTCTTAATGACAATTACATTGTACTCATAACATAAGCCAAACAAAACAAAGTCTGAGAGATTTCCCAAGTATACCATTTAGTAACTTATGACACAGACACACTCAACTATGGCTGGCCAATTATCAAATATTTTCGTATCGTTAACGTTTCAATTTGTAGGGAGGTTGGCGCATTCTGAATAAAAATTCTCTAATATATTGTGCTGCTAACGATAAGGTTCGTTGTCGATAGTGTTCGTGGTAGGGCCTTGGGTCGGAACTACGATCAACGTTATTCAGGTTATTTACATTGTTCGCATTCTTACGAATAAAGACAGGTTAGAATAAATCAACCAAACTTTTAGAACGCCGGTCGTCGTAGTGGGTACCTAGCAATTTGAATAATTAACTGTTGAGGGTTTCTTTTGTTTTTATTTTGTAACTGGTATTGAAATATTATATACACGACAGAATGGATGAATCTAGATACAATTTGGTTTATTTTCTGTAATAGGAGTAGTGCATAGGCTTTTTACCCCTGTAAAATGTACGGTTCTAGGATAACCGAACATGTAGCCTAAACTTGTAAAATTAAATTTAAACAAATGAATAGCTATGGCAACGGATTTTTCGAAAGGATATCCCAATGATGTTATAAACTACTTAATATTATCTAAGTCAATTGGGATACCCTAAGAGATTATTGTGATTAATAGGTCATGCAATTTCGAGTCTTAGTAACCTCGTATTTTAATTTCTGATTGAAAACTTTTCGGAGGACTTAAATATTTGCTTTAAAGTAGGTTATCAATTTTTTATGTTATTAATAACAATATTATTTCAAAATTACACAATAATTATTACAAAATAATAATAAACAATAATTTGAAAAGACCTGGCTGGCAATAGCTGATTATATTGATAAGCCGGACAATTAACTTAAGGCTAAAATATGTAGTGTTCTCAACGGTATATTCTCCGGCTACGGCTTCTGATTTTAGTTTTACATAATATTATTTCTAACAAAATGTTTCACTGAACTGTTGTTTCCTAATCACGCTTACACACAACTAGATGGGCTACCATCTTAGTAAACTGCGGCTTAAAAAGCGGCGGTAGCTAAATGACTACCGCGCCAGAATTGCAATCATGTGATTGCGGGTTCGAATCCCACTCATAACACTACCGACGTGAACCCACTCGTAACACAAGCATCTTAGCTTAGCACGAGGGGTAAAACAAGAATACTAGCAATGTGCGGCCTACATTACTAGTAAGCTTTTAAAAGCATAGGAAAAGAAATCCAAGTTAAAATATATTCCATGGTACATCCACCGTCCCTAATCCTCTGCAAACAGCTGGCTTCCATTTTAGATTCTACAAGTTTTAGCCACAAATGAAGCCAATAGTGTAATTTGCAGTGTGGGTTAGTGTTAGCTGAACATGTTGTAAAGCAAAGATCCAATCGAAGCGCACTAAACAAACCGCCAAGTCCTTCTACTAATTGGAACCAATCAATCTATCTAAGCCAACTAATTAAATAACTGTCACTAACTTTAATACCGATTTCACATAACATACGTCTCTCGAAGAACTTATTAAGTAGAAAGCTTTATTTATAATTTTTGCATGACGGAAAATACTTTAAATGTTTTTTTTTAATTCAAAAGCGAAAAAAAATCGAGGACCTTAAAGTTTATGTCGCCAATTTACCCTTAACTTAAAACCTAATGCACATATTTCTGCCGGGATAAAAAGAGACTGGCGAATGCATGCGAATTCGCCCGCATTTCACGGAATTTTCGCTCAGAAAATATATCTTCTATATTCATTTTTAAGCCTCGCGTCTATTTTTATCAAGTTAAAAACTACTTTCTTCTCTTTTTGTGGTCTACCAGCATCTTCTAAAAAAAGGGACAAATAAATAAATAAAATTTATAAAGAACCACCTCTAACCACCTCTTACACCCCATCAATTTCTAACACTTAACAAATTCAATAAAACATTGCTGGTGATCGCGTAACAAACATCCGAAACAAGAGAAACTATATTTTTTCTAAGTCATTCTCATATATTTAATATACAAAAAATCTTCTTTTTTCTAAGTCGATATTGTTGCAGTTAAACTGGTGCACGAATACAAGGGTGGTAGATCATTATGAGCGGCGACAGGCCCGACTGTCTGTCATGTCCCAAAACACCGATGTCATTTGGCCGTGCAATTAACAATGCGCCTTTTCTGTGTGGAATTTGTCACGTCATATACAGCATATTAACAATTCATGAACTGGTTCTGTTAAAGTCTTGGATGGGACATTGGATAATTTTATTATAATGTGATTTATGAACTGTAATTAAAAAAAACATTTATCAGTTTATTTAATTACAAAATTGATAAAAAAATTGTAATTAAATAAACTAGTAAGAACTGCTTAAAAACTAAAAATTCATCTACATCTAGTGATTTGACTGACTGACTTGGTAACGCCAATCTTTATAATGTCATTCCACTAGTGGTACTCAAAAATGTCGCACATTTTGTATCTAAAGAGTTCCCGAAAGGCACAAATTACAACAAAAAAACAAACGAAACTGCTGTGCACCTCCGTAGCATTTGAAAATATTTAATACTTAAGTCTACTATTACGACTATGTCAAATCATAATAGCATAAATAATATAAGTATAATGTTACGTAAATGACAACGAAATCGAATACAAATAACAAACAAAACTGACCTTCATCTTAAAAATGTATATACATCACACCTCGTTCACACTTCCCGGTCCTATAACACACAGAGACACGACACTCCACTCCATTTAATCCCATTACAGTCAGCGCATTGACCTTCGCATCCCGATGACGTCACCCTTTCAAAAATTTAAACGGCGCAAGACAGAGCGCCGCTAAAGATTCCCTTTTCAAAGGAACGCATTCAGACTCGAGCAAACACGTTGCTGTTGTAAACTTGCTCTAGTTTTGATCCTTTGGTCTAAGCCTATTCTATGGTGTGTCTGGACTCTCGTTACTAAGACACCCTTAGGCCAATGAATGATTAATATCCTGTTGCAAAAATATTTTAATTCTTAGAATCGATTTTTAAAATAATATTATTTACGAGCTGTTCCTTATTTTTTAGGATGTCAGGTCAACAAGCGCAACTTTGATGAGTTAAGAATAAATTTACAAAATGAGTTAGAAGATTGACATTTCGATGTCCATCTATTAAATAAAACATCGGAAACTGACCGAGACAAACGAATGCAAGACAAGCGAATGCTAGAAAATTCACGCGCTTTCTAAAAAAATGTCCTTTATTTTACTCGAAGAAGATGTATTTATATTTAATTTTTGAGTATAAATAAATTTGCGGTATGTTTTTAGATGTTGCACTGAACAACTTAAAACAAAACAATTAGCAATCAGTAATCTTTAGAAATCTTTGACGATTGTAACTATGATACGAAATTATTATAGATAAATATGACCCCATCAACAGCTTGTAAAATTAATTTATAGTTTGTCACATAGAGAAGTTACTTACAAAACCATAATATAAGTTTTGCTTTGTTAGCGGCGCAAGGTTCATACAATAAAATACATTCTTCTTCTTCTTAGCGTGTCGATCAATGGCTAAGTCAATTTTTTTCGGACCAGTACTCAGCCACATACTTAATATACATTAACAAACACTTTTAAAAATTAAAACCAGATTTTAAAATTATATAATAGCGGTGGTAGCCTAATGGCAAGGGCGCCGAACTTACCATGATGTGATTGCCGGTACGTATTCCACCCATTGTCCTACCTACGTAAACCCACTCGTAACACAAACATTTAGCTTAGCATGAGGGGTTAACAAGGGTACTAGTAATAGGCGACCCACATTGCTACTAGTAAGCTTTAGAATCTATTATTTTGAAAACACAAAATTTATGGGATTTTGGAGCAAAATAAACGAATAATTTTGTGATATTTTTTTTTATTACAAGTACAAAATATTTTAATGTAAAAAGCGTCGTGACACCGAAAGTCCGTCATCTACTGTTTTGTTATCTTTTCTTTCCGTTTCAATCACACACATCCCTTTCTTTCATCGGTTACGTTCCAGTTTAACAATAAAAGCTGCGTTTATACCTAACTAAGTGGATAAAGTATTAAAACTAAAAACATTTGTTACCATCACACCTCTCAGAAACGAACGTCTTCGTTACTAAGTCGACAAACTCGAGCACGCTGCGGTAAACTTTCACTTTGAAATTATATTACAAGTTTACTTTGTAGCTTTTACATAATTAAGGTGACTCGCATAGTAAACTCGATAGTATCGCGTTTAGTTGTAATTGCAAACAACGAATGAAGTGGATCGCGGCAGTAGGTCGATTTGCGATCATGTGGTAGTCGGTTCAAATCCCACCCTTCGCGTTACCGACGTAAGCCCACTCGTACTACAAGCATTTAGCTTAGCACGAGGCTACACAGGAATAATAGTTATGTGCATTTCATATTGCTTGTAAGCTTTGAAAAAACAACCATTTATTTAAAGCTAAGTAAGTACAAAGTGACTATCGTATTCTTCTTTATTCAATACAAGCTTTTTCCAGTGATTCCGCTCACGGTACCTAATTTCTTTTGTAAAGAATATAGTCTATGTTACTCAGGGTGAATGTAGCTTTCTGATGGTGAAAGAATTGAAATTGAGTAGTTTTTGAGTTTATGCATTACAAAAATAGACACAAAAATACAAATCTTTCCTCTTTATAATATTAGTGTAGACTAGCTTTTGCTCGCGACTTCGTCCGCGTGGAGTAATGACTTCCGTCAGAATTTGGGTTTTTCACTTAGTTATCGCCTGTTCCATGGTCTGTCGATTACATGTACTAAAACCCTTTCTTAATGCTCACTGGTGGAACCTACATACAAAGTTTTATGTGAATCCATTGAGAAATAAACATTTTCAATTTACCACCCTTTTCTCCCCTTTGGGGGGAATTTCCAAAAATCCTCTCTTAGTGGTAGCCTACTCCTACCAACAAACACACATGCCAAATTTCAGCTCTTTACGATCAGTAGTTCCGGCTGTGCGTTGTCTGTCAGTCAGTCAGTCAGTAACAGAAGAGTTTTATATATATAGATTACTGTTATACTGTTTTGCATACTCCCGCATTCATTTAGTAATTTTAAAACTAGGACCTGTCATAATACTTTCAAGAGAGTCGTGGTGGCAGATTTGTAGTACAAGGTCGCAGGTTCAAAATTATACTTCCATGTAAAGCTTCGAACTGACCTCATGCATCGAATAGAATAATTAACTGTAACTACTTTGAAAAGCCTGTGCCCAGCGGTGGGCTATTTATTTTATAAGCCGGTATTATACTAAAACATGTTCCATGCTCGACGCAATTTTTTTTATTTACGAATAAATTACGTTATTTAACAAAAAAAGCGATTCCACGATTTCCAATCACACGAACCTTGCAAAACTGACAATCATCATGTTTGTAAATTTTATTACTTGGTAACATAATGATCTCCCCAAAATCTACACATGCCACTGAGTATCCATATTCTCGCACACCATAAAACTAATTGTCTGTAAATGCAACCAAACCCGTAAAAAACGTCACCCCTTTTCGTTCGAAAAAAGAATGTTCATCCGAAAACATAATATATAATGGCGTATCAGAACACCGGCATCCATTGTACGACTTGAAAGAAACGAATACGCGTTCGGATATCATCGAAGGGTCGTACATTACATTCGATGGGAAATTGTTCATAAGAACGGATGTAACGTGTTAGGAACTGACTCTTCTCTTTCCTTTCGATAAATATTTTATTAGCGTAGATTTATTGGATTTAGTTTAGGTGATGGCTTTTATCGAGTTAAAGTATATGACCGATAAAGGATAGTTGAAGAATCTGGAGTCAGTAGAGAAAAAACGTTGTTCGGAGGGCACACTATCCACGGTCTCTGATATGAATATTCTATCTATGTATATCTTTTGAGCGCCGACGGCTCGCGGCGTGGTTTCGAACAAACGAGAACATATTATCACATTAAATAATGTACCGTCAAAGTAAGTCGCATCACACCGCGCCACCTAATGATGTGAACGTATTTTTTCCACTTTAATGAACTTACAAATTTAAGTAGAATTCGTTGCACTGCTGAAGAATTTTTTTTTGGTTCACGGATTGGGATTTATGTTTTTATCCTTTGAATAATCTTACGATCGTTTAAATAGAGGTTCACCTGACGGTGGTACCTACATAATTGAATTGCATACATAATATTTTGATAAATGATTTTATTAACAGATTATTATAAAAAAAACTTAATTATTGTGGAATCGCTCCTCTCAACTTTGTACGTATAGTAAGCAATCATATATATAGCGCCGACATATATAATAAAAAAGGATGTTAAGTACTGAATACCTACACAAAAAAAAATAAAAAAAAGAGAGTATATGTTTACAAAACATAAGCTCAAAATGTTAATTGAATAATTGATAACCAATTTTTAAACGCTAAATCAAGTAAATTTATTAAGATACTTTAATAAGCGCTTATATTAATAAACGTACTCTCGACATCGATCAATCATGTGTGAAAATGAAAAATGACGCGTTTCGGGCAAAACAAAGCGCGGCGTTTTTTTAGTTTGTCGATATCGAGATCAGACCTAGTAGGGTATATTCTATTTTGTGTGGTAAAGTTTATTTTTATATAATTTTTCAATAATAATCGAGTACATTTTAACAACATATTTGATAGCGAGTTAAATTATTATTAGTTGGTAAAATGTGTACTGTTGAAATTTTAGGCACTTGTTTTAGTTTAGTGTGGAAAATAATGTAAAATGTTCGATGTTTGTAAGCGTAAACCGGAAGCCGAGTAACGTATTGCAGTCTATCAGAGCATTTATACGAATAGATCGTATCCGGTACTTTGCTGTAGGTCCATTGTTGTTTGCACCAAATCGTCGCCCATTGCATTTCATTTGGTGACACTCGTGGTTATTATTGACGAGATAAAATGTCTTATAAATTTATGAACGATGGCTGCACGCACGAAAACGTTTCACACAATAATTTCGAAGATATGATATTTGGAGACTCTAGATGATTGTATGCAGACCACACAGAATTTGAAGCATATTAGAATTGTCAGTTAGAGTGGAAGTAGACTTCCGATATTGGTAACGAGGGCAGGCTGTCAATTTCATCAATATTTCCAAAAGCTATTCGCGGTCGTGGTCGTAGAACCTGTGTAGTTTTCAAGCGTTTTTAGCGAGCACTTTCATATGCACGGTATGCATTGTCAGTCTAAAGTTTTGAGCGACGACAGAGTTTATTGATGTCATTATGAAAGTTTAGGAAGTGACTCTGAAAAAGCCTTTTTCTTTAGTAACTCGCACGGTTGTATTTTTTTTTACTTATAACAAACTTGACGATTAGTATGGGATCTTATTGTTACGAGCTCGTCTGTTTTTAATCCTGTAACCGATCCCTATCTATTGCTGGGCAGAGGTCTGTATGAAAGGTATGGTCCAAATTGGACCTTAGCTCCTGCTTATCTGACTAGTTCTTGGATTTCCAAATAACTGCACTTCCCAGTTTGTTTCAGTCCCAGATTGGTTATCTGCAACTCAAAAAAACACAAAATCAATTAGTCTTATCAAGTAAAATTCAGTAGTTCCATATTATGTTTTTCTTAACGATATAAGTACCCCAAAGTTATAGATCCATCAAAACGTCTAGATGTTACAATTAACACACAACCACCACTCGACTCCCAGCAGGACACTACCAGAGCAGTAGTATGCAAGTTCATTGCAATTTATCGGACTTACATTCCTAACGCCGGATTACGACTGAGTGCAACCGAGAATTTCTAACGGAATAACCCAATAACGCTACGCTGGATCTGGAAATCGATCATGTCTTGCAACAGCTACATTTACAAACTACGGAAATATTAAAAATATCAATACAAAATGTTAGCATTTCTTATTCTCAATAATTATGTTTAATAATAAGTACTAAGGAAATTATCAGTAGCCTATAAGTCTAGTCGCTTTAATAATCAGCGTTTACATGAAGTTGGAAATGCTAGTAATTTGCAAAATAGCAAGAAATGGACTACACAAAGCATCATCGTTAGTATTAAAGTGGACAAACAGACTGACAATAAGCGACTGAAAGAATAAATATTAAATTACTTAATTCACAGCAAAATGAAAATTGCTTTTGTATTAAAATTACATAAACCTCTGTAGTATGGACCTTCTTTGTTTCAAGATTGAACTATTTTCTATAATTCCCACTACGTCGCTCCGTATGAAGTCTCGCATACTGTATTCAAATGACAGGTTGCATTGATTGCTCCAGATTGATTTATTTATGTTGCCGGCAATTAGACTGCCGACAAAGTTGTCTGGACTATACAAATAACATTTCTATGTTTAGAAACGTAGTGCACAGTTTAATATTATTTTCTTAACGTATAATTTTGTATGTAGGGTAGATACTTTCCCAACAAAAGTGAAATTTAAACATACACCGGCTTATATCCATCCTAGCACTGAGGCTAATATCTTACCAAATTTTATCTCAATTTGTCCAGCCTTTTAAGCGTGCAGAGGTAACAAAATACATACACATACCCACTCAAACTTTAGCCTTTATAAGATTTATTTATTTAATACTTTATGCACAATGTACGTAAGCGGACCCCAGAAGGTATTCTCTGCCAGAAAGCATTCTCTGCCAGTCGATCTTAGGGTGGCATCACCCTTTCTAACCTAACCTTAACCTAACAATTGAATATTTCAGTGCATCTACCACATTTTTCTGCATAGAAAGATGTGGTAGATGCACTGAAATATTTTTATATTATATTATGTGTGATGATAAACACCTATGACAGCAATATTACAATTTATGTTATAAAAAACGAGATAGTATATTTTGATGCTTCATGATATTCATGATCAAAAGAATCACTTGTTGAAGATCAATATTGTTGATTATATATAAATATTCAATATTGGTATCGAAGCTAATAACGTCTTTCCGTACCAAGCAATATAATACCATTGCTCCGTTCAGTACCGGCATCCTTTTGAAGTCCTATCGAAGGCTTTATATGTTATTCGTATGCGACGCCATCTTTACCAAATGTCAATCGACATAAATATTCTTCCTTTTTTATGAATTGGTAATTGAAAACCGTCGGTATCATTAATTTTTTTACCCATTAGGCACGGGCGAATAAATTGGGCTGAAATTGTAAATCCGACTTTTTATTGCTTTGAAGTATTTTTTTATATTACTCTACTTAAAATAACAACGCTTTAACGTTTCACTCTAATTTTAATGATATAATATATTGTTCAAGACTATTAGTAAAACTGCCATAATTCGATAGTTGAAAGGCAATATAGTCATTTATATCAACATAAAAACTATAAAATTAAGTATCGTCACATCAAATTTTCAAAGTTCAGTACACAGTTTAAATGTACATCAAGTTTCAGAGACAACTTCGATGCAAGTTTACCTCGTCAGCTGAAATCACTACAATAATTCACCCCTACAGTCAAGTGCTCAAACTTATACAAGATTGGTTTCCCTGGAGACAAAGCTTCAGATGTAATGTATTGGGCGACGACGATGTGCTTCTTGTGATGGAATATAAGACTTATAAAACTTTGAAACATTGGATGCAGATGGCGTACGTTGTACAATATACGTTATACATACATATTCAATACTTTTAAATTTTAGTTTATTATTTTTATAATACTTTTTTTAATAATCTCTACTAGCTGCTGCTCGCGGCTTTGAGCGCGAAGGTATATAAAAATATGGATTGATAACTTTTTTTATTCGAAAAATTGTCGTGAAAATAAACAAAACTGGGAAAATACGCATTAATGACGTCACAAAACGTTACAGCTCTCTCTGTCTTGTCTTAATATTGAAATGCTTGTTTGTGTCTTGCTAAATAAAAAAAGTAATAAGTTTGCCGTTTTTATTTCCAAAAAATGACCTTAAATACCTAATTATCGTGACAAAAAGTAGCTTGTATGCTGTCTTCGGATCCAAGTTGAACCTTTATCGAGTTCCATCAAAATTGGCTCAGTAGCCGTGAAAGCGTGGCAGTCAAACCTAAACAAGAAGAACAGAAGAATAATATTTCATCTTAACAAAAGCTACCTTATATGGATTCAATAACATTTATACCTCGTTCTCGTCTTCAGTATTATGAAAAGAGGTGAATGTGAAAGATGTACTAGCGGCCACTAGCAATACCATAACTTAGTTTTAATGAAAGATTTTAATCTTGATTGTAAATAATGTTTGAATGGCGCAAACAACTTGAAAGAAGTCCCTTTTCTATAAAAGCTTACGGAGTGTATCTACAGGAAACGATCAAAACTTAGCCTTTTATAAATCTTTCTGCAATTACTGAAAGCTCCACTTAAAGGTTTTACTGCAGCAACATTTAATAATTTAATTTGTAAGCCATATTTATCTACATCAAAACGCAATGTTGAGCAGAAAAGATACAAATCTACTGAATTAAACGAATCTATTTCAACACCAAGATTGTCGGCGCATTTACGAAAATAGTCGTGTTTTTCAACGAATTAAACAAATTAATAAATGAAGGTTTTAAAAAGTATTCCAGCGTTTCACCATATACTTTAGTTAAGGCTAATGCATTTTGATTTTCAGATTTGAACAACTTTTTTACTGAAATCGAAACACGTGCCTAATGTCCGGGTGCTATATTTTACAACTACTTGGAAAACTAGAATCTATAATGAAAATTTTAAAACAGTATTGTTGTAAAACCTAGATCAGAAAACGTAATTGTACAAACAAATTGCGGTTGTGACTAACATAGACTGCTGCAAAATTGTTTTCAGATACTATTTGTTTTTTTAAAGGTTACCAGTAATGTGGCTCGCACATTACTAGTATTCTTGTTAACCCCTCGTACTAAGATAAAAGCTTGTGTCAGGTACGTCGGTATTGCAATGTGTGTGCCATTAGGCTAAAGCCGCTTCAAAACTGTGACTGTGCTTTTGATGCTGCGATTGTGATTATAAATCATCAAATGATTAAAATCTATAGATCTAGTATGTAATATATGTGTGGCTATTGTAGACTTGTATATAAGTGCAAAATAACAATTTTGGAGCACTATTAACCAGAGCCGTAAAATAAATACAAGCTATGCTTATAAATATATGATACGCTTTTGTGGCTCAAAGGAAATATTTAGCTATAAGTGTATTTTGAATAAATAACCATTTATAATAATAAACTTAAACACTTAAATTCATGTTATATAACTATACTAATATTATAAAGTTGAAGAGTTATTGTGTTTGGCTGAACGCGCTAATCTCAGGAACTACTGGTCCGATTTGACACGATAACCGATACCCAAAAGGGCAGAGCCGCGAACAAAAGCTAGGGTGTTTTACAATTTTTACCTATGTACGCTAACTTACAACACGTTGCAAGTGTAGGAAATCGTTGAAAGCTAACTCTGACAATAATGGAATTACTTCCACAAGATTAAACCTCGAAAACGATTACTTTAATTGAAACTGGCTGAATATCTTGTTCTAATGACATCTTCATTGCTATTAGTTAGACACGTTTACTTTCACCTTACAAAGGATATGTGAATCTTAACTTGTAAACGTTTTTTATGTTTTAAGGTATAAAACTGTTATGAATAACATTTCGATGGGAATTCACAAAGTTGTGGGTACACAAGGATTGGATTCGAAATTGGATCTTTTCAAGACAGCACATCAGTACTATCAAGATGTTTATAATTAATAGTTAATTACGTCAACGAAATTGAAACATTCTAGGTCATAATAATCATTATTTTAAAGTACCTATTGAATGATTTGATATAAAGTCTTATATACGGCACTTTAAAACTGATTTATAATTGCCACTCGGAAATAAATCCTATTTAAAACTTGCAGTTGGAGTTAGAAACTTAGCTCGACTGTCTTTGTAGCTCAAGACAGGATATTGGTTTCCGTTCACAGTTAACATGAAAAATAATTAGACGAAAGGAAATGTGATGGAATACTAATTTTGTTTAATAAACCTTTATATTTTATTGCTTTAAAATTCTTATTAAAATTAATCATATTTCCCTAAATAATAAAAATTGTAACTGACTCAAAAAGACGAAGCTAATTACCGTACAAAAAATATGTTGAGATGTCGTCGTAATTACGTTCCGTTTTTATGTAATCTAAATGAACAACTATATTTTCAAATAAAAGGCTGAGAGGTTCTATTTCATCCCTACTTTTGTTTGATATTAATTTTCAAAAGAAATTATCACGGACCCTTTTCATAAAAAAACTTGAATAAAATACTTTATCGAGGGTCAATATTTCCAATATTACTTGATATCTAACCGATCACTCGATATAAATTACACAAGCCATTAAGCATTCCACCTGACTGAGCGAGTCATTTCGAAAAGGGAAAAAAACTTTTCCAGTCCAGAAATAAAAACGAGTGCGAGTTGGACTCGCGCACGAAGCGTTGAACCGTGGCAACGCACATCCTATTATTTATGACTTTTTAATCGTGCATTAGAGTTACATGATGTTTATTTATGATGTCAATGGTAAAAATCAATCTCTACTTATTAATGTTCATTAGAACTTTACATAGTAATCAAACACCTAATTACAGCATACTTGCAAACGGAAGGATGAATGGACGGACTGTGAAACCTTGGTTATAATTATATAGATTTCTTGTTCCTATTAATATTTGTCCGGAACACGGAGTACGAGTACTTTTACGAATGTAAAAGTTTTTCGTGAAGCCGTTATAATACGCAGAAAAGGTAACTATGGTTGAAAGTTGAAGCATTGGAAATGAACGTTCTTTCATTTCAAAGCGTACAATTCTCGAGCTGTTTACTACTCATGAAAGTTCATGTTTCATTCATTCTAATTGTACAATAACACACCTATTTCAATCAGAACAACAATTTTTTTTGAGATTTTAAAAAGCTTCGTTTTTAGCATTATTTCATTTGAGATTTTAAAGCTTAAGTAAAAAGTGACGATAATAGATAATTGATAATGAATGTCCATATTTGATTTATAAACGCCTGTTTTATACGCCGATATAACTTTTTCTCTGCTATGGCATGCGAGATTATTCTTCCCGAAAAACACCTTAAATGCGTTAAGGTGAAACTGGTGTTTCACTCCACCGCTCAATAGATGGCGTTGTACGGCCTGTATGAATCGCTGTGTTAAGATTTTCCGCGACTGATAGACTAATGGCTGAATACTGAAACGACAATCAGTTTGAGGCCACCGTCAAGTCTCATGCTGTCATTTTCAGATAAACAATAGTGACAGATAAACATTTATGAACGAGTTAAAGTTATTAAGATTTTCAGTATTTGGAGGTTACATAAACAAAAAAATCTAAGAAGTAAATCATGATTTTCAATTTTGTTACTGAAATGATGTTTTATGGGATATAAACTAATAAAGGACTAGATCTGAGGAATCCCATTCAATTAAAAAAAAACTAAATAAATCCATATTTAACTGTCGGAGGCATCTACCACAATTATGTTTAATCATATTTTTGCTTATCTACGTCGCCCTTTTTTTGTTGCCCTTAGAAAAAGCCATGGTCAAGACCCAAGCTCCAACTCTTACATCATCAAAAATATAAAAAAAAATACTGAAATAAATCATAATTCGAGTCGTCACGACCATTATTCATCAACACACTGTATGTGGACAAAAGCTCGATAAAAATTACGTTAACTATAATTTAGATCGAATAATAAACCTTAGGTCTCGCGATGTGATTATTTACAACTTAAGAAATATAATAAATGTGATTTCGGCGGAAGTGAAGTAAAATTTCGCCAAAATTTTACCTCAGTTCACAAATTACACGAAGGCGTTCATGAAATTACGATAACAACTCGAGGGAGCCAGACTTTTTGGGAACTAAGTATAAAAAATATTTCACGTCAATTAATTATAGAAGCAATAGTATTTTATCATTATACAGAGGTTTCACCAGCTCAGTCATCCGTGGTCTTATCCTGGTCAAAAGAATTATATTGATTTTAAATTATTTGTGTACCTACCAAATTTAGTCAATATCCTTTTCTTACCATTTCGTTAGGAAGAATAACAAATATTCATCCGCCCTCATTAATTCATAACAGTTATAAATAACACTCACACCGGCACAATTAGCGGAGCAAAAAAAATGTTAAGCGGATTCCAACATCGATTTTCAAAATTTTCCTATCAAAACCCCTCTTCAAAGCGAATAATGAGCTGAATTATTAATAACCCTAATATACTCCCACTGATCTGTTTTGTATATGGAAATAAATTGAAAACCGAAAGAATAACAAACCAGTCGACGTCTTTATACAACAAACAACATTTTTATTTATAATATTGCCAATCAAATCGGCGATAAGTGTCAAGATTATTTCGACTAACTGAATCTACATAATTATTACGGCTTAATTAGCATACTGGATAACCTCTCATAAATTATGCATTGTTAAGGAGCGGCTAATAAATAACTTGACAGTAGTTTTCATTAGCTTCGAAGAATGATATATTTTTCGAGACTCCTCTCACATGGGCGTCTGATGATGACCAAGCATGACTAGACAACTGCTACTCATACTTATATATTTCTAAATACATACATAATATAAATAAATGATACCCAGAAACAGAACAAATCATCATGAGCATCACACAAAGATTTGTCCTGGGTGGGAATCGAACCCCACCTCTAATTTCGCAGTCAGGGTCACTAACCAGTAAACCAACAGGCCATTATTATATTTGTGTAGGCGTTATCTCTATATACTCGTTATTTCTTTAAAGTTTCAGTCAATCAATCAAATGTACTCACCTCGGTCCACTGCTGAACATGGCCTGTCCTCAGCGTCATAACTCTCGTTCCCAGCTACCTTTTAGGTCGACCCATAAATCAAAACTTTCATATTATTGGTTATAAATTTTTGATGTAATATTTCCTAGACAGTATTTTGCGATTTTAAGTTTTAATTTTAATCAAGTGTGTCAGAGGCCACGTCATCAAGCTTTACGTTAGGTTCACATAGTAACACTATAGCCTGAATTTATTATACATTATAATAGTCATTGCATACTAGGTCCAAAATATTCATGAAATGTGATCACCTGTTCAAATTATGCATACAAAGTTGACGCCTCGTTCAATGGCTACTGTAATTCGCTGCTCTATAGTTTGACGCTTTTGCAATTTGACTTTAAACTTTGTACCTAATGATAGTCTTTATAGCCAACTCTAAGCGTCGACAGTACTTTTTTACCACCATGTAAACAAAGTTTCGATGCTCTAATTCCAGCTTATGTTCCTGTAGCAAATTAGGAAATAAATCCATGACACGCACTTGCACAAAAATAACTTCATATAATTGTAGATACGTGGCTCTACCTCGAAGTAGATTACGATCAACTCTTGACCTTCTTAACACCAAACCACCGACCTTGGACTATTATAATTAATGGAAATTCGTCAGCAAATATTATAGCTGTTTCGTGTACGCCACTGATGTTTTTACGATTTTGTTTATTAATGTTTAGGTAATTACAAGTTGGCTAAAGTTACGTTCGACTACGCTCGTTATGGGAAAATAACTTATAAATAAAACCTTACATTTTCAAGTTCCGTAAAGTTAGATTGATTTAGGTGTGGTCATTATTTGTTAAATAAATGCCTTTCTTAACTGTGTCCAGGTAGATTGTAATCTGACAAGAGTTTTTATAACGAATAAATGATAAGGTTTTATATAACCAGCGGACAAAGTATAGACTCGTAAATAAATTATGTATAAAGATTACTTTTTCATTGTATGAATGTAAAGATTAAAATGTTTTAAACATTAGATGTGTGAAATGCTCCCTTAATGGTTTTGATTTTTTGAACGATATAGTCTGTTGATTCCTATTCCTAGGATAGGAAGATAAAACCTACATCTAAGTTAAATTTGGAGTAATATTATAAATTAAAAAGACAATTGAAAGTTTTCTAAGTTTTGGTGCTATTAGTCTTATCTACTGCTGGAACTATTAATTATTCTGTTATTATATAATACGGTTTTATTGCAATCAGAATTTAATGATATGCAAGGGTTTTTTTTGATGTTGAAATATTGTATGTCTTATGTATTCCTTGAAACTCAAGTCTTAGTTCTAGTAACAAATAATTTATAAAACTATACAAAAACACAATGTCATTACTTATTCTAAAACGTGATAAATCGGTTACATAAGGCACTATCGACTAAGCAGTTCGAAGTGAAGTGTTCACAACTAAACGCTCGCTGGGATCAGTGTTAGTCGGGCAGCCGTGCCTCCACATAAAATGCATTATACCGCCGACCGACGTGTAACTGCGAGGAAACAACTACTTTAAAATAAATCGACTGAGCCTCGCTACTACTTACACCAATTTAAAATTTAAATTGTAAATGCTAATTTCCTTTCGTTTTCTTATTCTACTTTTACCACATAAGTGGAAAGCTAAGAAACGAAGTGTGCATTTAAAAAAAATGCTCATTTGGTTTGTAGAAAATGTACACTTTGCGTGGTTTTGAATTATTGAATGGACAACACTCGAACGAAACACTGATTTTAAAATTGATCGGATATTTCAACAGTCCGTTAGTTGATAGGCTATATTGGTCCTGACAAGTTAATTGAGTCAGATCGTGTACGAGTAGTACGAGTTCGTGAGTGACGCTAATAGTCATGTATCCCCGGGGATTTCAATCAGAAAAGAGGTTAAACAACGATATATTGATAATTAAATTATTAGTTTGTGAGTACGATGTATTTGATCGCTGAGTAAATTTTTGTGACGCGATAGTTCCCTAGAACAGAACTAGTACAGGTGTGGTAGACTTTGACACAGTCAGGCGCTCGGATAAGTTTGGAGTTTTATCAAAATGAGGTCATGAAAATTAATTGTGTCAATCACTGCTGCCACTTATGAAAGCTTTTTAAAATTCAATTGTAAGTTTAACTATAGTGCCAAGATATGAAACATGTGAAGAGATGTCAAAATAATCGTATTACACAACAACGTTTTATAATTAAGGATTATTTTGTAATTGTAATATTTGTTTTTAATAATTACTTTTATTTATGGAAATCACGAAAGCGTACCTAAAGGCTTTTATGATTTCCATATTATATTCTTATGTTGATAATCATAAAGCTAAAAGGTTGTCGTAAAATATCAAAATGTGAGATGTTTCATTAATTTGATATTAGAAAGCCTTTTATTGTTAAGCCTGACTCATGAGATTAACAAAGTATGATTAACATTTTCCTCAACTGTAAATATTTGTTTCGAACAACGTAAATCAGAATGTAATAAGAAAGTTTCGGAAACTAAACTTCGGGCTAATCTCGGTAATGTTGGATATTACCTTAAACCTTATTGGTGGGTTTCCTTGACACAGTGAGACTTCACGGCAAACGATATGGTAAACCTAGAATTCTTGAGTGGCTACGGAGTTTTATAACATAGGTTACGTTTATCCCGAATTGATATTATATTAAACTCAATGTCTAATTTCAGTGCATTTACCATACCTTTTTGCATCACTCTTAGATCGGCTGGCAGAGATTACCTTCTGGCATTAAGTCTGCATAATTATGACCACTCTGCGTGAAGTATTAAAAAATATGTACCAAAACTCGGGTTTTGACATTCAAATTTAAACTCATTTATTTGCAAGAGTATAGAAGATACATTATATTATTATGTTACATTATTATATTAAACAGTGCTATTCTGCCTGTATAAGTAAAAAATCAAGTCTTTAGGTTTCAAAATCAAAAAATCAAAATCAAAATCAAAATGTTTTTATTTCTAGTAAACCTAAAATAGGCGCTTTAGAAACGTTAACTTTAAAAACGACTGACTCTAGGTGCGCGGTTCCAAAGTGTCATTCCTATGGAGAAGAACCGGCAAGAAACTCCATAAGTTACTCTTTTAAAAAAATATGTTGTATACAATAGATCATGGAATATGTGCGTCAATAACGCTAGGAACATAAAAAAAATACTTATTAATTATAACAATGAAATCTTTCCTAGTAACGGAAGAAAGCAAAAGCAATTCTATTCAATATGTTCCTTACGCTGTTGACGCATTCACAAGTATTAATTTAATGATAATTATTAAAACTATAACGTAAAAAAAAATACAATACGGAAAAATAAAAAAATAAAAATTGTTACATACCATAATATGTACCTAGTCAATAAATCAACCCTAACAGGAATGTCAAGGCATGTCATGTGCCTTCTAGAAATACAGGCTTAGATGGAACTGTGTAAATAAACAAGCTGAATTTAGAGACCACCAGGGAAGCCACATGTGCAGAAGTTACAATATCCACGCGCTTTTGTCTGCTACATAGTCCCCAATTTTATAATAAGCTCTTTTCAAGAGAATTGATTTAATACACGTTTTGAATTTCTTACCAGGCAGATTAGTAATAGCTTCTGGCAGTTTATTATAAAATCGTATTGAATTCCCTAGAAAAGATTTGGTGTTCGTTTTTGTTAGTCTAAACTTTGGAACTACCAATTTATTTCTATTTCTGGTATTTATATTATGACAATCCCTATTTACTTTGAAACTAGAAAGATTTTTACGCACATACATAATATTTTCAAAAATGTAGAGAGATGGCAAGGTTAATATGTTAATTTCTTTAAATTTTTCTCTCAACGACTCACGAGGGCCCATGGTGTAAATTGCGCGAATTGCCCGTTTTTGTAGAATAAAAATAGAATCTACATCGGCTGCGGACCCCCACAATAGAATACCGTATGACATTAAGCTGTGAAAATACGCATAATAAACTAATCTAGCAGTAGGAACATCCGTAAGCTGTCTAATTCTCCTGACCGCAAATGCAGCTGAACATAATCTACTAGACAGTGCTGTGATATGTGCACCCCACTGCAATCTAGAGTCAATAGTAATACCCAGAAATAAAGTTTCATTAACGAGTTCAAGTTTTTTACCATCCAGCATCAAATTTAATTCAGATGGAGTTCTAACATTAGGGAGAGAAAACTTTAGACATTTCGTTTTAGATGAGTTGAGAAGTAAGTTATTAGCTGAAAACCAATCGGATAAGACTTTAAGGCCGTTATTTAAATTTGATAAATCAAGTATTTATTTTAAAGATAAGTGAAGTGTCATCCGCGAATAATACGATATCAGTCAAACTAGCCATCATATAAGGAAGGTCATTAATATATGTTAAAAATAAAAAGGGGCCTAGGATTGAACCCTGCGGCACGCCCATTTTAATTAAAGACCCCGATGATGTTACGCCGTCTACGCCTACTTTCTGAAGTCGAGTTGATAAATAAGACCGTATAAGGTCTAGAGATCGTCCTCGTAGTCCGTAGTATTTTAATTTAAGGATAAGTGTACTATGATCAACACAATCAAAAGCCTTGGAAAGGTCACAAAAAATGCCAATGGCATCCTGCGAACTCTCCCAAGCCTCCAAAATGTGAGACACCAATTTAGTCCCGGCATCGGTCGTTGACCTTCCCTTGGTGAATCCAAACTGACGTTCATGAAAAATGTTATGTTTATTAAAATGCCACATTATTTGGTCTAAAACAATTCTCTCGAAGATTTTACTTAAGGCAGGAAGCACTGAAACTGGTCTGTAGTTAGCTGGATCATTCTTGCAACCTGATTTAAAAATGGGAATTACCTTACTGTGCTTCATTAGATTTGGAAAAGTGCCACAATCAACACAGTCATTAAAAATGTTTGCAAGAATCGGAGCTATTGTGTCAATTATAGATTCAATTACTTTGACAGATATGCCCCATAAATCTTCAGTGGACTTTACTTTAATACATTTAAACGCCTTTTTAACAACGCTAGGAGATACATGTGTAAAACAAAAATTTGGAATAAGTCTATTAAATAATCCGTGTTTCTCACCACAAAAGTATTCCTTTATAGTGTGTAAGGTTTCACTTGGAAAGCTGAGAGCGTTGCATTAATTTTACGGCCAATGTAGCGAATATTGAGCGAAGTTTTAAGACAGAGTAAGTGGCTGGAAATGTATAGTTCGAGAGTTACGCCTCTGGCAATTTGCGGAAGGCACATAATTGCGAATGTTTGTTTCCTGATTTCGCTTTTGTTTCAAATTATACAGTGATAGTTTGATGTACTTGCAATAAGTAAGGATAAAGTTATTTTTATAACTCACTGGATGTCGAGCATTCTTATAATATAAACTTATCTAAAAGTTGAATATCACTTAAAATGAAAAGAAAACAGTAAAAAAATATAATTATTACTAATTACAACCTAAAATTATTTAAAGATTCAACGGTTTACTAATGCGCATTCTCGGGACGCCCGACTTTGAGTACAACACACGACACCGCCGCCACTGCGTCAGCTCATGATTCAAATCGAATCAAATCAAAAAGTTTTTATTTCTTATAAAACTCGAGAAGACGCTCAAGAAACGTTATACTAATCTAATGATTAATCTCTCTAATTAAGGACTCCTATAGAGTCTGAAACTGGTCGGTAATCCAGAGATTTCGCGTGAGTTAACCGTTGAGCTTTTAATAATTGTGGAGTCATCTCATGGAAGTTATTATAAATATTAAAACTAAACCTAAAAAAAAAACTGCTTCATTACGTTTAATAGCTGAATCGATCAGATTTTTCTTCTTCAAAATAAAGTTCATAACTTGAAAGTTATAGAGTGTTCGGCGCTCGTCGATCGCGATGTCCGATCGTCGCTTGTCGCGGATGTCCACTTGACATGTCATTTGTCTCGCAAGTGTGACGACTCGGTTCGAAATCTAAATTTAGAATTGAGTAATAAAATATTCCGGTTATTGAGTCAGTTTAAGTTCAAGTTTTAGTATTTGTGAAGCTGTCTTATTTCACTGTTGACTGAACAACAGAGCGCCTATGTCTATTATTGTTTTATTGAAGTAATAAACAGTCTCACAGTTGACGTTTTAAAGTTATAATCTAAATAGACCTGAGGCGTCTGACGGAATTAAATGTATACTTATCGTTTCAAGAAATAATACTATGACTTCGTGTGACACACGAAGGAACTAAAAATGGCAAAAATTCAGTGACAAAAGTTGACGCGTATACAAACTCTCTATAAATACAATTTATTAGTATAATAAGCCGAGGGGCCTCGTGGGGGAGACTGTTTGCCCAGCAGTGGGACATCGAAAAGGTTAAAAAAAAGGTTTAATAGGCAACGGAAAAATAAAATGGTAAAACAATAAATGTGTATTACACCTCTCTTTTGTACGTATATAGTATTAATTTTATTTTTGTACATTTTTATTGCGAATAATAACACAAAACACAAACACAATTTGGAGGTGTTTTAACGCGTAATTTTTACAAGGTACTTTCACTTAGCTTAAGGTTCATTTCTTATGCTTATTCAATTCATATCATCTCGGCTACATGTTTAATATCCACTCAGAAATATGACTATACCTACACAGTTACGCTAGAATAATAAATAATAATGATAAATTTAAACATTAATGGTGTTTATATATAATAACACAACAGTATCAGTATGTTTCACACAGCTGTAATCTTTAGTACTAATAAAATCAAAGAGTGGATAAAAAAGTCTCCCTGAATAATCGTTTTCCAGTCTCACCGGATCCAACCGAATACCGTATTTCACATGGAGCGACAGCCTTTCTGCAGCCAAAACACCTTTTTACCAATACAGTATCCCATAGTAAGTGTGCATTCTCGGGCACCTGGAGGTCTCGGTATATTAATGGTCACCGCGCATTAATCTTTAATATCGGCCAAACGACTTACACCTAACCTGCTAGCTAGCTGAGGCTCTCATGTATGTGATTATGACTTGTAGCTGATTAATTTCTAAATTAATGAAAATTCTTTATTTCTATTCCAACTTTATTAAAACATTCAAATTTTATAAATTAGTTCCTTTAGAACCGGGTAAAAACGTGAACCATTGGATCTTCAATAGAATTACATACTTTTAGGATACACCGCAATACGGATCGGATTATGTGCACGGTCATGCAGTATCGCGGTACTTTATGATACTTATAATATTAAGAAATAAACGCAGATATTTCCGAAAGCTGGTGTATATCTACCAACTAGCAGATTGCCGCAAAATATGCCTCCGTATTAGCAAGTAAAAGCAGCAAGTGGCTATCAAATAACTCGTGAGATGAATCAATGGGGCGGAAAGGTTCTCGAGAGGTGACCGCGCAGGGTCTACAGTAGACTGAAGACTCCATTAAGCCTGCGACTGGCTTTTGCATGTAGATTAAGAACGGTCGCGGAGGCTTTGAAAAAAATATACTTGTATTCGCTTTCGGAAGTCTAAAGCTCTTGATATCAATCTGCACTAATAATATTGCAAAGAGGAAAAATGTGTTTTTGCTTGTTTGGAACGAATAAACTCAAAAACTACTAGACTTATTTCGCAAATAATTTTACCATTAGATAGCTACATTATCCCTGAATGACATGAGCTATTTTTAGTAGAAATTATTAATATATAATATAAATTAATAATAATAATAAAAATTAATAATAAAATTTAAATTTAAATTATAATCAATATAATATAATTATGGCGGACGGAGTTGCGGGCAACAGCTAGTCATTTATAAAAAGGATATGAGAAGGCAATATTGTGGTTTTCATAAGTTGTCTGCATGTATGATTACTACACCATTTAATTCGTAGCCTGCTACGGGCTACGGCATTACGTAGCATTCTGTGCTAAAGACTCTGTATAAATCCGTCCTCTCGAGGCTGTTTACCCAATACGGTTCACAGCTTACGTAAAATGGACCATCTTTATCTCTGTTTTATATTACTGATGGGTCAGGCCAGACAAAAGACTAAGCTTATATTATACGCGATAAGTTTATATAACACTATCGATCTTCTTAACAACCTTCGAACGAGAAAGCTGAAAATTGGGAACAGTGCAGATTTGTACGTCTGACTAAAATATGTAATACCCGCTAACTTTCCTTATTTTTTCAAAGCTTACTTGCAAATTAGGTCGCACATTACTAGTTCTTCTTAATACGAATTCTTGTTAACTCTACGCGCTACGCTAAATGCTTGTGTAACGAGCTGGTTCAGGCCTGCAGCCCTTTTAAGCCGGCAGCCACATGATCGCTAACTGTGCAACGCCTCTCAGCCTTTAAATAAATCATTAGCAAGTTCATACAAAATAAACACGAAAAAAAACAGATGAAAACGTGACAATGGCGTGTTTGGATACTTAAACGAAATTAAGTTGTAAAAATAAAACGGCTGCGTAATTTATTTGATTTTAAGAGTCTACAACATTTTAAATTTTTCCATCTTTTTGTATTCTTTAATTTTTGCCTTAAGGATTCTAATACTAAGGTAAGATCACACATAAACGCCACCAACCTCAGTTCTTATTATTAACGTTATTTGATTTTTATGTAAGACACACATTACTCACGTCATTTCATAGTTATAATACAAAAGTTCGTCCTCAACGCGTTGTGGCATACCGGTCTGAGACTGGCCATACATATTGAGTTGCTCATCGGCGAAATTTTAAGAAAAATAATGTGAACAATGCTTGAACTCAAACAATTGGCGTATAAGTATAACGTCGTAAGTGTTTGTTTAGAACACAATATCGAGTATCCGAAACTAGTTAATATACATTCCATTGCTTAACTTAGAGCTTTTCATTCGAGCAATGTTGGTTGTTGATGTTTGTTCCGTTCTGCCCACAATTTGTTTAGTGTATTTCTTGTACATCCAATAAATGTTTGGCCGAAACTTTGAAGTTTGCCCGACATCCCTTTGTATGAAATTAATTTAGTCGAAGTTTATTATTATATATTGTATATACAAGCTGACCCAGCCAACGTAGGTATTCTGGAGTCAGACAAAAGGTCATCCTTATCACCAAACACCTAGGCCATCCTTATCACAAAAAATAGCCTTCGACTTATTTTCTGACCTACCAAATAAACACGGTTGGTGAATTCCGTTCATTAATTATAATTAATGGAAATTATAATTTTATAAAATGACTTTTTTTCACCATCCCGTAGTGAGCAAACGTATTAATTATTTCTCGTTTTTTGTAGTAAATATCTGGTTGAAACTAAATGATTATGTTTCCAGTCCCAATACACGAATAATACAGTAAAACTTAAGGTTCGTAATATTTAATGAATAATGATTTTACATCCAAAGATAATTTATTTTATAACACAACATTATGAATATATCGTGATATTTTTTACCAGTACGTTTTTCTTACTTGAGTCTAAATATTTAGTACTTCGCCTACTTAAGTATTCTCCGTTTAAAATATAAAGTGTTTCTTCGTGTAAAATATAACAAATTATTCCAATAGCCAGTTGTTCAAAATAATACTTATTATTAAATTTTTGGCTAAATTCCTACAAGCTCTCTCCAAAACCTCCCGCCATTTCTGTTTGTTGTCTTCATTCACGACTAAAATCTGGAATTTAAAACATGTCTGTCTTTTTAGTCGGAGTAAATTCTTGATATAATTGTATCGCCGAATGTTTTGGGAAATAAGGACTCAGTCTTTGAAATTAAATGACAATATTTGTCATGAAAATTAAATTCCTTTACGAATTTTACCTGAAATCTAAACCAGCTTGGACTAAAATTATTTTGTAATTTATTCATCTCAACTGAGGCCATTAAATCAGTAGAAGTTGAGTAGTAGTCGATTGTTCTTTTAAATTTCGCTGCCTTGCTATTTCATTAGACACCTGCATTTATAATGTGCGGTGATAATTACTCTTGCTAAATTCATAGCAGACAGTAAGCTGAGCAGTTAGCCTGATCAACGTTAACGGGCTACGTGAGTAGCGACCGTTCGTCACATGCACCTCCCTCGCGCTTGTTTTGGACCTTTATTGGACAGTGGACAAAAATGGACGTCAACTTTATTAAATGAAAGATTTTTTGTGTACGTACAACGTAGTGATGCTTATTTAAGGTGAATGAGGTTTTTAAGGTGGATGAGGTTCTGCTCTCCTTGCAAGGTTGCGTAGTAATTTGTGTTTAGAAGAAACTGTGCCCGACCCATTATTGAGTATCAACTCACTTAAATGACATATCTAAATGAACGTATATAATGTTTTGCAAAATCTGAATTAGCAAAGCGAACCAAAATTACCTCACCTATTAGATAATTATAAAATACCGAATTTAGTTAATTATCTTATGAATCGCTGAATTATTCTGTGAATAAAGAGCAAAAAATATTATACAAAAAAATTTAAAACCTTACAACGGATAGTTCCATTTTGGTACTGGTCTGAATACAATTAAAATTGCATGTTTTCAGCACTTTCAATAGTGCACTTGTAAATGTAGGTACAGCGAACCGTATGACAGTAACAGAAACAAAAATACTATAAAAAGAACCTTAATGCTTTGAATTAAGTTTCCTTTTGATATTAAATATTACATTACTATTAAGTCGGTCAGTACGTATAGTACAGTTTTTTACACGTTAAATTTTATCAAATGTTTTGATATGCCAAATATAAAAATTGAGGAATTATTAATATGTATGTACACTATGTACGTAGCTATAAAGGCATTCTTATTTTAATCTGCAGATATTTATTATTTAGGTTAAAAGAGGCTTTTGTTGTGAACTTTTTACCCTAATCATAAAATAAATACTCTTAACTATTCCGCGTCCTAATAGGCACCGTCGCTCAAACAAACGAGGCGATTTCGTTCACGGCCAGATTAAACACACAAATCTATTAAGATTGTCCTAATTGAAGCTTGCAGTAATCTCACGGTCAAGAGAGTGCTTAGTAACGATCACAGAATAGATAGTATAGTATAGTACGACTGTGAAATCAAGATATCTTTCGTATGTCCTTATTTGTTGTGCAATGACGTCAGGATGTTTCTTTCGTTCACGACGTGATAGTGTAGCCCGCGGCGGTATTACCTAACTTGAGAAAACCAAGCAATAGGATGAGGATTTGATAGTGAGTATTTTATGTCAAGCGCTGAAAATGCGTTGTTTTTAGTAAACTAAGCTTTTTATATATTTAATAACATCTTCAATTATGATAAGCTTAGTACAAAATATTATTATTACTTTATAACATTAATTTTGATGAACTCCGTGGTCGAGTGGCATACACACTAGTTTTCAAGGTGTCACCTAGCTCTGAAGTCCCGGGTTCAATCCCCGAAAAGGTCAGAGTCGAAAATAACACATTTCTTGTGTGGTAGTATTAGCAGTACCTTCGTTGTCTCTGATTTCATAACACGGGTGTTTTAGCTACTTACTTCGCATTCGGAGCAATTTACCTATGTGATTTGGTTCACATCTATTTATTTATTAAAAAAATAAGTTTCATTGGATGTTATTTTATTTCTGTGCATTTATTTTCAAAATACAGTTTTTATTTTTTCCTGAAAAATCGTTGTATTGTAGGTATAGTTTAACACTCCAGGGGCGCGTTATTATGTAAATAAACAAGATATGGTACACTCGATCTCCTGTTATACTTGACATTACGTTGTTTTATGTTACCGTGTTCCACTTTATAATAATAATTCATAGTGCAGCAATAATGTGTTCTTAAACATGATTTTTCTTAAATAAGTAAGATTCATAATATGCATGAGAACAATAAACCGTTTATAATCTTATTTTAAATTTGATTACATTAACAACCTAGTTTATCTAACAACTAGCTATTCGCCGACGACTTCGCCCGCAGTACTCAATTTTTTAGTAAAATATATAGCCTATGTTACTCAGGGTTAATGTAGCTTTCTAATGGTGAAAGAATATATGAAATCGGCACTGTAGTTTTGAGTTTATTCATTACAAACATACACATACACACACACACACAAAAATACAAATCTTTCCTCTATATAATATTAGTGTAGATTCACAAAGATGTCCGTCCATGTCTGCATGGCTGACGCTATTCGATTATATCACCTGTAGACCCACGGATTTCGGGAAAACCGATATCTATTAAGATTCCCGACGCGCTTCTCCTGATTTACAGCGTATTCTGATCTACAACTCGATGCAGATTGAATCGAGAAATTATGCTCAGGAAATATGATTTAAGAAGAATGCCCAAACGAGTCGATGTGCCTTCGTGAAATTTTGTTCTCAAATCGTTATATAATTTGTATATTACTACAAGTATTTGGTACCATACGATTTGACAATCAAAAACTCGACAATTACTTAAAACGTTCTTTTAAAAATAATTATTACATTCTACTAGAACATTTTATATAAGTTAAATGCATATTAATTTGTTCGAATCGCTTACATACTACAATGATACAACACGTTCAATATAAAATGCAGTAAAGTGGCAGATCAGCGGGCACAGATTCTCAGAATCGATACGGAAGCCTGTAGCATAGATGGGACTGGTTGATCTGGGATGGCTGGAGTAAAGAAAAAAAACATTAGTCACGCACAATGGTCCAATCCAGAGGCTATGTGTAGTAAAGTCTCGACGAACGATACTATCACAATGACAATTTTATTTGCAAGTGTTGTCTAGAGTGAAACTATATGAGCATAAGTACTCCTTCCAAGTAAATGGTATTTCAACACAAATTTTTCAATTATTATTATTATTATTATTATTACTTTCTTATCGATAGGATATCCTTTGTATAATTTTCTATATACATGTAATTATTTAGGCCTATAAATTTTTAAAGGTACCATAATTTCCATATTAAAATCGGCAATTTTTTTTAGTTCTAAATAAAAACCATGAAACACGGCTTTGCAAGTGTATTATACATAATAATATACACCTTTCTCTTGAGTCACTAGCTTTAAAAAAAACGCATCGAAATCTGTAGCATAGCTTTAAAGATCTAAGCATACATAGCCTCAGCCAGCGGGAACCAACTTTGTTTTATACCATGTAGTGGAGCTATTTTTATTAAAAAATAAACGTAAAACGTTTACGGGATACGAGTTCATGTCAAAATTCGTGACACGTTTACATGTTAAATAATACATGAGATGTTTTTATATGTTTTAAATTAATATAACATGGTCTGATACATGTGCTTGTGAAATGGATACGAATGCTTTAACAGGTTACTGTCAGTGGCCCGCGGCTTTAGTCGGCAGCTCCCTTCCGTGATTTTAAACAGATTTTTCATTGAATTCAACAATGCGTATTTTTACTTGTATTTTCAGAAAGGGTTCTTTACATGAAAAGGACAAACGGAACCGTTGTAGGATCGCTTTGTTGTCCGCCTGTCTGTTTGTCCGTACATCCGTCTGTCCGTTAATCCGCCCGCCAGTCTATCAAAACTCTATATCTCGGCAACGCGTGGAGGGATCGAGTTGAAATTAATATCATACGTTTAAATCTACAGTTCCTTGATGCTAAAAATAAGAAAACTTTTAAAAATACGTTTAATAAAATAGTGCCGTTTATACCATATAAACTTGCATAATATTTCGAGACTCTCAAGGGAATCAAAATTTATAACTCTTTGAAATTTGGCAAGTAATATCGTTTTATACTACAAGTACAGGGAAACTATAAATTTATGAAAAAAAAATTGCTCGGTCGACAAGTCCAACTCCCATGTGTTTGTATTTATTATGACTTTGATGAATAAGATTATATTTTAACGATACATCCTTCTGTGATTATCGAACTAATTTTGTAGTGAATTTACGGCACGTAACAAAATTTAAATCCGGGTTTTGTACCGTGATTGCATGTGCAGCACACCGATTAAATCACTAAATAATCTGATTGTTCCCGCGTTTACAATGACGTCCAGTGTGTTTGTTTGTTATCACCCGTATACCTGGTATGTACCAATTGTTGATTATATTTTCGAGCTCCACGTAAAACATCATAATTAATCAAGCAACATAAAATAAATTGAAATATTTCCGAAACCAGTTTATTTGAGATTTTCTGATAAAAAAAACAAACCTCTGTATTGAAATGAGCTTTGAAGTGACCTAACTAGTTCCACGTCGAGCGCAATCTAGAATCCTATTAACCGCGTTGCATAAAAAACTGATTATTACTTTAACATAAGCTTTCCGGCTCTTATCAATAATTTATATAACTCCACAAAAACATAGATTTGTACATGAATTACATATTAATTTGTACGATAAAATTTTCTTTTCTTATTTTAATAAATATACACGTAATTTTTCCGCATGAATGCGTTCTAACTAAATAAGAAAAACATAGATTTGGATTGGACTGACCTTAAAAAAACAATACCACAACCACATAAAACCCTAAAACTATTTGATATCTCTTAAGCTAAAACTTATCGATCAAAGCGTCTCGTGACACCGGCCCATCACTACAAGGTCAAAACAGTCGCATGCAAAAATGTTAACATTACTTTTTATTCTGCATTAACTAGCCATAAAAGAGGGTGTGTTGCGAATGGAATAGGTCCATATTATTACACTTACTAAACCGTTGTTTGTGAATGTCCCAGTCTTTTGTTTATGTTTTATTAGTTACGATATTAATATGTTCAGGTGTTATGCGGACTGTAGTTTTAGAGACAATAATGTTCATAGTAATGTTAAGGTCAGGTTAACTTAATGAGTACTGTTTACGACTTGAGTATTATCATTGAATTAATATATCAGAGTTTTAATATAACCCAAAAAAATATTTGTAGAGGGACTATGATGTATTATTTTAATAGCTCATATCCAAAATCATCAAAACCAATTGGTTTTTTTTTTGTAAAAAAAAATATGACGTCATTAAAATGTCAGCGGAGGATGCCTTTACATTTGATATATGAATCTTCACATCAAATACTATTAAACAGTATCACAAATATCAATACGACATTAACTTCTACTTACCCATGAACTAGAGCGTGAAATCGGGTGTTTTGATTATACTAACGTTCGTGTTTTAAAGTAATTAAAATGTAGTTTAATTTTGAGCTAGGCCGATTGTGTCACATTTTAAATTCATTAGAAATCAGGTCATAATATGTAATGGAACTAACTGCCAGTTTACGTCGCTAAACACTAGTTATGGACGAAAGACTTATTTATATTAACATTTATTTTGGAATTAAGACTTTGCTATTTCGAAATTAATCTGATAATTATCATATTTTCGTCGCCTAATTATTATGTTAATCATAAATATGCAAATGTAAGATACGGATACCAAATCTGCGAGCTTATAATAATTCTCGGAACAATTTAACGGTACCTAAGTAGTAGGTACTTGTTGCTGGTAATCGTGAAGTTTGAGATTTTATAGAGTAACCAGTAACCAATAAGTAGTAATATCAAAAACATAGCCTTATTTTTTTCAAAAATTTGCTCCTTTTTCGTGTTAGCAAGAGGTAAATAAAAAGTAGTAATTACGTACCTAGGTATGTGCTAGTATTGCGGGAAGGAAGGTAGAGGCCAATTAGATGACCATCTAACAGACCTTATCATCATCTCGCAAGCCTTTTTTAACTATATTGGAGTTGGTTCCCAGTTTTACTAGATTCAACTGAACCAAGTAACTGCCTCCGAGCTCCACAACCAATTATACTAGGTAACACAATATAGGTACAATGACAGTGTTTTTTGTTTGACTTTCAAAGATGATCAATGAGTTACGAATATAAAATGTTCGTTAACCTATGGAGTTTCTCGTCGGTTCTTCTCCATAGGAATGACACCACAGAACCGCGCAACTAGCGTCATTAAATTTATGATAGTACCTGAAAAGGTCTAGTCGAACTAAAAATATTATGATTCTTAAATCATTAAAACTGTAAAAATCACAAACCTGACTAATGTTTATTAAATACTTATTTAGACCACTGGCTATTTTGGATGTTAATTTTTGAACCAATTGAATTGGGTATTTATTATTAGTATGAGCAAAGGATCATGCAATGCATTCCGAACGCGAAGGAAAACAAAACTGTTTAGCTTTGCGTGATTGAAGGATTGATCAATTGAAATGTCAGTGCCATATTTCCAAGCAAAAATTTAAAAAATGGATATCGAATGTTTGAGTAGCATGACTGTAGCATGAGTGTTTGAGGATATAAATTTATGAATTGTGGCTCCATTTGAAAAACTGGCATTAAACCGTCATCTTTTCCCAAACCCCGCCATGTTTAAGTGATCGAGAAAGCAATATTTACCTACTGTAGAGCACAAGTCTGGATATTTATTATGTTAAAATATTGTAGACACTAATCTGTAGTAGAGTAGAAGATCTTTATTTTTATGTTTGTGGCAAATAAGCTCAAAAACAATAGGCTCCATAAAAAAATCACTATACGATATTGAAGTGGGACTGGGCCGGACACGTGTGCCGAATGCCAGTGAAAATGTGGGCGAAAGCCACTACAGTTTGGTTCCCAAACAGACGAAGGCCAAGTTGAAGACCCAGGCGGAGATGGACGGACAAAATGGACGCCTTTAACAAGGAGTGGCCTCAATTGGCCCTTCAGAGAGAAAAATGGAAGGAAGAAAGGGAGGCCTTTGCCCTCACAGTGGGACAGTTCAGGCTCAAAATAAATAAATAAAATAAATACGATATTATGCTTTTTAGTAGATTACGTGCGAGCGAAACTGCAGGAAATAGCTAGTTACGGGCCTGTTGGTCTAGTGGTTAGTGACTCTGACTACTAAGCTGGAGGTCGTGGGTTCGATTCCCACCCAGGACAAATCTTTGTGTGATGAGCACGATCAAATTTTGTTCTTTGTCTGGGCGTTATTTATCTTCTATACTTATAATAAATCTGTAGAAGTGAAAATTTTGTACATTGAAAATATAAAAAAAAATTATGGCGGGGTGTTACTAGACCGACACCGAACCCAAAAATGTGATTAAAAAATTTTTTGTCTGTCTGTCTGTTTGTTCAGGCATCACGCAAAAACTACCGGTTCGATTTCGATGAAACTTGGTATAATTGTTCTTTAATATCCTGGGCACCACACTGGGTAGTTTTTATCCCGGAAAAATATAAACAAAAAAAACAAACTTAATTTTGCGGTTCGATCCCTAGACCCGAATACTGTACCAACCGCAAATAATAAGTTTGTCGTAAGTTACGTCACCCGCAGTGGAGTTCAATAAGGGGCGCTGCACACGGCCAAGTAACTATTTATTAATCTGTGACACGGCTAAGATACTATAATTATTTATCTATACTTTATATATATGTATTATATTTTATAAAGCTGAAGAGTTTGTTTGTTTGATCGCGCTAAGCTCAGGAAGTACGAGTCCGATTTGAAAAATTCTTTCACTCTTAGATAGTCCACTTATTGAGGAAGGCTATAGGCTACTTTTCTTTTGGAAATCTATCCCCTAAGGGGGTGAAATAGGGGTTGAAAGTTTGTATGGGAAGTTCGGTATTTTCAATAGACACATGAAATATCGTATACGGGTTTCTGAATAGAAATAAATAAAGATGTATTTCAGCGATTTTAAAAATCCTCCCCCTAAGAGGGTGAAAAAGGGGTTGGAAGTTTGTAGGCATATGAATTGTGTCGTTTTCAAAGATAGACACATTCAATTTCATACAAGGGTTATTAGTTAGAAATAAATAAGATGTATTTCCGAGATTTTAGAAATCTACCCTCTAAGGGGGTGAAATAAGGGCTGAAATAGTTGGTATGTGAAGTTCAGTATTCTCAAAGATAGACAGATTCTGATGAAAAGATAAATAGATAAGATAATGACCATCTAAGACATATCTATAATGACGACTCCCGTGGTCGAGTGGCGTTCACTCCGGTTTTTAAGGTGTCGCCAGCTCTAAGGTTCCAGGTTCGATCCCCGGACGGGTTCATGTAGAAAATCACTTTTATACATAGTCTGGAGTCTGGGTAATTCCATAACACAAATGCTTTTGCTACTTACTTTACTTTTATTATTATTTTAACGCCATAATATTAGATGAAAAATTTTATACATTCTCCTTACTTTGAAAATCACAGAATACATCTACCTTTAATACTACTCTTTCCTTACGCGCGAGCGAAGCCGCGGGCAACAGCTAGTCTAAAATATGTGTTTAGAAATATATGAGTATGTTAATCAATTGTCTGGTTACCATACAATTGATAAACATACTACAGGTTCTGCCTAGTTTGGGATCAGATGACCGTGTGTGAGATTGTCCCAAGATATTTATTTATTTATTATTTATATTTTATTTTAGTTTTAACATAGGTATTATTACGGATCGTAGAGCGAACAAGTGAGACGGTAGTAATATTTATTAATTTACTCTAAATAATTATTATACAAATACCCTAAACTATATTATAATTATAGTACCCCCGAGCTATTAGGTTCATCCAGAGGCGTTGTTATTACCCCGTCTAACAAAAATTTACCGACGCACTTTGTTTACCTAAACAGGTTTTATTATAAAAAGTCATCCGTGGATTTCAAAATTACTTCGTATTAGTGTAAAAAGTTACTTACGAACATTGTAAATTTCCGTTGGCAAACATGAAAAACCTTTAAACTTTACGGGCTAATACAGCACGGTGCCGAATGTTCAGCCAAGTTGATGATCGAACTTAAACTTTGGATCCATGAAGTTACAGTTCAATTTATATCGGCCGCAAACTCGATTATTAGAATGACCAACCAGACCGATTTTGTTTGTAGAGACAATTCGTGGTGATAAGTTATTAAGCGTTTTATGCTAACAGCGTTGATTAAATTTTGTGAATTTACGTATTTACTCAATATAGCGATTTGCTTCAATATCACTTGTTCCATCTGTATACAAATCATGAAATTTGATTTGGTGAAAAAAAAACTAAGAAATCGATTTCATATTTTCGTATAAAGTAAAAATAAGATTATAAGTTCCTAGTTAGTTAGACGAAGGTACCACGCCAAGATAAAAGCCTTATTTCCCTTATTAATTACTAGTTACATAACATTCAATACAAAGTACCTACATAGACTTATTTTCGCTCGTTAAAACAAAACAATAGTGTATCACTAATTAACAAAACACGATTTTAAGATCACTTCAGGGCTTAAAAATGCGTAGGTACTTGTTTTTTGTATTTTCTTTTGTCTTTCTTAAAATAAATGTATTTTAGTAGCTGCTAATGAGTTTCTGCTTTCAATTATTTACGTTGTAAAGGCTTTGATAATCTAAATAGGACGAGTATTTTATTCAGAATCTTATATAACAAGTTAAAGTTTAGATTCGCTTCTTTGACCAAGTGCCGACGTATTAGTATTCTGCGCTGCTTGTCTCTCGATAAAACAAGCATGTGTAAGACTTTCAGACCATAGTTTGTTTTTGATGAGAGTATTATCTACTTAGTAATTTCTGCTTTACACTTTACATTTAAGAATAATAACACACTTTTTTGTATACGATTTGCCCACTGCTGGGCAAAAGCCTCCCCTATAGTTTTCCAAACCTCTCTGTCGTTGGTGATTTCTGGCAAACACTCAATTAAAAATAATAATCAAACATTCGAAAATATACGTTTTAGGTTAGGTTTACAAAAATTACCAAAATTCAAATTGGGTTCATCAACTAGATGAGTATTAATTTATAAAAAAAAACCGGCCATGTGCGAGTCGGACTCGCGCACCGAGGGTTCCGTACAAACTTGTAGGTATAAAAGTAAAAGTTCACCCATCACGACAATCGAGTCATAGTTATGGTATTTTTATTGCAAAATGAAATTCATAACATTACAATATTTTTATATTATAATATAGCTGTTGCCCGCGGCTTCGCTCGCGCGTAAAGTAAAGAGTAGTATTAAAGGTAGGTATTCTGTGATTTTCAAAGTAAGGAGAATGTATAAAATTTTAGAGTCTATCATTGAAAATACCGAACTTCCCATACAAACTTTCAACCCCTATTTTACCCCCTTAGGGGATAGATTTCCAAAAGAAAAGTAGCCTATAGCCTTCCTCAATAAGTGGGCTATCTAACAATGAAATAATTTTTCAAATCGGACCAGTACTTCTTGAGATTAGCGCGTTCAAACAAACAAACTCTTCAGCTTTATAATATTAAATATACATATAGATAAATAATTATTATAGTATCTTAGCCGTGTGCAGCGCCCCTTAGTGAACTCCACTGCGGGTGACGTAACCTACGACAAACTTATTATTTGCGGTTGGTACAGTACCTATTCGGGTCTAGGGATCGAACCGCAAAATTAAGTTTGTTTTTTTTGTATTTAGTTTTCCGGGATAAAAACTACCCAGTGTGGCGCTCAGGATATTAAAGAACAATTATACCAAGTTTCATCGAAATCGAACCGGTAGTTTTTTCGTGATGCCTGAACAAACAGACAGACAGACAAAAATTTTTTTAATCACATTTTTGGGTTCGGTGTCGGTCTAGTAACACACCCCGCCATTATTTTTTTTGATATTTTCAATGTACAGAATTTTCACTTCTACAGATTTATTATAAGTATAGGATGTAACTAAAAATTTACGGTTTTTTCATTTTTTTCTTTATTTGTACTATAGGACAGTTTGTACAACTCAACGATGTTTTTAAAATCACTGTTTTTTTTTTCGATAGGTAACTCTCTTAAAAAAATGTGAAAACAATGACAATTATATACACTTACCTACCACATCGTCACACGGGACACAGTTCACTCTGACATTCCGACACACGCGACAACCCTATTGATATGACTCTGTCTCTTCATGACTCCCCTGAGATATCTTCTACAATCTTTTTGAAGAATATCTAAATTTTGTAATTTCTACTTTAGAATAAAAAATATTACTTCTAGTGATTTTATTAGAAGCGTTGATGAATAAATGAATGAAAATTAAAAAATATTTCAATTAGAAAAATTCATCCCGTGCCGACTAAAAACTACGCAATTCAAGAGGTTTTGTCTGGAAGTTGGGCTTTGCAGTTATTCAGAGGGTTATAGAAACTGACCTCAACCAACCAATAAAATGAATATTCCCTTTTCTTTTTTTTGTTTCCTCATATTCAATATTTTGCCCAAGTAAATATTTAAAATAAAAAGGTATAATTTATAAAATTAATTGAGATATACAACCATATTAAGGCTTACAAAATGCAAATTTAATAGTGTAATAATAAGTTGTTACTATAAATAAATAAATTATATTTTTTATATCGGACTTTTGTTACACTTTGTATGCTGAAATATTTACATGATTATCTGTTCAGTATCAATGTGTGTATGTAGTTCGATATCAATCTGATTTGAGGCTAGTTACCCCTAGAGACGGCTTTATTGATGGTGTTCTATAACCAAGCAATGTAGGTATTACACGAAATCCGATCGTATACATAAGTGATTACATAACTATCCCTAGAGAATCATACAATTCTGCTCACCAATTTCCTGCATCATCATGTAATATTTCGTTACAAATTAACATGAAATCAAATATTTAAATTTACTCCAAACAGTATCAACTGACTGGATATCTTAGTTTAGATTTTAAGCCACCTCCCCGAACTTTGAGAACTGTTTTACTTACATTGACAAAACTCTTCTAATACAAGGATTTAAGTAAGCCAACTCACTACTGGCTTACCTAAAACAATAGGAATCAATGACATTGTGAGCAATAATGATTATATTTAAACTTTCATTCCAAAATTAAGTTAGTTTCGTTACGAAAAATACAAATAAAAATATGATATCACAAAACAAGGTTCATAAAAGATAAAAGACGATGTGAACGAAATAAAACTAAAAAGTGTAAGCTAGAAAATAATTAAATAGTGTCAATCGTTCTCAAAGCTAGTCCTTAAAGAGAAATACTCTCCACTCATCCGATAACGCACGATTCATGATAGAAACGCTTCGATCATTAAATTTAAAAAATATTGCCATCTTAAGATCAGAATAGAAAATAATAACTCCTTTTTGGTTTGTCAAACGGTTTACGAAATCCATAGTTATTATTCTATGACGAAATCTGAGAAGAACTTAATGAACATAATATTTTAATAGAGCTAGTCGAACATAATTAAACTATATACTCATTGAAAAAGAAAAAAGTCTCAAACCGTCCAAAAAAATCTGTCATTTCTAAAAGTCAATTATCGCATGAATTAGAAGGACAGTTTGTCTTTGTCTTTTGTTCCAGTCTGTGTGTGTAGGGTTTTTTAAACAAATATACCTACTCAAAAAATATTTATATATGGAAAATGCATCATATCTAAACACTTTAATAGTTCCTCTAACTTAGCTTATAGGCGTTAAACTAACATATCGTGTTAGAAACACCACGCTGCTTTCTATCACACAAGTAGCAAGTAGCAGATGTGTGAGAAAAAACAGCCAAGCTCAAGTTGACGTGGGCTGGTTATGTTGCGCGAATGCAGCTTGACAGATGGGCTAAGATTGTCACCCACTCGACACCCGAGGAAGGACATCACCGTCCAGGTCGACCAATCGCCAAAGACAGATTTGGAAAACTAAAGGGTCTTTGCCCAGCCGTGGGATTTAAAATAAGCTACAAATAAGTTCCTATCCAGTTACAAGGTATTACTACTTGCACGGCATTAGTGAATACCAAAATGGTTACATAAGCCAGTTTACTTAATAGCTACGAACGACCAATTTCAGTTAACATATTGCAATTTTTTTGTAACATTAATACAATTATTATGCACATTACTCTGGTGCTGGGAACGCCAATATCTAGGTCCCCCATCTGGCAAGTACTGGCCTGCAGCCAAGCAACATTTGTGAATTTTAGATACGATTCGGTGATCATGTTTGTAATGCATTTCCTCCACTATGACACAAGTTTGAAGTTGCAATTTACAATTTACGAGTACAGATGTAACTTTAGTTTTATGTCAAAGTGTTGGCTATTTCTAGATTTATTGGTTCAAACGTTTGTGATAAATGTCAAGATGGTTGTACTGATTGCGCTTAAAAGCTCTTACTTGTTTGCTTTTTTCTTGAACTTAATAGGTCTGTTTATGATGGTTATTGGTTTTTTATACTGATGTATATTGTTGTGCTTATATAAAAGTTTACCAGAGAAAGTATTACACAAATCTCAATTTTGAAGCGGCGGTAGCCTTTGTATCATCGGACTCATATCATAGGCATCGGACTTGCGATCATGTGGTTGCGGGTTCAAATCCCACCTATTGCACTAAAGATGTGTACCCACTCGTAACACAGGCATTTAGCCCCACCAAGCATGTACCCACTCGTAACACAAGCATTTTAACCACAAGGGGATAACAAGAACACTAGTAATGTGCGACCCACATGCTAGTAAGCTTTACTAATAATAAAAAAAAATCATTAAAATTGCATTAAATATGCCTTAAATAAAGGAAATTTAAGTATTTCTCCTAATAATTCAATATCATTTATTTCAAAAAAGTAATCTATATTGTGGTTGTATAACAATAACATATTCTAGCTTCAATAATATTGGTATAGAAAAAAAATAAGCACAATGCGTGTGGAGGATCTGATCTTTCGAATATTGCTCTTCCCCAAAGCTCTCAGATTTTAGTTGCTACTACTCCGCACTCAGCACAGCATGATAACGATATCAATTTCATATTAAAAAAGTGAAACAAAAATGCCAACGTAAACGGTTGCACGACGCACGTGCTTGTCAAAACAAAAGCAGGTCGGGAATTCTTTTCATCATTGTTGGTGTCCCTGGAGTCTTTGCGAAACAAAATATTGCACGAGCGAATACGGTGCACATATCAAGTCGACTTGAGATGCCATTCCCGACAGATGGCTTCATCTGAAGTTGTAGAACAATACGAGCTGTTCATATGGACTGTTAGCTCTGCGACTAACGTTCACATGCTTAACACACATAAACGAACTATACATTATGGCTTAGTGCTATAGCTTAGTGGTCAATGTTGGTTTTTTCTTATATTAAAAGGCGTCTTTGCTATGCACTGGAACAGCAGGCTTGACTTCGATTTTTGGTACGTGTGTTCCAAGAAAAAAAACATCGTTTATTTCTAGGTATAAATATAATTATCAATAGAAGTTCAAAAAAATATATTTTAATTTTTACTTTGTGGAAAATGGCGCCACATGATTTCTAAAGAAATATTTTTTTAAATATTTTCATCAACGGCCTGCACGTTAGTATGCTAGAAACAGTATTGAATTTTATATAATTTTATTACCCAATAAGAAAATTTTATCTTTTGGTTTTGCCGCAGTCGGGCTAAAACAGGTTTTCAGAACCGAATATGAAAAAACTTGGGGTAGGCCTTATACTATAAGTGGTGCTGTATGTACTGCCCAGAAAAAAATATTGGCGCTATAACAATTTAGAAACTATAAAAACTATTTGACAGTGAAAATAGAATATAACAATAAACCTAGTCAGAAAAATATCCTAATAGTGTCGATACACAAAGTCCTGTACTTCCCTCCATAAGCACAAAATTCAGTTATTACATAAGCTTGAGCGCGCAAAAACCGTAACGACTTTTGTTTGTCATTCAGTCAAGTCTCTACGGACTAAGATACGATAAAATTTTACGTCGTCCCTGAAAACCGGTACCAACGAAAGTTACGGTTAGGTTGACATATCTCTATATGGTAAGGTACAATTTATTTTTATAAATGACATAATTTAAAATGAGAATCAAATAATTAAAAAGCAATAATGCAAGGACATTTGATAAACTTTTGCCTTGTTTTGGCTTTGAAGTGGGAGACAAATACTGATTATACTGTAACATAGAAAAAATAATGTTCACTGAGTTTACGCGAGCGGTAGACAGTGAAACAAAACAATTTTTATCGGATTCGATCTCGTTTTATTTGCATTTTCATTCCCGACGCCTTTTCAGGTGTCTTGGTAATAGGTAGACTGGACTATTAGGGAAAAATATTAGTGTTGACTTAAACCACAATATCGCCTTTTTCCAACACATTTACCCACACGACTTTACCGATTCGTATTCATATTCAAATCTCTTTGATGTTCGAGTTCGTAATTAAAACGTTCTCGGCATATTTTTGCATCTTTGACATGCAACCATTTTAGCGCTGACCCAATAAATGTCATCTGACCTACTACGTTTAGGGGAACCAGACCTCCGAGAGAATTTAATAAAACTTTCCTCGCAGAATTGCATTTTATGAAAATACTTTAACTCTACAAAAAATACCAATAAAACGATTCACAATATAATGATACCTTTTACGAACTTTCAAGTAATCGTTTCTATATTAGAACTACTTACGTCGTCGCTTCGTAGCACCGTAGCCCGATCGTAGCGTTACGCAAGATTGTTGCGTTGCGTAACCCCGCCCTGCGTAGACTTTGTAGCTCTTTGTTTCAATGTCAGACTTCCAAAAAGCCTGTTCGTATGATTAAAATTGAATTGATAATATGCCCGCCGGTCTGTTCAGATTTTGAAAGAAGAAAATCAAGTTATTTTAGTATAACGACGAAATTATTTTATGACATAATATTCCGTTGAAAAAGTATTTATGAAAGCTTTTCGTGTGATAGTTAGTGTTTATTTAAAGTCTTTATAAAACCTTTCAATCTATTGTGTATTTGATGTAGCTGCGTGATTATGTACCTGTAATACACTAAAGTAACTAATTTTGTAAAAAAAAATATTTTGTAGGCCATACTATAAAACCTCTTAGAATTCAGATTGAACCACAATTTTTCTAAGCCCAATAAAGTCGCCTATTCAACACGTCGCTAACGACTGATATAAGCGTGATTATGTCAAGGAGGCTCTATCTTTAAGGCTTCGGTCCTCGACGGCGGCTGACACAAGTCCCAACTACCTTACATTAGTGAAAGGAACCTACTAATACTGCCTCTGTAGAACAGTTTCTTGGTCCAGGTTTTCTTATTTTATTTATTGAAGTAGAGCAAAGATATTATCAGTTTGTTTCACAATTTGATAGCAATAGTTTAGATAAAGTACCTTCGCTATAGTTTAAAAATATTATGTTAAAAGATTTTTTTAAATATATATTTAATAAGTAAAAGATACTTGAAACAAAAAAAAACGTTTATATAATAATAACGATCTTAATTTAAATATTTTAGGTTAATTCCAATATTTTATAACCAGAAATATTTGCCCACAGCTGATAAACGTATTCTAATTCCGACTAAAAGTGTTTCTATACTGAGTCACTTGACACCGACACTTGTTAGGATAAAAATATATGAATAAATAATATGCTGACGTCACGATTGGCAGCCACTGGACACCTGAGAAAGGACATTATCGTCAAGGTTGCCGCGGCAAAGAAGAGGTAGTGGGTTGGTAGATGAAGAGGATTGACAGATGACAGTGAATTCCTGTGCTAAGCAGCGGATTCTAATATAGGCTACGAAAAATAAAACATTATTTAAGCTTCGACATTGGGTATTAAAAAAGTGCGATTCTTTAATAGTAGATATAAAACTTTCGCTTTCCAGAATAAACGTGTCTTGCATGTAAAAATAAGATGTTGGCGGTCACGACGCTCGTCGTGAAATATCGACGAAATTCTCGAAGGAGTCTTATTACTATTCTCACATATTTGATAGCTATTTTAAAAGAGCTTTGTAGAAATGACAATATTATAGTGATATCCGTCATTTATTTAATGACAAATCCAAGAGAACACAAGCTCTTGGATTTGTCTAATTGAATTTTACAAAGCAACAAAAAAATGCGCGGTAAAATAGAATAGACTAGAATATTCTTTATTTTACACCATAAGAGCAACACACAGCAATAACAGGGTACAATGGATATGTGACGTACCTTAAAGTTAAGCAAGAATTTTAAAATGTGAAGATTCGTCCAAGCCCGGGGGCTACCTTATCGGCCAGACGGTGGCGCTCGCGGCGTCAGCAGCATAGATAACACACTATTTTAGCTAGGCCTTAGTCTGCGCCAAATTTGGATACATAATATAAGTACAACCATTCTGTTGTTACTATAACTTGATAAGGCAAATACGTAATAAATTTTCTTCATCTTGACTAAATTCAAAAAGCATACGAGTATTAACCCGCTAATTTCAGTAACTGGCAGTATGAAATCCTTGTGTTTATGATGCCTTGATTCAATTTGAATTATTTATTGGACAATAATTAATCAATAGGAATTAGGGTTCCGCAAAAAACATAAAATCCATAAAACATGTGGTCAAAATGACATGTGGTCAGCTTGTAAATTGTAAAAAAAATATCGTTTAACATTTACTTAAATAAAAAATGGCATCACAGAATATGTTTACTTGTTTTCATGTCAATGAGTGTCTTAATATAACATGTTTATCCATACAAGACTTCAAAGTTTATGGTATACTCATTAAAAAGAGATTTTCGAAATGGTTGACGATAAATTGGTAAAAAAACGCGTAGGAAATACAAAAATACCAAAAAACACTTCTTTTTATAAAAAAATATTTTTGACACAACAAAACATGTTTACATCGTATTATCAATGCTATTCTGGGACACAGTCTATCGCTATCTTTCTTAATTCAAGAAGCCAGCCCCGGTACAGCCCACATGTCTCACATAATCTTCTAACAAAACTTGACCTTGGAGGTTCACAAATAAGCTATTGAACAAGTGTACAATTACGTATGCGTAGGCTAAAAGAAAACGATCTTTTCACAAGGAGTTATTATATTAAAAGGAAAAAGAATTACGAATAAACGTATATAAACGTGCTTATTAGTATGTTTCTGTTGAAAGCGAGATAAAAATGATAAGATCATGTTTAGGTAGCTCGGCATCGCTAGTAGCATGTCGTGTATCGGTCTAGATTCATGTCCACAGCATTCTTAGGTCTGTATCTACTAGTAAACATTCGAACTCAGACAGCCGCTGCTTGACTCCGCCGCGCTCGGTAGATGGCGTTAGCTAACATTCGTGAAATATAATGAGTTTTCGTTTTTCAATGCTGAGTGGGTATGATACACCGGCACACTTTGTACGTTATTAACCTGCCTATCCTCAGAAGAACCACCTATAAGGGATGGATATTTTATACAATACTAATCTCATTAGTATTGTTATACAATGTTATGTTTCTGATTGGACCTTTATGGATGTACTATCGTGTTGAAAGGATTGGGTAGCTTAACTCTGCTTTACCGAGTGCTAGTAGTTCAGGAAGCACTGGACGACAAGTGTCAATACGATATAGTAATATGTAAACGCCGCTCATGGAAGCTCCTTGCAGGCACCCATGCTTGGCTACCGTTTAAATAACCAAACTTAGAGTCGAAAATATTCGCGTTACCAAAACCGTATAAATCGCCAGTCGACTCCAAAACCGACCAATATACACATGTATATATTATGTGTAACACATAAGTTTTTTGTTGTACAGCGTTAAAAAACAATTAAGTACCAATCGTCAATTGTTAATTGTAGTAAAAAACTGTTTACAAATAAATCTAATTTAATTTCATTCAAATTTATCATATGAACGCGTTTCTTCTTTATAGTAAAATATGATTTTTAACAGTGTGTATGTACTTGAACGGACGGCCGCTGCTCAATAGATGGCGCTGTATGGCATCTTTTAACGGCGGTGGTAAGATTTTCTGCGACTGATAGACTACCCCAGGCCTTGTTTTATTTGGGAGCGGAAGTTCGAGTTTGTCCATATAATGCTTTAGTAGAAGGAAGGTCATCAATTTTTGTAAAGCTTGCCGAGAGCGTGTCTCTCCGGTATGCTTGGATATTCATATGGATTCAGCCATACCTTAATTAAATCAATGTTTGATAAGTTTTAAGCTATAGTAAATGCAAAATGTATGGCAGAAAATTTGTTTCGATTTTCTAGTACAATGAATGAAAAATTTGACAGATATGAGTACGACAGAGTGAGCCCAAGCCCAAGTTAAGTAATCGAATGCAACAAGTTTTTTTTGGTTTTTTATTAGTTTGAGCTAATCTTATCTAAATAATAGTCAGAAAACAAACATAGCTCTGTCAGATAAAAAGCGAAATAATAGAGAAAAACATCATAATGTTGTTTGAAAATAAACTTTATTGAATTCATTATTTTTATTTTATTTCAATCTGTTTATCAACTATAATTTGCCAATAATCTTTACTTTTTCCACAAATTACAATGGGCAGACGTTCAAACTTCTAACGTCTATTTCTAACATACCTACATAAAGCTTACTGAACAATTCTCACATGCGATGTGCTAAATGTTGCAGCTAGCATGCAGACGTTACGATTAAACAGTAAAACCTTACGTAACAGTTATGTTTCAAATTAATAATTATAAGTAATAGTACTTACTTTTATGTACAGGCTTGGCTACGTCATCAGGTATGTTGACATTGTAGGTAAAACCTGGTTTGCTAGTGAGTTTATAGGAGTGGGTATTAAGGTCAGAGTTTTTTCAGTACAATTATTAAGAAAATTCCATCTACGCCCAATCGAACTTAGGCCAGTGACATCACAGTACGTATTTAAGTAAAGACCTAATCATCCCACGAAAACATACAGGAATAACAAGTATTCTATATGTTTATCTGGGATAATGTATCAGTCTGCTCGACATCATTGAAATTCATCGAGTCGTTTTTGCGTGAAGAGGTGAGGCCTACAAAAACTAAAACATACACAGTTGGTAACTATTACATAACATGAGTCTGATTCGTACCCGCTGTGTTGTATCTATCGATGCGTCTGTAACATGATAAGGGTAGCTATTTACATAGTTGCGATGTGTTGGCTCGGTCTATTGTTATTGTTTCAGTGCTAGTCTAGTTGACAATGGTGCTTTCTGTGTGAGTTGAACACGTTGTCAGTATCTGTAGTCATTAAATCGATGTCTCTATTTTCAGAACTACTATTGATTAGTACTAGCTATTGATTTTTGAAGTAATTTATTTAACCACTTGTTCACTCGCCAAAAGCCGCTTATTAAATTAAAGTAACAACTTTCAAAAATGCTGCAGTGGCTGCTTGCACATCAATGTTAATAGAAACATTTTATGTACCCAGTGACAATCTTTTACCAAGAAAAATCTTATGACGTATTAACAAAATCGGTTCAGCTGTTCAATAAATGCAAGTTAACAATGAAACGGGCATACAATCAAACACGTCATAATCAACCTTTTGGGCTTCGCCGCAGTCAGTTAAAATACGAAGACGAGACGTCTAATCTATTCCTTACTTTACAAAGCAAAGTGATGACGTCACTTGCATCTGCGGTGACGTTCATTTGCATAGTTATTGTGCACCGGCCATAGCTGGCGAGGTTCGCTCGAAGATATTGCGAATCATCTTATGGAGATCAATTGTTTCTGTCTTACCGATAACCCTGATGCTTTAAAATTTCCGTTCATTTTCATACAGTTTGAAGAATATTATTAATATTCTTTATTGAACACCACAAGTAATACAAAATTTTATTAATAACAATAATGGCGGTCTTATCGCTATTAATGTCTTCCAGATAAAGTACAATGACTGCTACAAATCTTTATAAAATGCAGGTTAAGAGCCCATGGCAAAAGAAAAGCTTAGGTCAAAAGCATTTTTATTTAGTCCAACTTAGCAACAATTCTCTAACATCGTTATGATAACATTATAATAATTATACAGTGAAACTTCGTTAAGTGGGACCTGGATAAGTGAGAAACCTCCATAACTGGAACTCATGCTGAGGTCCCAACACTTTGGCACTGAATTACCTCTGTTAGTGGGACGAGGTAAGCCTATATCTGGGATTTGTTCTTTCGATTTATCATCATAGTTACCTCTATAACTGAGACAGCGAGTAAATTTTATATGCATAAACCTCTGTAACTGAGATAACATTGTTTGTTTACTCATTCTTATTCTACCCACAAATTCCACACGTAATTCCAAGTACGTAACCCTCTGTAAATGAGACAGATATTTATTTATACCTGTATATCTGAGACACTGGGTAAGTGGAATACCTCTATAAGTGAAACGCCATTGCAGGTCCCTTGATGTCTCACTTAACCAGGTTTCACTGTATTTAGTCATTACTAAGTAAGAATCTTATTGCACGAATAATAATATTATCAAATAACAACCAATAAGTATAAGTATGTGTATCAGTTGTCTGGTTACCTTAGCTTTTTTTGCCTAGTTTGGGATCAGATGGTGTCGTGTGTCAGTTGGCCCAAGATGTTTATGAGGATTGAGACATTGGTTCGGAACTCTGTCCACGATATGTCAAGCATTCTTCTCCAGCACCACATCTCTAAGGCGTCTATCTTTTTTTTGTAATCGCTCCCAGTACTACTGTAGACTAACTCGTATCTCCGAAATTTCGGCGTGACTGCAAGAGGTTACAAGTAGTAAATTGTTGTAATCTAATAATCGATGACGAAACCGTTGCTTAATTTGTTTGATTGATTAACCCATCCTCTTTAGCAGCTTAGCTCCACGAAATACGCGGTACTTAGTGCTCTGCATACCAAGCGATTGCGAACTTGCTGGGCGAGAAACATAAACATTTTGACCCCGATTTGCTCAAGATAACTTGCAAGAGAAAAGGCAATCATCTGACCTAAAAGGCTTGATTATTGAAAATTTAGCAGCAGCATCAAAATTAGAAAAAAATATATTTTTTTTGCTCCCTTGATGACCATTGAAGCACGTTAGTAAAACAATAATATAATAACCTACACCCCGGTTTTGTTATGTAAAATAAAGGTTATAAATGTCAGAACTTTTGTACACTTTTCGTGATTTCTGTATTTGAGCAGAAAATAATTAAAAAGATGAAATCAGCCTAAAAAAACTTATTTCGGCTCAATGAAATCCATGAAAATCTTCGTGACTCTTATTGGCTATAGTTGTACCGCCTTAGCGCTATTACAAATATAGTTTCTAACCAGGAATTTGTTTAAGCAGTGGTTGAAAGTGGAAAGTTTTTTTTCGTCTTATTTTGCTATTTTTTGTTCCAAACCATGTTGGATAGTCTTTATTATTTTGTAATCACTGAAAACGTCCATCTTACTTTCAGTTGTCGTGTCGATGTAAGTAAAGCTAGTATTCTTCGTAACAAATATATTCACACATGTACCTCAATATGTTCGTTTCAACCAAATATGTATTAGTTAATGAAATGTTTAGTTATTTAATATATTTACTGAAATTTCTCAGAAACCTGAAGAGGACAAAGAACCAAAGAAAGTAACACATAACAATAGCTTGTTAAACTTCTTTCTTTATATCACAAAGATACATACGTGAAAAGAATTTCTGCTTATCACGACAAGTTTGATATTGATCTTTATTATAATTTGATAAAGTTCGTTTTTCCTCATTCGGTGATTCAAGGTTGACTGTCATATATTGATGAGAACCTTAAAAAGTGTTCCAGTTTAAATGAATGCGACCGCTTTGATTTGTCAACAAAAGACTGGAAATATTATAAAATCAATTTCCAGATAATTGTATAGGAATCACTGCAATATTATAATCAAAGGATTTTTAGAAACAGCTTAATCAACAATGGCGTCAAGCGACTCGGACTGTCTCGTCTTGTGGATTATCGTCGAAAGTAATTTAGGTAATAAATTCCCGAGTGGGGAGGAAAGTGTTCATAAATATTACTGTAGACAAGCTGGGAGCGATCAGGGCTCCACCATCGCTGATAACGAGATCTACCTAACATTTTGGATGCTCGTCCCACACGCCAAGTCTATTAGGATGAAGTTAAGATAATATCTCTCCCAACTTTAAACAGTTACGGGAAATATATTATTGCGCTGTAATTCTATATAGCGTAATGAGCTCTTGTCTACCTACTATAAATTATAGTCTGTTTTTTATCCGGGAGACTAAATTGATAAGTAAAAACGCCAAAAAGATTCCAATAGGTTTTACACCTTGTGCTACATCAGTTTTGACATTTGCTTTGACACTCTTGTCAATTTACGCCTTTAGTACACCTACGCATTCGTATGCGGCAGCGAGTCTCTGCGGAACTACTGCGTAGCGAAATATCTGCGGAACTTTAGTACACAGCAATGTTTTCGCAACTTTTTCGCAATGATATGCCATCAGAATGTCATCTACGTATTTTTATAATCTGCGTGTCCAATTGCGTATAATACGGGATAATCTCGAATAGAATGCAAAAATAATTCAGTATTTTCGGCATCCATGGCGCGAAAATCTGCCCTCACCGACAGAACGCGAGCTGACGCTTTGCGATGCGAAACATCACTAGCGAAACGTATGCGTCTGTGTAACGGCCATTTCGCAGGTCCATGCGAAACAATACTGACAAGGACGCAACTATTTCATCTATCTATGTGCTAGAGTGAGACATATCATATGCGAAAACCTGCCACACTACTTACAGTTTTTTCGTTGTTTCGCTACCGCATACGAATGCGTAGGTGTACTAAAGGCGTTAGTCTCCAAGATAAAAAATAGAGTTTAACTTAAATAATTGAAACTTTTTAACAAAAACTCTTAAAAGTTTGATGGTTAGTGAGGCTACGTTTGTCCGAATAAATTAGTGGGGAGATTACTTACCTCAGATTTACTGCAGTAAGTCATTTGTTAGTACTTAACAATGAGTCTAGTAACTTAAATTTAAGAACCTTGTTACTAATACCAATAATAATAACACCCAATATCAATTGAATAGATTAATTATCCTTTATATTTTATTTTACTTTAAGGTTTATTTCTTTTGAAAGGAAACAGTATCGTTTTTTCTCTGTGTCCTCTTTAAACATAAACTAGCTTTGCCCTGCGGTTTTGCTCGCCTTATTTTTCTCCCAAGCCAAGAAAAATAATGTTTTATAACACCGCGTTAGGTTTTATTTCTAGGCAAATGTTCTAGAAGTTAATTCGAAGAGTTAATATGGTCGTTAAGTTTTCTTTGATTTTTAATGTATCGGGCAATTCTTTTCCTGATAATAACAAGGGTACGACAGAAAAATAATAGTGAAATGGTCCAGCCGTTCACGCGTTTTGCTATGACCAAGGGAAATAGGGATTCATTTTTATAATAAAGAAGATATAGATCGATACTCTTCCCACATTATTATTATAATATTTTCTGCTTTATGGCGCAGGTTCTTGCCGCGTGCATTTGGAATAGGATTTAGTTTGATAAACCAATAATCGTGATCCTGTTAACTGTATTAGCTTGACCGGTCTTCGTGTCACTTGGACTCAATTGTGTAACAGTACTGACTGCAGTAAGAGTTCTGTCTAGACTTCAGAAGCTATTTCTAATAGTACTACGATTAGTAATGATGCGTTCAAAACCATCAAATAACAATAGGTCTATATAACTGGTATCTTAAGAGGATTACCTATGTCAATGACATCAAGCGGTTGACCTCCATGCTCCCCGCAACCCGTTACGTGCCCTTATATAATAGATCGTAAAATTTTATGAAAATACAATGTGATCTGTCAAACTTTTACCTACGTATCTACAATTAAAAATAAGTTATTTAAGGTTTACGCGAATGTTAGACATTGAAATAAAACTACTTTTAAACGGATTATATCGCGGTTTATTTTGATTTTAGTTCCCGACTTTCGAGGCATTTGCAAGTGTCATGCAGACTGAGACAAATATTCACTTGCCTTCGACTATGTCCATGGGAATCCACAAAATTATTATTAGATGACTCCAGTATGGTAAAAGTGAAACTGAACTTGTGACGTCACAAGCCCTACTATTTAACTTTAAAGCACTTAATTGTTTATTGTTCTTTTAAAACAAAAGCACGTGTCTAATATTTAGTTTTATTTTTTATTATCTAACTGATGAACTCAATAGATTTTTTGTCCATATTATCCCTTTTTGTTTTGCACGATTGCATTGAGCGTTATTTTGATTTATAGATATGTATGAACTTCAACTCCAGTGTCAAAATCTGGCAAAGTTCTTCATAAGCTAGGTTTAAATGCCATCATTCCTATGATGACATCGAATCGTGCCGCCCTGGCGCCCGCAAGCGCAACCGGTACTAGATCGACACTTGATTTTTGAATAGGAAGTATCTACTGTAATAGAAACAAAATAGGTTAAAAGGGGCCTTTTCATTTCCATTTCTTTAAGTCTAATAAAATTGTGTATATTTAATACATTACAGTTCAAGATAAATTGAAATTTTATTGGGTAGGTACTTATATTTTATATTGAAAATGTACAAGATTTTTGGCAATCTCCATTAAAATCACGGTATTTCTGCGATTTGAGCGATGTTAACACCTCTTATGTTTTGTTTTTGTTATAATTTTATTTGATTTTTATTTCTCTGGTAAAATTTTTCCAATGTTTTTTCGAATAAAAAATATAATGAAAGGAAATACGAAAATAAGAAGGTAAAAGAGCAGTGAGTGGTAAAGCGCTTTTTTAATTCTTTCTTTACACACATTGATTTTTTCTTTAGTCGCAAATACAATAATTTTCAAAGCATTCTTGTTATTTCATACCCACATAAGATTACCTAATTAATATTATCTTTAATATGAAACGGTAATTTTAGTATTATTATCAGATAATATACCTATTAATATACATATATTGCAGCCTCATTTGTTTAGGGGTTTACTATACCATCTGAACTATCAATAATATGTATGAAATGAATGTAAATATGAAAATACTTCTAAACGAACATTATATTGTGCAACTCATAAAATGTTCCTGTTTTAGTACCGGGTAATCACTGGCCAGAGAGCTTTTCATTTTTGAAATTGAAGCTCTTGACGCATCCATCCAGCTCGCTCAAATTGCCGGTTACAAGCCGCATCGTGATGCTCGGTGAGGCCTCGCGTCAAACCGACGCAAATAATAGCTGAGCGCCGAATGCCCGGCTCTTTGACTATAATCTTTTATTTGTGTTGTTAATAACGACTAGCTGTGCCCGCGACTCCGTCCGTGTTGGCATTTGGTAACAGCAAACTTATAATAAAATAGTTTTCTGAAACGAACAGAGTGACAATTTAGTAGGCCCTCGCCGTAGAAAAAAATACAGGAAAATAAAATGTGTTTTTTCTTTAAATTTCCAACAAGTCGAAACTGACTCCTGAGTATGTCTCGACATTTTCTTCTCAGGGTAACCAGGTATATAATTTCTCGTCAAGCAAGCTCAGAAATAATTATAATTGTAAAAGTACATTGATGATGTATTATTATCAGTTGAAGCGAATTCGAGTTTCTCCAAGTAGTATTTTACCAACATGTATGATTACCAACATAAGTTAATTGCAGTAAAGGCTGCAATATGATATCGACAGCTAACCTTTATCAAGGAGTCAGATACACCATAATAATCTTCAAATTATATTCTACTGTAAATCAAATAATATACCTCTTCTACATAAAGTTGTTACAACCGATTAAATTTCTTTTAAGGCACACGTTCTACGTATCATTTTCAGACTGTATGCCAAAAATCATTAAAATAGGAGCATATATTCAGTAGTATTAACCTACAGACAGTTTCATATTTTTTTATTTCATTTTACTCCGTTTGATCAAACTGTATTGTATTATGCCTACTATTACTATTTAAGTTCTGAATAAAAACAGTAATATTTGTTGTTTGTTGTATCTAAACAACCTTTCTTTTCTTATCTATAAATATGACGCGCCGCCCTCCAATGTGTATCTTCGTTCTTTTCGTTCGTTAATTCTTTTTCTCATGGCTCAGTTTGTGAAACCCTCTGATATATTAATTGGTGCTGGCTAAAGAATATGTCTGGTATTACTTTATGAAAGTTTTTATTAATTTACTTATCTTCGGATTCTCACTCAACTGAAAACCTATTTGTGTCATTTTAACTTTCTTAGATCTCTTAGCAACCAGCTCCATGATTTACAACGAGGAATGAATGGCGGATAATTACATAATTTTCCTTAGTAACTGAACGCGGACAAGGTTTACTTCTAAAATATGGATTGTCAAGATAAATGTCAGTACTTTTATTTGCGGTTGATATTGAATTACGAGCGGTCAGGCTAAGCCTGCACTGTAGTGTTGGCAACACCGAACATATAAAATTTGATGATAGCTACATCGTACTTATCTCACTAGCCTCTTTAGGGTATCCCTAAAGGGTGCAACGAGTGCCTGTTAATAAGTCTCCGCTGTCCGTCCATCCGGCTGTCTGCCAGCCGGACTGAATCTAATAAACCTTAAAGGGTAGACTGTTGATTTCACAAAGTGTGTATTACTTTTACATACTAAAAAAGGTGTGTTAATTAGGCGTTTTTCTACTTAATAATCGCTACAGGTAAACCCTTTAAATGCTCACAGTGTTTGTATTGAATTATTGGGTAAATACAATAATGACAAAAAAATGTTTTAAATAAAAGCAGGTTCTCATCGTCTTTTTTTAGTTTTATTTTCTTGATTTCAGCAAAAATTTTTACGACTCGAACAATGTCAGCCTGACCTGAAAAATACTTATTTTGATGGGAAAAAATTATATTTATTATGGTGTTACTTGAAATCCCCGTTGCTGCTTTATATCCAAAACGATAAGTAATAGCTCATTTAATAATCAAAAAATTATATTTGTCGCCGCAACTACATTCACCTTATCCATTTCACCAGTAAAATCTTTTAAGAAAAAATAAGCCTGCACGGATAGCCGAGTGGTATAGGTCACCACGCTAATTACCACTGTGCGCGACGTGCTGCGGGCTCGATCCCCGCATGGGACAAGCATTTGTGTGATTCACAGATACTTGTTCCAAGTCTGGGTGTTCTTTGTGCATGTGATTTGAATGTTTGTGAAACCCCCGCGACACAAGGATTAAATTTCTTAGTGCGGGCGTCGATTTTTAAAAAAGAAAAAAAAAAGAAAAGAAAAAAAAGCATAAACCTTTTTGAAGTTCGATCTTGACTTTCTCATAAGCCAAATATATTGATAGGTCAGTCTTATTATTCAGCATGTCGAAAAAAGCGACATAATCTCTTTGTCTTAGCATAGTGGAAGTAAATATAATTAAAGAAAGGTACATTGCTGTGTTAAAAAACCTGACACGAGTTAACCTTGTCAATGTGACTGATTCCGAGCAGAGTAACCCTAAACACGGCCGGTTCATCTTTAATGTTCATGTATTTTAAGTGACCCAACAAAAATATCTGGTTGGCGTCACGCCAACGTAGTAAATGTTGTACCCTTGTACCCAGTAAACCTCCCTGTCAAGGCCGCTATAGTAAACAGCAACAATAGTGTTCGTTTTACAATTCTTTATCACCTGACGGTGCATAGGAGAGATAGTGTTCAACCTATTTATGTACGTAACTTTGTGACGTAAACGCAGGTGATAATATTTTCACGTGAATTTTAAAAGTGAAGTATAATAACACCGTAGTAGGATAATAGAAGGTTTAGATTTAATAATAATATATGATTGTAACCGCATAAAAAACAACTATGTACAGGTAATATTACTCCAAAATATCTGTTCCTGGAATAAGATAAAGGCTATATAATTTATTTTTTATTCACAGTCACAGTCTACCATATGATGCTGGAAATAAGTTCATATTTAAAATTTATGCGTTCAGTGAATGAAATCTAAGGGCTGATTTTTCCATCTACAGTTAAGTTTTGTTCGAGGAATAAAATTGAAGTTCTACAATTTGTGTACAAAACAAAAATGTAAATAACTATAGACTTAAATAAAATAATGGGTTTCGTTGATATTGGATACCGAATATTGTCTTGAAATCAGGTCAGAAGAGGTCTTTGCCCAGCTATAGGTGGTATATTTTAAACGCTTCGAGCACTGGGCAAATAAAGAATTTGAATTTGAACTGACTAGGCACAACTTTTTGCAGATAAACCCAAAATTTACCAGACATGGTGATTTTTCAATCTCCAGATAAGTTGTATTCGATGAATAAAATTGAAGTCTTTTTTGTATGAAACAACTGTCAAAATTTCAAATTTATTCGACGATAGAAAAATCAGCCCTTAATGTTCCGAAGGGTACCTATCTTGATACTGCTGGTGCTTCAGTATTTTCGTAACACATTCTTTACATTCTCTGGTCACATAACTCAGTAACGTCACTGTTGTCTAACCCGCCATTGTTCCATCTCGTCAAATTCACAGTATAGTGCCACAACTTATCTGAACCTTGTGGCCAAATCTGGAACTAATATTATTTCACTAATTTAATTTTGTAGGTATCTTTAGTATAATAATCGAAAATTAAGATCTAATTTACTCACTTTAAATATGGACGAGGGCATTATAATTACCCTAAAAACAAAAAAACGATTGAGTTAAAACACAAAAATTCAACAATAGCGACGCCGCGCGCCGTCGCCAGGTTAGATATCTTTGTGGAACTATAATATATATAATATATGCTTGATATGCTTGTGTTATCTTAAGTTATTATGTCTCGTCGCGCTTAGGTACCTATTTGTAACACCTTAATTAACTATCCGCCGCTACACGCTTCGAATTATTTCGAAAACTATTTAGTAGTTGAGACATCGTGTGATATTAGGTTGTTCTAATTTAAGTTTGAGATTACGACAGACGCAGGCCTTTAACTGGAAGCAAAAGGTACTCTGCTGTAATTATATAATTAATATTATATCTGTTACTGTTTCACACAATTGACTAACTTCGTAACTATCGAAAGCCAAGCAATAGCAAAGCAAAGAATTTGACAGCGAAATACCCGCAGAAACTATAGATTTGCGACGTTTAGAGGATTGTTTTAAAAACGACTTATTTCTGTCATGATTTAACATTTTTTTGAAAACTTCTTACTTAATATCTCATATAGAATGATCTGTTTATATTTTTTTATATCATACTGCTTTCTAATTGAACTCCAATGAAAAAAACCATTACCTTTTCAAGTAAATGAGTTCACATTTACCCTTTTAAATAAAAACTGCAGCCGACTAATCAACTTTAACTCTCAAAGCGTAAACCATAAAGCGGTTATTTATCAAACACCACATTAAGCCGTTAATTAGAGTGCCACCATTTAGCGGAAAGCGCTGTTGTCTTGCGCGATCATTAGACGGTCTCAATATAAAGCGGTGTTAATGCTAGCTTTATTATTTAGTAGCTGTCGAAAAGGAATTCGGTCGCGTGTTTGGAACTCACGCCCAAGTTTGGGATACTTTGACTTGGTTCTTTTGTATTGTATACTAGCTTTTGCCCGCGACTTCGTACGCGGATCCTGTTGCTTATGCCAGCGACAACAGGGTCGTCAAAATAAAAGATCTGAAACGTCCGATGTCAAATTCTAAGAGCCCGGGGACGGGAAAATAACGTGATGCGCGAGACGATTCGAGACCCTGCAGATCTTTCATTTTTGTAAGATAGCAGGAAATGCCCATCAGAACTTTTGCTCACGATCAGCGGTCAGTCGCGCATCATATTCTTCACTGGTCTCTAGAGACCTGGATGTAGATGCGTAAATGCAATGAGAATGCAGGCGTGCTTCGCGATCCGAAGAGATTTCCACGGAGCGAGTTGCAGCCTGATCTTCCCGAACAGCATCAAGTCTCTCTCGACGCCCTTCGTTAGATTCTTGGGATCTTATGATCCTCAATCTTTTAGCTCCTTTGGAACAGAGGGAAAGATTTGACCTCTTTCATCATGGTTATAGTTTTATTGTGAAGATACCTGATCAATTAAAATCTAAGTGACTGCAAAGTAAATTAAACGCTCAAATAACATAAGCCCGAAGGCATATAATTATATTCGATAAAAAAAATGAAAAAAAATTGGGAGTTTTGGCCAGTTGAGTCGAATTATAAATGATATACCATCGTCATCGAAAATCAGTCCTAAAGGTTATGTTATTTTATAATTATACAGAGAGTTAATGATAGCTTTGATTTCCAAGTCAGATGACTGTTTCAAATCTTCGATTTTTATAAGTCAACAGGGAATGCCCATCAGACCGAACCACTTTTGCTAAGACGTCATTCCTATATGTGTTATGGTGTAGCCGGGCTCGTGGAGTTCGGCAACAGGTGTTCCAGATCTTCAATTTTTATACGTCAACAGAGAGTGCTTATCAGGCTGAACAACTCTTGCTAAGACGTCATTCCTATATGTGTTATGGTGTAGCCGGGCTCTTGGAGTTCCACAACAGGTGTTCCAGATATTCAATTTTTATACGTCAACAGAGAGTGCTCATCAGGCTGAACAACTCTTGCTAAGACGTCATTCCTATATGTGTTATGGTGTAGCCGGGCTCTTGGAGTTCCTCAACAGGTGTTCCAGATCTTCAATTTTTATACGTGAACAGAGAGTGCTCATCAGGCTGAACAACTTTAGCTAAGACGTCATTCCTATATGTGTTATGGTGTAGCCGGGCTCTTGGAGTTCCACAACAGGTGTTCCAGATCTTCAATTTTTATACGTCAACTGAGAGTGCTCATCAGGCTGAACACTCTGCTGAGACGTCATTCCTATATGTGTTATGGTGTAGCTGGGCTCTTGGAGTTCCACATTAGGTGTTCCAGATCTTCAAATTTATTCTCTCAGCAGAAAATGCTCATCACGTGGAACAATTTTTGCTATGGTACCATTTTTGTATCTCTTATAGTTTAGCTGGTCTGTTGCGGTTCTGCATCAGGTGTTCAAATTTCCAAGATAAATTATAGCCTATATGTTGCCCAGACTTAATACCTATACAACAAAAAAAAAATCATTCAAATCCGTCCAGTAGTTCCGAAGATTAGCGTGTACAAACAAACAGACAAACAGACATACAGACAAACAGACAAACAGACAGAATTTTTTTTTTGGATTCGTGCTCTATAACTGTTTGTAAACCCCCCTCAATTATTATTTTTTTAATATATTCAATGTACAGACACAGTTTTTTTACTGTTTTATTATATGTATAGATTAATAGGGTTATTTAAAGGCATGTGGCTTTTAATTATAATTCGTAATGAAGGGCATAATAAGATTTTTAAATCACATTATAAGACCACATTTTGTTAAGACCAATAAATAAAGTGACTGCAATCTCACGGTAATTAATAAACGAACAAAAACAGATTTGCAATCAATCCAATTTCATATAAACAGAAGGATTTTAATACCTTGAGGGAAAGTACTTTTATAATCAAAATAATTAAAAACAAAAAACTGAATTTACAGGTTATTTAGAAAACAATAGTGCATACTGCGAAGTTATTATTCTGAGGTTCAGACAGATACCATCACTTACACAGAGGACTGACGTGTGTAATAAAAACACAGTCTTATTCAATGCGAAAACTAGATACATATCTAAGTTAGTTTGTATATGTTGCTGTCCTTTTCTCACGTTTTAAGACAGTTAAAACATAGCAACGGTTTATTTCTTTTTTGTGTACAAAAGAATCAGTGCCAATATCTAATGTTCTTCTTCTATTGTACGCCAAGTACAGAAAGAAGAACGGAAGTTCAACTCGCGTGACGAGCTCGGGTGGATAATATAAACACGATTGGTACCACAGAAATAACTTTAGCCTTGGTAGATGTACTTGATAAGGCTATCGCCAGAAGTTAGGTCTCTAGGAGGCCTTCTAAACTTGAACGTAATATGCGACCCTGAACACATAAATTGAACTAGTCTGGGACATATTCTAGTGGGGATTGGAAGATGGGATTTTAGGATTAAACGGATGCCAAAAATACAAATGTCTTGTAGATACCAATGTTCTATGAGCAGGATAATGCAGGTATAACCCATAATTTTTAAATATACAATAATCAAATCATATCAAATACTAAAAATAAGAAACAAGACGAGCAGTTTACATTTAAAACGTATAACGATACAGATTAATTAGTGCTTTGCTGCACACAAATAAAGCACCATTTACACGCAAATGCGAATGTTACTAAAGCTCAATTGTTTCAATGGTCATGTCGTACAAGTCACACATCAATAGAGATGTTTGCTCATAATCAGCAACTTACGAGCCTTCGACAATAAATGAGTGCTCATTAGCGAAACGGTCGACGTGGCCTTAAGGCTTAATACTTGCATGTGTGCACAGGGTTGCCAGTTTTAACCTATCGTAAAGTGACTTTTTTAAAGTTATATGTACTTTTTATTTCGGCATAAATTATGATTGCTTTAGTCAGGTATCGGATTGAAATGCCTTCTCTTGTCGGATTGATAATCTGTCTTTATCGATAAATAACCTAAGAGGCCGTCTCCAGAGAATCGCTGCAATATTAACGCCGGGCCACGTATTCCTTTCGATACAGTTTCTAGAATGTCAAGAATGTCTATACACGGCGATGTTATCGCGGCGTTGCAACGAGAGCTTGAGTTTGAACGAAATGTTATCGTCATCGCACGTGGCACTCTCACAGCACGAGCGCGCTGTCTAACGCAGGCCCACCCGCGACTCGTCGGCGTCTCGCCTGCGTCATGTAGCTGCGTCTACTCTCTTCTAAACAAAGACGCTACGTAGTAGTTTTATTTATTAAGGAGACACAAATAATTTAGACAAGAGGCCCCAATAGTATTTTATACATGGATTATAAGACTTATTTCGTTCTTTTATGACACCTCTGAACTCTTTTACCAATTGCACGTCGCATCGTCGGCGATACGCAGTGATTCCGTAACGAGTCGAACTAGCTGGAGACGGCCCCTTACCGACACGTTCATATAGACAGTGTTATTTTTTCAGAAATAACAGTCATTTAGTTATTACCTTTTAGTATAGGTATTAATATATTTTTTCTATGGCTGGAGAATAAAAAAATCTTCATTCATTTCTCATGATTCAGGGTTGCGGCTAATCAAATTAATATATTTAATTCAAGCAATTAGTACTACATTTTAAGGTATGAATAGTACCTAAATACGTTTTAAGGTATAATAAATATTCAAGAATTTACGAATAATCAATGATAATTTTATTGATATCCAATGATATCAATACCCAATAGATGTACAAGTCCAACAATAGGTTGATGCTACTAAATCGGTCCAAGTTTTGGAACGATGCATGGGCGAAAAATATATAAAAAGAGGGATAATAAAGGGATTGTAGCATGTGGTGTTAATGTGGTTTATGTCGACCCTTATGGAAGATAAGGGTGCGAGTTTATGTTGATAGAATGTATAAAGACTCATTAAACAAAATTAAAAAAAAAACAATGCATTTATTTTGTTAGCCTATTAATACTGCCCCACTGCAAAGGCCTCTGCCAAATCCTTCCACAGTTTTCGATACTTTGCCACCTAAAAAAAAATCTTGCAATAGGAATAGTCTGATATATTAATTTAATTTAATTGATTTGACAACCTCCTTGGTCGAGTGGCGTACACGCCGGTTTTCAAGGTGTCGTCAGCTCTGAGGTCCCGGGTTCGATCCCCGGACGGGTCAATGTAGAATAACACTTTCCTACATTGCCTCGGGTCTGGGTGTTTGTGGTACCTTCGTTGTCTCTGGATTCCATAACACAAGTGCTTTAGCTACTTACTTTGGATTCGGAGCAATGTATGTGATGTTGTCCACATTTATTTATGTATTATTTATTATTTAATTGATAGCTGTCATTTTTTTGTAACCACTCTCATTAGATAATACCTCCTTGCAATATTATGTTCATTAAATTATCTTTATTCAATTTTTTTTTAATTATTAGTTTAGTTCATATAATTAGCAGTATCAGCACTTGCGTAAGTTATAATTTGCTGTGCCAAAATGTGGTTAACCGAAACATATAAATTGAATTATGTTACTCTTGTTATAGCTTCTGCTTACTATGGATAATTCCATAGTCTTATCCAACACGATAATAGCATAACTTAAAAAATAAAGCAATGAAACAATTATTAAAGCTAATGCGAACTATGGACTACGGTTGCTTTTGCCTGAGCGATGCGGTTTCAATGCCGATACGTAATAGCAATAAATAGTTAGCGTTTGTAAGCGGATTGCAAAGTAAAGACAACCACAAGACTGCGGTTTCAAAACTGGGTGTAGAAATTTAATGCTTCGTATAAACACGATCTCTAAAACAAAAACATTATTTTTTATTGAATTGGTCATATTTTCCAGCCACCTTCTCTATTGATGATATTTGAATAGAGAAGATGGCTGCAAGATATATGTAAGCGTCCGTCGAAGAGTAATTTTATTTCAATAAATGGACACTGGTAGCAGATTATTTAAATATAAGCTTGCATTCACAATTGTATTGCTTTAATTTGCTTTGGTAGTTGCCACGACAAAAAGTAGCAATAGTCTTTTCACGAGATTCAGTTTGTTTAAAATGTGTTGCTTATTAAAAAAACAAACAGTTTTCCGGATTTGTTTAAAACTGTTTATTTATTCGGATCTAGGCTAGTAGAAACATAATTTATCTATTATCAGATGCCACTGTCACTTAATTGGTGAAGGAAATAAATCGTGGTGATTTTTATCCAAAAAATGGTTATCTGACATATCTACAGAACTACCATTTGCTACCTCAGCCAATGATCGTGCACCTAGTAGTACGACAATGCAAACTGATCTTATTTATAAATTTTTCTTTTTAAATAAATAAATAAATAAATAATAAATGTGGACAACATCACATACATTGCTCCGAATCCAAAGTAAGTAGCTAAAGCACTTGTGTTATGGAATCCAGAGACAACGAAGGTACCACAAACACCCAGACCCGAGGCAATGTAGAAAAGTGTTTTTTCTATATTGACCCGTCCGGGGATCGAACCCGGGACCTCAGAGCTGACGACACCTTGAAAACCGGTGTGTACGCCACTCGACCACGGAGGTCGTCACTTTTATCGGTATAAACAAGGCATTTGCAATTTGGTTTAGAGAGAGAGTAATTATTACTGCGATACGTAAAACGTCATTTTGTTTGCAGAACAGATTTAAGTCTGTTTACAAACACAGAAAGTTACCAATATTCGTCAGATTACATTTGTCAATATTCTCGCTTTACATTTTAGTTAAATAAAAAATTGCGCAACTTAAGATATCACAAAATGTGACACATTTCTATTAGATCAAATGTCAGATAAGAAATGTTTACTGCTGAGATTGCAGTCCGATAATTCTCATTCTATATTTACAGATAATATTAACTTTTTAGTTTATTTTACGTTACAAAATAAAAGGTCAAATAACTTTCACAAACAAATTATTGACATTATTGCCACTACACGGCAACTGACTCCAGGGAAATGTACAAAATAAAATAAACTTAGGTATATATAGAATAAATATTCTTACTCAAACAATTTATTCATTCACTTGTTTTAGCCTGCGGCTCCGCTCGCGTGGGTGTCGGTTATCGCGCCTATGTCATTTCTTAGCCTCTAGCTAGACAGTCCAATAGTCTACGCGTGATTGCACGCGTAAACTACTGAACCTACAAATATAATTAATTTTGCATTTATAATATTAGTACAGATTTATTTACGCTTGCTTTAAGGCGCTTTAGTAGCACAAGTTCCAAAACATAATTCATATAGGTAGATGAGAAACGGAAAGAATACTAGAGATTATTCTTTTCATAGTTAACAAAAGGTTATCGCCTGCTGCTAGTCAAACAGGAACAGACGATCACAAACAACTGACAAACAATTAGTTCTGACATGTAACTCAATTACCGAACTAATTAGATTAGTAGTGATAAGGTATAGGCGCTAAACCTAGCTATTACATAGACAATGAGAGGCGTTCTGTTGGTAGCAGGCACTCACTGGTTAATTATTATCATAATCGCACCTCCACACTGGGGCCTGTAGAACATTTATTGATTCCAAATTTTGACTATAGTAAATACTAGCTTCTGCCCGTGACTTCGTCTGCGTGGACTTCAAAATTAGGTTCAGAAAGAAATAAACAAAGAGAAAGTAATAAAAAATTGAATAAAATTTTAACCATATTTCAAAGCTGTGTGCCCGCGGCTTAGCTCGTAAACAATTTTAAATTTTCCCTCGGAAACCATTCAAGGAATCGGGATAAAAAGTAACCATGTTCTTTTCCGTGTTAAAGGTTACATGCATGCCAAATTTCATCCAATTCCGTTTAGCTGTTTTTGCATGATTGAGTAACAAACATCCAAACATCCAACAATCCTACCCAGATATCGGCTTGTTTCATTTTTTCGAAAAATATAGTGCAAAATATTTTTGCAGGTGAGCAACATTTTAGATAAAATAACGAAATTACTGTGTTAACCGCGAAGGGGAGTCAAAATCTAGTTAATACAGGTTTGGAGATGCACCTACCTACATGTCACGACACAGCAACGCCTCATCGCACATGGTGTAAATCGAATAACTATCAGCTCACGTCCGCATTAGCGTGGACTACGTACTCTGAAACGTAACTATAACTATATCAATGGACTCCCCATGGCACATGCAAGGAGCACAGGGTGTTACTGAAATGGTACATGCATGCAAAAGAGGTGGTCTGTGGTCTGGTATAGGGTTAATTATTTACTAAGTTTCAGCTTAAAAAGAGTCAATAAAAAAATCCAATTATTCGATACTAAAAATCGTAGCCTGACTATTAAAGCGATGTATTATAACATTTAGCGAGGCATTAATAAATATTATCCCTCATGTGGTGGGTGAAAAGATTTTTATGATTTTTGATGCCGAATAATATTGATATGAAAAATTAGGTGGGTGTAATCTTTTTTATTGAAAGCTGAAATATTGTAAGTCGACTTTATACCAGGTGAACTGTTTCCCCCTTTTGGATTCATATTATACTTTCGGTAACATCCTGTATATGGAACTAAATGAACTTTCAAAGGAATCTGGTTTCATTGCATTAGTTTGTGGGATAGAACTATATCACACACATATGTGCACAGCACACTGTTTGCACTTTGAATATTTAGTTAATGAAGCTCAAACGAGTGGGGGTGTATGGACTCCTTAACGCCGATGAAACTTTTTGGTGGTCAAAGATTGCAAGCGATCTGTTATCCTTAGAACCGTTTTATTTTAACCATGCGGGTGAGAAATGATCCTTCATAATTTATTAATTCAAGGTCTAGCCTCTGCTTGTGCGTACAAAATTTTGTAGGAAACGTAAAACATAATTATTTTATCTAAGTGTTACTTTCACTAGCCAGTTATGGGCTAACCAGCGTTCATCCATTTGCAATATGAAAATATGAACTTTGATTTGTTTTGATAACATTGAAAATTAAAAGTTAACGATCCGTCAATTGCTTTAAAAAACCTAAATCAGATTAATATATCAGGATAGTTTATGTGAAAGATAAAAAAGTAGATTATGTTGTTTAATTTAATATTAATGAAAAAACATCACTTTCTATTTAATAGTTGTGATTGTTTTCATCACATTTTTGTAGGTCCAATCTGTATCATAAATAATCCAATTTTCAAAAGAGTAACTATGGAGTTCTTCCCCATTGGAATGTCACTTTGTAACCGTGAACCTAGAGTCATTAGATTAGTATAACGTTTCTTGAGCGCCTTCTTGATAATATGGTTGTATTCTGTCTATTTTGTATGTTCATATTTTTTAATTGTTTCCATTTCGTAAGCAAAACTAAATTAAAGACCAAGAGTTACATCATTATCGCTTCGCCAGCTGAAGCAGAAATATTTAGTTCCCCTTTAGGAACAGCTTCATTAAAGTTGTATTGTAATGTATGTCGATCGTAGTAACTTTATATGAGTGTAGTTCTACTATTACCGCACTGTTACGTTCATTAATGGTAAAATTTTACAGTATCTCTGTGATAAATTTTATATAAGTATTTTTTTACTGTTAGATTACGACTTTCTTATATAAAAAATATTGCGCTCCGAATCCCCGTTTCTGAGCGTTTAAGAAATAATACGTATATCTTTTCGCGATATCTCCAGCAATTATGGATCGATTACAAAAAAAATATTGTAATCGATATCAGGTGTGTCCGAACAAAGTAGCGAATTGATTACTTCCATGCAATTCTTTTTTTTTATAGAAGTTGTCTATTCGTATTTTTCTAATCTATGAAATTAAAATATTCCAAGCTAAACATTCACTTTGAACGTGTTTTCGCTGTGGTTTAGTGTAGGTACACAAACATTAATTGTGTAACAGTTAGAATTGATGTCAAATATATTGAGACTCATGTGTATTCATTCTCGAAATAAACTTTCATCAGATCTTCCTTATAACCTAGAATTGGTTTCAATCATATTCACTTTGAGATTCATCTAAAGCCGAGCATATATTTATTTATTTATTACAATTTATAAATATAAGCTAACAGCACATAGCCAAAACACTTACATTTTAATACTATACTTACTTATGTTATATACTATACTAGCTTTTGCTCGCGACTTCGTCCGCGTGTACCACCGTTTATTAAATTACCACCCTTTTCTCCCCTTTGGGGGGGAATTTCCAAAAATCCTCTCTTAGTGGTAGCCTACTCCTCCCAACAAACACACCTGCCAAATTTCAGCTCTTTACGATCAGTAGTTTCGGCTGTGCGTTGTCTGTCAGTCAGTCAGTCAGTCAGTCAGTCAGTCAGTCAGTCAGTAACGGAAGAGTTTTATATATATAGATTAAGTACCTACTTATAACTAGAATAAACTCAAATATCAATAATTCAAGTAAAACATTAAAAACTTATAAACTATTTATTTCTTGTAAACAATATACATAATTTTTATATTATACACACCTAATACTAAACTATATTAATCATACTAAACTAAACTAAAAACTTATAAGATAAATAAAACTATCTATAAAAAGAAGACTTGCTAACCAATATTAAGTAGGTAATATGGATTACAAAATAAAGGCTAACAAGCATCAAAAAACTCATCGTCATCTTTGTCTATGACGGAAAACGTGCCCAAAAGGCTGGCAGGATTATAAACTATTTAACAAATTATAAAAAACTTATAAACTATTTAACAAATTATAAATACTTACATGTCTTAATAACATAAGGTTTATCATAAATATATATGAGTAAATGTACCATGTTTTTACAAAAGAATATAAACGACAATCACATTAATGATTCGTAAATATCATTCAGGATCATTGGAGTTCTGTAAGAGGATTACGACAGCAGGTTTACAAAAAAGTTATTCATACTCCAATCAAAGCTGGTCGCTATGACAACCTCATTTTTCCATGGATACCAACACACATTGTCAACACGTTTATAATGCCAATCACAGAGTACATTTTATATATAGGCCAATTTATGTGTGCAGATGTTCAGATTTTGAAAATTAAAGGCTCCATTTCGTATCATTGTTATTTAGTATTGTGTTTAAACATAGCTTATTACCAATTTCGACTTTTACTTACAAAGTATTGTCTCAATATTTCCAGTTACCTATTTATATTTACATTTACATTTACCAGCAATAAAATATTGTCGATTACTATTTTATGTGTATAAATATAGATAGATAATCGCGAACCCAGCAGACGTCGTCCAGGAACACATTGATATATTATACCGGTCTATAATCGTACAGCGGTATATAATCGATCCAGTTGCTCAGGAGGATTTAGGAGACAGATACACGGACAGAAATATTTGATATAGATAGGTACTCGGAAAATTAAACTTGGTTTATAATTTTCAATCTAAGCTTTCTTGCTTAAATGCTCACTTATCGTCTTGGATTTGTTACCAAGTTTTGATTAAAAACAAACCCAGTCTCGATATGACTTGTAAATTGCAAGTAAATATTAGGTATTTATATTCACTTACAATTTAATATTTATTTACCGTTCAAACTTGGATATCTCAATTCCGAGTTCCATCTGGTCTACCAATCAAGTCGCGTGAATTTGGACGAATGAACAGCATCCTCCAATTGTTCTAGAATAAAAGCGTGTGAATGTTCTCCAGTACGCACGTGGGCAGCTACCGTTAAAAGCGCTTATAGCTTCCAATCAAGTTAAACTGGGCACCATCGTATTGGTAGCAACGACGCAACTTCTTAGACGATTTGTAAAGTCGGTAGGCTTGAATATGTTCACTTAAAAGAAGTTAACTAAACGAGTTTGGTAATATCGAAGCTGATTGATTTCTTTATTATCTTGCGGCTTCTTTTATCTCTGTTATTTTTTTGATTAAGATAGGGCAGGTAATGGGAGGAAAAAGTTCTTTAGTAATTGGGGTGGGAACTTTTTAACTGCCTATTTTTTTATAGTGGATAGCAAACGTAAATAATGGCAATTGTAGTTTTTAAAATAAATATCATTGCAGTAGTATTGCGAGGAAATAGGGATTTCAAATAGGAAGCTGACATTGACCAAGTTTACTGACCATGTGTGAAACCTCACATATTGTGAGTAAGTCTGTTCTTCTTACTATGATGTAAAGATATATGTTCCTTTAGAGTCGTGAAGAAGTCGTCGTCGAGAATATAATGCAATATTAATAACTTAGGGTAATTTTAGATTTTGTTTAAAGAAAAACCAAAAGATACACCAAATGTGAAAAATCAATACGAATAATAGTTCCACGGATAGCTACAGCACAGAATGAGTTAGTCGTAACCAAAAATTGAATAATTGAGAAAAATATTTACAATACCTACTATTCGATATTACATTAATTTGATAAAATAATTCAAAAACATTATTACCTACATATATTATTCTGTCTTCAGTTACTTAATAGGTTCGGTACCGGTATTCGTAACCACGATTGAGAAAGGACTGAGACTGTCCCCGTACGGCCCGCTTTTGCGATATATTTTTTTAATCATAATAATTATTATAATATATATTTTTATAAAGAAAGTTAACCAGCATAAAATTTGGTATAAAGGTAGAAGACACCCTGAATTATCAAATAATATTTTTATTTAGGCGCGGGTGCAGCTAGTAATTAATGAAAGCTGAGGCTTTCCATTAAGCTAATAATTACCTTTTTCATATTCCTTTCTTCTGCTTAGCCTTTTTTTAAGAGATGTTTTGATAGGCTTCGGTCTCCAAATAATGCTGAATATTTCTAGTACATAATCTACATACAAAGGACTATAATTTTAGTGTGTAGTTTAGTTCAGCTAACTCTCTCTTTATCTCCAAAATTACACGTAATACAGCACACGCAAATCCAAAAGCTCTTTTTGTTTTAAAAAATTACAAAAGATAATGTTCCCATTCTAAAAGTTGTAAGTCTCACAAAACCTTAAACGTTTCCAAGTTGTCGCTATTTGTCATTAAGAAAGAAACGCAAAGTTAATTATATTTGAAAAAGTAACCGCAGCTGCATCGAGGGAGCGGCTAATGCAATTTGCAGTATTGTAGTAATCTTGTTATGTCGGGCCAGGGACGGTTAGATCAGCCGATATACGAGACTTTGAGCTCAAATAGGCATAAATACTAAATGACCTACGAACCCGAGCGCGTCTTGACTTATTTCAGCACGAAATAAAATATTTTTATACTTTGTAAAATAAACGAAATCTGTTGCATGAAAGTCTACAATAAGGTACATCCCTCCAAAAATGAATTCACTTTTCGTGGAGAGTGCTACGTAAGAGGTGAACAACTGGTTTCAAGCGCGAAGTAAAGCAAGTGGGCCACCATCTATCACACGGATACCTCCTAGATAAAACGAATAAAGAAATATGTTTTTGTATCCTGATTTAATAAGGATATATCAAAATGTTTCTTTAGAAATGATTACTGGACATTATTTGTTTCATATTTGCTGCAAAATGTAGAACAGAACCACATAATTTGTAAGGCCAAGTGTGTAACCAAAAATTTTTAATCACTGATCTGGTGGTCGGACGGATGGTGATGGATAGATAGGAAGGATTTTGATGACATTATAATTATTATTTATTTACTTATTATTATTTTTAGCCCGAACTGTCCCACTGCCAGACAAAGGCCTCCCTTTCTTCCTTCCATTTTTCTCTCTTAAGCGCGCATTGAGTCCGCTCCTTGTTAAAGGCGTCCAAATCGTCCTTCATCTCCTGGGTCGTACGTGGCCTTAGAATAATTTAACATAATTATTAAAACTATCGGTCAAAGCACTTAATTAACAGAGATGTATTATATTGTAAAAGACGATATCATAATACACCTACAATAAAAATAAAGTCCTACAGTAATAAAATATAGTTAATCCAGCATGTCCTTATGCCAAATGCGGCAGATTTAAGCGATTAAAAGCGCTATTCAATTGTCATTCATTTAAAAATAAAGCGAAAACTAATTGAAGTAAAGTATAGTTGGTAGTTCTTAGAACACAATGGATTTAGTTTAGTAGGTCAGTATAGTCTGGTACCGATACTACCCACTACTGCTCAATAAATCACAATAGTCTAGAAACACTTAGTTTTTCTTGAAATCATTTAAAAGTTATGTAATATACCATCATTAAACCGCACAGTGTTGATACACTTACATAACTTACTGTAGTACACCCATATTTGCTAAATTGTTTATAAATAGGCCACAGAGTGTTTTTCAATAAACAAAATAATCAACCTATGTTATTACTACGAAGAGTATAACTATGAACTGCACAAGTATACAATGTGTTTTCAAATTGGATAACAAGCAAATTTTATTCTAAAAAGTATTTAATGGCGTAGTATTATAATTGCAAACTTCCGGGCAAAGGTCCATCCCTTCTCTCCATTATTTACTGTTAAGAGCAGACCTGGGCCGTTCTTCTAATAGAAATCGAGCTCATCTCGCCAACTCCGCCTGAACCATCCACGTTTTATCTATTTTCCATAAAGTCACCCACATTCAGCTTCTCTTTAACTGTATTAAAGTTATTTCAATTACCGTAAGCTAGCAAGCTAACTTCACAACTCAAAATACGAAGCAAAACATAACTTGTTTATTTTACATACTGTTTCTTCTCAGCCGTCATGTCCAGCAGACCTTCTAAGACCTCTGCTATGGCAAATGCTAAGGTGTATTCTATGTACCTATGTTGGGAGTAACATTTTCAGGAATAGTAACCACAACCCTTTCTATCTTGGCGTCAGGTAGGAGTGTCGCATGACCAAGGTGACCTACATAGATGCTTACCAGCTCGTTGTACTAAAAATCATCTTTCTAAGATTTTCACTTTTCTAAGTACCTACTTGCTAAAAACTTTTAATCATCAATGTGACTTGCATAAGTCCGCACGTGCCTGAGATGGTCCCTACTGTCTCCTATGAAAGAATTAGTTGAAATTAATCGTGTTCCTCATTAGGGGTCAGAAAAGACGTTTCAAGCTATGCGGAACAAGGTGCCTGACGCAACAATAAAATAATCAGATCACAATCCACAACCAATCTGTGCCAACTGTTTATAATATAATATTAGTATATTTTGTGCCAATCTACGGTAAATAATAAATAAACTGCAGAAAATATAGCTTTAATAGGTGTACCTAGCTCGTTGATTGTCGTTGATTGCTTGGTAACTGCACTTACGGACATAACAACTGCTGAAGGTAAACTCAGCAGTTATTACAGTCAGCTCTAATGGCCAATTAACGTACAAACAATATTTTGTTTAGTACTCTTATTTTAGTTTCACTTAATATCGCTATACGTTATATGGATTACGTAAAGGTTACCATTTGTATAGATTTTTCATTAAGAACTCAGTTCTCTAGACAAATTATGACGCTTAAGACACGAATATTTCATCGATAGTTAAGTACTTGATACTACGAATTCTATACTTTTTTCAGTTTTTTCCAAGTTCAACGCTAATATTACTAAAAACAAATAACTTAATCACTATGAATCGAAAGCCACATATTTTTGGATTCAGCCCCTCCAACGGGAAAACGGTCCTCAATAAAGGAGCAACTGTGATTGGAAAACTTTTGGCTAAACTCTCGAATAAATGGCCAGTAGCGTCACCTGGCGAGGGGTCAGGGATAGAATGCAAGTGGCTCAAGGCCATCGAAGGCCACGAAAGGCCAGGCAGTTAAAGTCAACGTCTCAGACTTGGTACCTTGCCAAAATAATGGCAACATACATGTTGAAAGTGCTGCTGTTTGTTTGGTTAGTTTATGTAGCAATGTATAATCTAGTAAAATAATATATATCATGGTAAAATTATATATAAAATGATTTTACCCGCTGCACCTACCTTTACTGGATGGAAACCGATGAAAAAGCTTTACCAAGATTGGAAGTACATACCTACATAGCACGTCTTTTCCAGGTTATAAGCTACCATTACTGCGACTTTATAGTTAAATCAGTTATAGGTTGCACGGTGCAGGAAAAAAGACAGATAAACTCACAAACATATCGTACTAAGTACTATTAGAAATGTACAAAGCGAAGGAATTTGCAACGTCATCTGGTGGCGGGTCAACGAAATGTATGCAAGTAGCTCAAGGCCACTCAAGGCCAAGCCTCGGCTGTTTAAAGGGAAAATCGTCGTAGATTTGGGCATTTGCCAAAAAGACTGTAATGAGGTTCGAAGTCGGGCGAAAAGATGCTGTGATGGCAACAAAAATTAAGTAGGTAGATATATTCAATGATTCGTGAACTCTGAGAGCCCATTCCATAAAGTTTATGTTAGCATTTTTATTGTACCTTTGTAGTCTGGGTATTTGTGCAAACAAAATTAATTATCTTTCCAATATCTACATTTTAAATATTTACAAAATATGTATTGTTTTAAAAAAATTATAACAGGTACCACACAACTATTTACCAGCCCTAATAAAAAAAAATTATTTAAAAAAATGGCACCACTATCTAAATTTTCCTCTAGTTACATTAATTAAGCTAAAAACATATAAATTTCAAGCAATTGCAACACTAAAAAAAAACATAATTCAAACACTTTATAAACCCGACAACTCAAACTTCTATTTGTATAACTTATTTCGCCATCTATCGGCGAGTGGCGAAACGTGAATAACTCACCCCTACACGACATAGATGCCAAGCTTGATGTACAGAGGGCGTTGATAGCACTTTTTGAAGAAAATTCAACTTCATTCCAACGCTTTAAAGTTCCTTATCGTAATATGTTTCTGCACTGCATTTATGGGGTCCTTTTTTTAGTTTTGTTACTGAATCTAGTACTTATAGGTTTAAAAAAAAAATGGTTACAATTTTCACAAGTAGCTATTTAGTTTTTATTTAAAATTTTATATTAAACTTAATTTTGTGTTAATTTTGTGCGTGTTTAAGTGTAGGTATAAACAAACATTTTATTCTTTCATAATTTGCTTAATGCTAATCAGAATATTGTTTTTTCACAGGTAAGTCCAAACCCTAGGTTCAACTAGACTCGCTATACTCAACATAAAGGTAAGTTCGTAAAACATTAAGTTGCAGCCTAACAACAAAAAAAAAACGTTCACTTATATAAACTTGTTTTATTTTTATTACAACTTACAAAAAAAACAACTTCAATAACTTACACAAAAGTAGGTAAGTCTTGATTTTGCAATTTCGTTTTGAAATTCTTGGTGAAAATATTAATTATTTTGATTAGATAACCAAACTACTCAATCGATTTTCATTTACTTAGAAGTTTGAACACCGCAGAAAGAAAAAATCTTTAAGTTACTAAACAGGTTTATTTCTATAAAGTTTCACAAGGGCTTTCAAACAGAAAAAAGTCTATTCATTTAAAAGTTATAATATCACATAAGTATAAACATAGATATACACACTTTCAACTTACAACTCAACTCTTTTTATTTAAGGATTCAACGGTTTACTCACGCGCATTCTCGGGATCGCCCGACTAGTTTCAGACTCAATAGGAGTCCTTAATCAATCAACTCTTTTTATTAATACTTTATACATAACTCAAATACGTCATACATTATATGTAGATACATGGAATACCTACATTAAAGTTGAATGAAAAACATGAATTTATCTACACTAGCATTATAAAGAGGAAAGATTTGTATTTTTGTGTGTAGGTTTGAAATGAATAAACTCAAAAACTACAGTGCCGATATCAAAAATTCTTCCACCATTAAAAAGCTATTTACCCTGAGTAACATAGACTATATTTTTTATAAAAAATTTTGGTACTTCGGGTGAAGTCGCGGGAAACAGCTAGTTTTCAATAAAATAATAAGTCAAAGTTTTGTTCTACTGTCAATAATTATTAACGCACACTAACTCATACATTACCGTGTATACCGTTAACATTAGTTTACAGCAAGCATCACGAATATGTTTAGTGCAAACAACATTACTGAACCGCAGCGTGTCGAGACAAAACCTATGTTCAGCGGTCGAATCTGTCTGTCTTCTGTTTTATTGGTCTCTTGCAGATCACGACCGCAATGCGGAGTAATACGTGTGACCTTGACTCTAAGAAAATAAGATTCCACCTCCGAAAACTGAGTAAACAATCCTGTTTTTCTCCAGAAATAAATTGTCTATGCTTTACTTTACAATGTTGCTCAAATATAAATTCTTCCCGCGTCTCGATCAGTGTCGCCAGTTTTTACAAGTAGATCTTTCATATGCAATCAAACAGTTTTGTCAGTAGCGCTGAACAGGTGTTTTTTGCTGAGCAGGCGTTAGGTGCTAGTTCATATGGACGCGCGGTGCCGCGCGGAACTTTCGACCGCGCGGTACAAGATCGAAGTAAACAGCTAGTATTGTCTACATGACCGCGCGGTACCGCGCGGTACCGCGCGGCGCGCTCCGACCCGCGCGCTAGTTCTTGAACCGCGCGGCACGGCGCGTTTCAAGTTCTACAAACTTGTACCGACCTGTTCAGATGATCCGCGCGTGTTGAGACGGATAGACACATAGATTCAAGAAAAAATGATCACCGAAGGAGACGACATTGTATCTATCGATTTGCTTATCGACGAGATTGAAAAAAGAGAAGCTATCTGGAATATTAACTCCAAGGAATATTCGAATAAAATAATAAAAAGAAGATCTTGGGAAGAATTAGTTTTAATTTTCTGCAGTAATAATGATTCTGAAGAAAAAAAGAAAAACTTAGGTAAGTTACAATCGTATGTATAATCGTAATCCTAACTATCCTAACTAATATTATAAATGCGAAAGTAACTCGGTATAAAATCCATAAGCAAATTGCCTCCTCCACGTCCATTCTTAAGCAATGTTGATGCCAGACTACCGCGCATACATTTGCCATCATGTGAATGCTCTTACCGCGCGGCTCCGCGCGGGTCCGCGCGGTCATATGAACTTACAGGACTAACTGACTGCTACTACTACCTACCATTTAGACTAAAGGATGTTTACGAATATTCTTATAGTTACCCTTTAAGATACTTTTTATAACAGGATAATTTAAACGAACTGGAGAAATATACGGCGCAGCATGTCGTAATCTTCTTCCACTATCGGCCGCCTTCTACCAAGAAACGCGATCAGAACATATGAGGACAAAACCTTAGTAGATAATTACAACAGTGCGATGGTTCTATCATAAGGGCTTTATAAAATAATTGAGCTTAAACAAATATCTCTTTGTTCGTGCATTGAAAAAGGGTGTTGTAAAACCTCTCGTAAAGCTAGACCGAAGCGAAAAACACTTTGTCAGTATATGGTGAAGAGATTAGCCGGTCAAGTAGGTACCCACGCTAGAGATTATCTAATATATGTATGGGTGTAACTAGTGCTGCGAGGACTCGTGGCTAAGTGAAAGCCGTACAGGTTGACCGATAGGTACTAGAGGTTAAGCCGCGCTCGCCGCGATGGTCGCTGGATGGGCAACCAATTGTATACATACCGAGATGCTCCATGCCTTGGAAAGTACGCCGTTGGTCCTGACTGTCATACGTCGATCTTTGACAGTCGATTCTAGCTAACATAGCTTGGGAAAAGGCTATGCCAAAAATACTGAATTCGTTGGTCCTTATACCTACTAACTAAGACTTCCATAAAAATCTTCCAGAAAATTAATGAGTTACCAAAACCCGGCTCAAACTTATTTAAAACCCAGTTTGCACTACTGATTACGACATTACTAATTAGCTTGAAACTAGATTAATCATGAAAGCGGCATTTTTACTAATTAAAATATTTTTAATTATGTCGACGTCCGTGGTCGAGTGGCGTACACACCGTTTTTAGCTCTGAGTTTCGATGGTGCGGGGTTCGACCCCCGGACGGGTAAATGTAGAATAACACTTTTCTACATTGTCTCGGGTCTGGGTGTTTGTGGTACCTTCGTTGTCTCTGATTCCATAACACAAGTGCTTTTGCTACTAACTTTGGATTCATTTCGATTGGATTCGAACCAAAGTTTGTATTATTATAGGTAGGCACAATGTACTACAATATTATAGTGTCTAATGTGAGAACAATAGTGTCCTTTTTACATTGTAGCCTATGCGGACAGCCGCAACTTGCCTATTACTGTTACAGCTACGAGTTTAGTTATGTAAATTAATAGCCTACTCTTCAGTTCATCAATCTAAGCATTACAACATTTAATTATTTAAACGATTCAACGGCTTATTGTCGCGCATTCTTGGGATCGTCCGAGTAGTTTCAGACTCGATAAGAGTTGAAACTACTCGGTATTAGACAGAAAAATCTTGAGCTGAGATGCCATGACGTGACGTGCCGTCTCGCGATTCCATTTTTTTTTATGAAATTACAAGATGCAGTAGTAGTATCTATGCGTGATTTCTAGTTGCATTGTGAATGTATTTCATTTTTAACGTTTTACTATTTGTCCTTAACTTAAATAATAGATAAAAAGTATGTTATAAAATATAAACAAATATTATATCCATCTAACACAAATCTTTTTGGGAATCTGTTGCCAAATTTGGTAATATCATATGGACAGCTACAGACAAATGTTCAACTACAGACGATTTCTCGTTTCCAGCTTCAGTTGTTTCGGCGTTGATAAGTCAGGACAAGCTCTTTTATATATAGACGAAGTGGGTGGCGCTGCCAGCTGGGCTCGTGCCCGCTCATCTGGCACACTCGCTGGATGGCAATGCCAATCCTTCTGGCCAAGTACCGCCATATGGCTATGAGTTCGCTATCTTTTCAGAAGTTGATAGCCAATTAGTAATTGAAACGATTACGGTTAATGTCTGAAATTAAAAAAATTAAAACATAATATGTATTAATTCTTTACAAATATATTTTTAAGTAGGTACATTATCATTTATTGAACTTGAACTTCTCGCAAATTAGAAAAAGGAAAAAAAATGACGCCTTTAGTCTTGTAAAAACATATATATTCAGGTAATACATCAGTAGACGTGAAAATTAGTCGAGGCTTTCATTTCTACTAGAACTATACCTGAAACTAATTAATTAATTTCTCATGAAGGATCGCGAAGTGCACTGAAAAGCTCTAATTAATTAAGTAAATATAATCATCTTGTAAATTAATACTCCTTAAGGCCATTCGAGTTGCAGTGGAAAATGAATACTGGTTCGAATTGAAAAAATATATTTATGTTGTTTAGTAATTTTATCGAAGAAGGCTATATAACTTCATTTTACAACAAATAGGAGCTTCTAAATTTATATATTTCTTCCTTATGGATTTATAAGGAAGAAATATATAAATTTGATAGCTGACACTGGCACAATGAAATATAGAACAGAATCTTGCTGTAACTAAAATTAATTGAGAATAACATACTTTCGATTTTTTATTATATATATTAGGGTGGATTTTTACAGTAAAAATAGCGTCTAGGAGTCTTTGTTTGCAAATATATAAAAAATCAGTTATTTATTCGAAAAATAAGACTTATGTGGGGAATAAATGTTTGATGTGATCCACCCTTATAAAACCGGAATAATTTATTCCTAGTATAATTGCGGCATAGTTGCTTTGACTATCTTTATACTTACGCTAACCCTCGTGTTAATAAGATAACTTTAAACTCTGTGGTCAATTTCATTTTAAGGGTTTATTACCAAAACGAGACCTGTTAATGTATAGTAGAGTTTGATTTGAATTTGTTTGAGACGTCTTTACCAAAACTCGAAATATACATAAAGGCTTAGTGAGTTGTTCCTGAACGTTTGTTTAGCTTAATTTAGTTAGTTTAGTTTAGTTTTACCAACTTTAATTGCTTGGAGCAGCTATCTACAAAGACCGTTGATATTATAAATCGCTCTACTACTTCCTGTTGCACGCAAATAGCAATTATTTCTCATAATTGAATTCTTTGATAAAAATTTCCAACTTTCAAACTGTAAACATTCCAGTGCTTTCAATTAGTCAAAGCAAAATGCTTTCAGAAGAGATTGACTAAAATCAAAGCTGAATATTGTCAATATGCATTCTGAAAGAGTTCAAAAAATAAAATTTTAGTTTCGAGTACGGGGGTTGCCTGAAGCAGTCGAGACCGACTGCGACAAAACAAAAACCAAGCGGGCGGGGTGTGGAGGAGGGGTGGGGTATGTGACACGCGTACCTTGATCACTGACTGACTAGACGAATAGTTCATGCATGGGCGGCCTTACTCAATATTTTAAACATCATAATTGCGTTTGTTAGGGTTAAGACAAATAAAGCTGAAAGTTAAATACTGTATTCAGCTGAATCCGGTAAGATTGAACAATTTAGTTGGTTTGGTAAAAGAGGACCGCCAATTTACCACTATGACCATATTATTATTAAAGATTAAGTTGCCCAGTAACCGATGTCCAATGCAGTGTCACGTCATAGTAGTTGTATTTTTTTTTTTTCAGTTACCGTTTCAGACACTTCACTCGTTGTCTCATCAATTAAATTTGTGAGAGCTAACAATATATTGTGAGGGAACAAATTTTCACAAAAAAAGGGTATCCCTTTTACGTATTTACCGTTGGGAATAAGTTTGAATGCATTCAACTCATAGGTAGAGGTAGGTAATTCTAGAACTTATTTTTTAGAAAAATATATACTATTACCAAAGAATAATAGGAAGACTTGTATTTTTTCGATATTAATTGCAAATACCCTATAATGGTTCCCTTGAGAACTTAGAAGTTTGATTTTTTTACAGCATCAAGGGATTGTGCGTCTAAACGTACGGTTATAATTTCAACTCGACACCTTCACGCGTTTTCGAGAAAAAGGGTCTCGTCGGAAGGACAGACAGACAGACAACAAAGTGATCCTATAAGGGTTCCTTTTTTCTTTTTGAGGCATGGCACCTTAAAAAGTGATCAAGGGTTTAATTTTTTACTTTTGTGGTATGTACCCTAAAAACTTCCCAGTATTCGATTATTGTAAGTTGCATAAACAAGTCTGAGATAATTATCTATTTGAAATGGAACTTTGAAAGCATTTTCCTGTCCGACCCGTCCGTCTAGTTGGATAATTTTCAAATTACTCTGAAAACGTTCTGACATCTTGAAGAGGTTCATAATTGGAATCATCCTACCAGATACCTTTATTTATACTAATTTTATTTTCTTTATGTTCTATTTCAAGCGTTTCATGCCGTTGTATGATATTTTTTCTTTCAAATCCTTTGCTCGCTTGTCAATTACAGTGCGGGTCTTATCGCTTTTTCACAGCGATGCAAGAAATGTTCATAATAAAGAATTCATAGAGGCTAAGTAATGTGCTTAAGTGGTATGAGTGACAATATCAATTCATAGCCTGTGATTTCACTTAAGAGATTATTAACAAGACAAGCTTTCTTTATTAACAAATTTTTAAATGAAATTACCACGAATATTAGATTGACGGTATGCAAGTATGCTCTTAGATTTCCTTTCAAAGAAGACTCATCATTGTAGATCTTCAATTTACCTTCTTGCTAGCTTCGGTCTTACCCACATGTCGTACTGTTAAAGGAAATTTAATAGCATAACAAGCAAGATTCCAATTCCGTAACCAGACGTTTTACAAATAGAATTTTAATCAATGCTGAGAGAGGCCCTAGGATTTTGTTTGTCGTCCATTGCGACCGAACAGCAAACACACTTAGATCCGCACTCTCTAGTTCTATTGGACTCCTCTTGGAGGTTGGCGATGTATGTACAATAACGTACATTAAACAGCACCAAGCCCACCAAACGCATTTTGTTCAAAAAGCCAACGTATTACCTCTTTTATAAAGTTTACTTTTATTTAAACAGCAAAAAAATGATTTTACCCCCCTTATTTATTCAACAATTAATGCAGCATTTTAATGTTTTGACCTTATAAATAAGTAATTATAGCACCAAGCTCGAAAAAAATATTAGTGTTATGCTTTTACATGGTAGTGTAACTTCATCAATTTTATATTTTTTGGGTCTAACCTTGAAAATACAACGATTCAAAACACGACACGAACCTGTTTAGACTTAATGAAAATCAATTCCCAGTCGGTGACATACACGTGTCCGAAATAATGTAATTGTTAAACTACTTTAATTTTCTTTTGATACGTTTATACAAAATACTTTATTACTCTTATTCTCATGATATATTGTAACTAGGTATAAATAATAATTATGTGGACAACACCTCATACATTGCTCCGAATACAAAGCGTCATTTAAAAAAAAATAGAATGTAGAAAAGTGTTTTTCTACCTTGACCCATCCGGGGATCGAACCGGGACCTCAAAGCTGGCGACACCTTGAAAACCGGTGTGTACGCCACTCGATTACGGAGGTCGTCATTTTATTTTCGTCAACATAAATATTCTTTAACAATTTGAAGTACGTATCGCCAATCAACAAAAAACAATACGATACAACACGTTTGCACACATCTACGCGTAAGTACAGCAGTTTTGCATTCATCTTCCTGATTATATATTATATTGAGCAGACATGTCACTGGTATTTAAATATAAAATGTATTATAAACCCCGTTCCATTTGTATATATCGCTTTTTGTTCTTCTCTTCGTGATGTCGCATGAGATTGGACGTCTACTATACGTCTGAAGCACGGACTTTGGCTATGTTGAAGCACGTTCATATGAAATTCGTAAAAAGGCAAATATTTGCTGACTGCGACGACAGTTTATTGCATATTCATAGGATTCAATCCTTTATTCGATCCTCAGTTATTGAATATATTAGAGTTATACCCTACACTACTTATATTGGTTAACCCACAACTGTGTTTTATGTATTGAATAATACAGTAAATAGCTTCCATTTGTGATCATACGCATACAATTAACAAAATAAAACACAATGAATGAATAAAAAAATCTCCACATTGTTAAATATCTAGATTTAATTAGCAAAATAGTAATTTTTTGGCCGTTGTATTGGCCTAGCGGTTCTATTAACAAAATTTAGTGCACAAGGTTGCAGGTTCGAACCCACTAATGGCAAGTCTTGTACCAATGTGACTTTTTAAATTATTATTTTTTAAACGACGCCCGCCCTTAGGAATTTAATCCTTGTGTTGCGGGGGTTTCACAAACATTCAAATCATATGCGCAAAGAACACACAGACTTGGAACAAGCATTTGTGGATCACACAAATGCTTGACTCATACGTGGATCGATCCCGCAGCACGTCGCGCACAGTGGTAATAGCGTGATGACATATAATGTAATTTCTTAATTATTATAAGACATGATTAAAAATCGATGAAGGAAATCATCGAGAGGCAACCTGAATCTGTAAACATCAATCCGCAGTGATCCAGCATGATGATCAATCTTCGTTCCTTCTCTATTAAAGATGAGGCCTGCCCAGCAGTGGGACATTTAGAGGCCGGTATTATATATTTTTTCTGTGATATTACTTACTTACACAGAGTTTACAAGTCCTTAGGCTGCCAAATCTTTAAAGTTATTGGGGGTAGGCAATAGAAAATATCGCACTGTGCTCCGCAAAACTATGGAAAAAGTTAGAGTTATGATGTTTTCTATCTAACAGATTGTGTTGCAATAACTTTTTTATGAATTCTTATGGTGATGAAGTTTAACTAAGTTCTATCTTTAATTACTGCACATACTCAGTTACGAAGCCTGTGATTTGGCTGTTTTATGGTTGTTCGTTAAAAACGAGAGCACTCCTTTTCATCTTAAAATACTATACGCTTCACTTTTACCTTTTACTAAAAGACAGACGACATTTAATGCATAGACAACGCACTACGCAAACTCACTGAAAAGTCACGTTTAGGTAGTATTACTTCGCGTTACTAACTTTATTCACCTTTTTCCTTACGGCTGAGCAAGGAAGCCTCGAAGCTTAACTCAGTTACACACAAAGGAGTAACCGCTGTGTTTACTGACTCCTAACTTTTCCTTTACATGTGAGTGCTGATTTGTTGCACTACTACGTCATATTCTATTATGATGTGTTGTCGCTAGAATTGTTGCCTGGTTATGTTACTTTGTTCTTAGCGGGTTAAACATAGGCGGGTCCGCGGTTCGCTCTTATGCGAGTAACCTATTATATAACTATATGGAATTTCCTGCCGGTTCTTTTCCATAGGAATGAAAAAAGGGACCCCCGCAACTAGATAAGAGTCATTTTTCGTATCGAAAGTGCCTGAAAAGGCTTACTAAAAATGAAAATGTTTTGAATTGATTTCATATAGCTGTGAGTAAACGTACGTATAGTTTGTACAACTAACAACTTTGATGAATAAAAATATAATTGCTAAACTTTTTTTTTAATTATTGACCTAGTAGTAAAATTAACAGGTGCCGAAAATGTATTTATTTTTGGCTTTCACATTTTCAATTACTTTAAATAAGGTTTGCGCTTGATAGTAAAGAGCATCTTGATATTGTGAGCGGAGTCTTCTATCAGTAAGCCAAAATTTCTGCATCTCTAAAAGTTTTGAAAGTGAATTTCAAATTTCCAATCTCGTCTGTCAGAAGCAGCCACAAACAGGTTTTTAGACATTCCTTAGAGCTTTCGTGAAGGGCCAAAGTCACGTTTACCGATGACAGTGAATTCGGAACTATCTATACATTTTCTTACTAAGTACCCCCGATTCTGTTAAACACGTACTAAACTAATTAAAGTCCATCGGTATCTTTTTCACTTGTACATCTTTAGAAAAAAACAGACAAAAATTAGAGCTGTCAAATTTAGCTTTGATTAAAATTCTCAAATAAATTTGGCGACACGTAAAAACATGTGTTCTAAAAACACTGTAATGTTCAAGGCTAAAACGAGTTTGACATTAATTTTAAGTAAGTTGTAATCTGTTGCCGTCCTTTTCTCACGCTTTATGTGAGTAAAAGTTAGCAATGGTTTAAATTTAGTTAAGTTCCGAGAAGAATCGGCACCAATATCATATTATCACTTATAACATTAAAAATTTATAGAATCGAGAAGGATGGATAATCTTTGATTTGGTGGAATATTAAATAAGAGGTCGTGGGTTTGATTCCCACCCACTCTGACTGTTCGTGTGAGTGGTGAGAAAGATCATTTGTTGTTGTTGTGATTTTTGTAATTTGTCTAAGATAAAGTCTATAAGTATTTAGAAATTTATATCGGAACTTATATTCAAAGTGTTTATAAGTTGTCTGGTTACAGCAATGCAGGTTCTGCCTAGTTTGAGATCAGTTTGTGATGTGTGTGTTAATTGTCTTAAGACACTATTACTATATATAAAAATAACCAACCTTTTAACAAGCAAAACTCAACTCTATGAAAAATAAAAACTCTCATAATAATATCTTTAATTAATTGAGGTACTTGTAAGAACTTGAACTAAGAATTGACATGTTTGTTTGTGAACCATGTTTGGCGACTCAAAAGGCGCTTCGCAGGCAACTGTAGCTTGCGGCTTGAGGCATACAAAGCATATTGCTATTAATATATCACAGCACCCAGAGTAACTTGTTGCAGGTTCGCTTGGGAACACAACGAGATCCGCTTTGCTCAGCTGCTCTTTGAAAATGAATTTCGTAGAATATAACGATAAAATAGTCTTGCTGTACCTCGGAGTATTAAAAATCCTTGTTAGAATGTTTTCATTGATATAGTGAAAACTATGTTACACAGTTCAAATTGATACTTATATTATAAAACTGAAGAGTTTGTTTGTTAATACTGGGCCGATTTGAAAAAAAAATTCACTGTTAGATAGGCCACTAATTGAGGAATAGGCTATAATTTGCCGCTTTAACCGACGCCCACGTGGGTGGAACCAAGCAAAAGTTAGTGCTTTATAAAAAATTTAAACCTAAAACGAGCGGAAGCACATTTGTCGTAAAAATAATTTCGCTCCAACTGCGGAACACATCTTTTAAAATAAAGTAGACGGAAATCTATAAATATTTACAGAGACCAAAACCGTTGTCCTGGTACGCAGTATGTTAAACATAAGGCTCCGGGATAGGACAGCCACAAAAATAAGGATAAGGTCAAAGGTGAGCAAGGTTTAAAAAATATAAAAACTAAAAGGATCAGGACTATTATGTATATGTATAATATAATGAGATCGGACAAAAGACACGACGAGAGACGAAGGAATGGTACCCTACGACTGGAAAGAGACAAAAAGGTCGTATCTCGAGACAGGGAGAAGTGGAAGCTGGGTGAGCCCTTAATCGAAAGACAACCTCACCAACAAAGTGGTTGCTGAAGATTACTATCAAGGTAGGTACATATGTAATATTTCATGAAAATGTGTAAAAATGTTTTGTAAGTTAAAACCAAGTATGGTCAGTGAATAAAGGCTTTTAATATAATTAAATTATGATATAAATAGTTTTTATCGTTAACTTTTTCTGTCAGCTGTCTTACAAACTAGATAATTCCGCGGTTCATCCCGCGTAATTCTCTTTCATATCCTGATCAAGATAAAAAACTTCGCGGTATTCCAGGTAGTAAACTATATCTGTAGGTACCAAACTACATTCAAATCCGAGTTCCCGTTCTGCAACAAACATCTCATCATCTGCGACAAACTGTGGCATTTATAAAATACGCATTTATATTAAGACTAGCTGATACCCGCGGTTTTGCCCGCGTGAATGTCGGTTAGCCAATGTATACAAAATCTTTAAAAATTATATTAAACTAAACCCTACCTCGAGAACCACTCCACCATTGTAGCAAATATAATTAAATTCAGTGCAGTAGTTTTTGAGTTTATCGCGAACAGTCATACAAACAGAAACACGCGACGGGGGACTTGTTTTATAATAATATGTTGTGAAGACGATACTCAGTAGGTACATTCAAAGTATATTATTGAAATTTTTAACCGAATGCTTCAGCAAGAGGAGGTTATTGTATAATCTTTCCTAAGACTATATATATTATAAAGTCGATAATCAGGCCGATTCGGAATCTCGATACGGTTTCTGACCGACTTTTTGTATGACATGTGCATGGCGCTACTGCAATCAGTACCTACCTACGTTCTATTTTTCAAGTACAAAAAAATGGTCTATATTTATTTATCGGACTTGTCGGACCTATTGGGCACCAGAAGCTTTATTTTTTATGAATATCGGTTTTCTCACGTGTATTCGTGAAGATTCCCGACTAAATTAATTCTCGATCTAATGATTATGTTGGATTTGTATTAGACTGACACTCCTGTTGGGCCCAATTAGGCGGTCGGTCCCAAGAAATACGTAGGTATTAGTAAACAGTTCTAAATAAATAATAATTATTATTTAATGTAAAATAATGTATTATAGTGAGGTATCAGTTTTACTTTGGTACATTTTTGTATAATATGATGACGTCATAGTGAAACTATCATTAATACTGAGTATCTACCTGCATAGTGCATTACTAGCATAGTCGATAACATATTCCGTGGTACACAAATCGATTTATGCAAAATACTACAGACGCCTTGTGGGGTAGCAATCATCAAATACATGTCGACTTAAAATTGAAAACACCATATTACAACTTTTCTGTATTTTGCTACAGAAGTTACGTAGGTACTAAAAGTCAATTTATATTATTTAAAACAAAAGAACAGAGACGCCTTATTTTTTTTTTCTGATGACATTAAAAAAAAATATTTTCAGAATTACCGAAAATCGTTTTCGATTTGTCTACCTTCCCAGCGGGTAGGACCGACGGCATATATTTTCCGTGTTCACCCTCAATGCTGTCCGCGAGTCCATATACCTTGTTGAGGGCTCTTCCTCCCTTTATCATAATGTAATGTTTCCCTGTTGGCTAGCAAAACGTTGTATCTCTTCAGGGACGTAACCTCACCTATTGCCCTTATTACAGAGTTCTGTGAGATGTGCTTCAAACGTTGCTCCTTTATGAATAGCACAATCAGTGTCGCTGTACACAATTACGCACATTTGATACGGTTAAAATAGTTTATTTTATAAGCTTTAGATTTTTCTTTTTAGTGTAGGAATTAAAACAACATAATAAATCATAAATAAAGTTATATTTACTAATTAGTATTATTATTATTTACCAAACGAAAAAGCGACGTTATAATTATCATACTCAATCAGTATTCTTCGAGCGGATGGTAAAACACAATTTCACTGTAAATATAATATATTTTTTTAATTTCTGATAAATATATCTTGTTTAATTTTTACTATGTTATTTATGTTTTATGAATTTGTTTCAAAACAATTAATTAGTTTATAATATTAAAAACACGGGTAAAAACTGTACTCAAAAAAATATTAATAATATAAGTATAGATTAAGATTTATTCAGTTATTATTTCATATTATATTATTATAACATATGTACTTTATTTAGTATTTTTTTATCATTTCAAGGTGAATACGAATATGATAATGGTATTCATTCATCATCACTAAGATGAAAATAAAACGAGAAGATGTCCCAAAACATTTGGTTTGGGAGCCGTATTCACCGGTCTGAAGTTTTAACTGTTATATTATTATGACAATAATACTAAATCATTCATATTTTTCACGTTCAATTCACTTAATATTTACTTTGAAATTGAAATATCAACTCAAATAAGATCTTGAAATTTTAACGAACTCTGCGTAGTAGGTAATTAGCCCTGAGATAGTCATCGCAATGTAAATATTAAAACATTATTCTCTTCATCAATTCATTATATATTCTCTTCGGCTTTAAATTCCTTGTAGTTACAGGTGTTTGAGTGATAAATGCAAACTTGAAAAAAAAACTTGTCTGTTCTAAACATCTCATAAAGCCCTTGACAATAGGAATGAGACGTTCGACAACGGTTGGTCATTGACAATAACCTAGATTACATACACTTGGAGAAGACGTATTCTTGAGTGGAGACCGCGTCTCGGTAAACGTAGTTTAGGACGACCGGGGGATAGATGGAGCGATCACATCCACAAAGTGGCTGGTGGTTGGAGTCGAAGAGCTGAAGATCGCGCTCAGTGAAGTGCCATAGGAGAGGCCTATGTCCAGCAGTTGACCAATATAGGCTGATGATTATAATGATGATGACATAGACTGTTCTATCATACAAACGAATCGACATAGCGTTTGCAATGTGTTTATTACTCCGCCAATTCGCGGTAGCGTTAGCGAAAGTAGAAATGCAAAGTTTCGGATCGATTGCCACTTGTCAAAACCCACAGCTTTTGTTTGAACGAGTTGTTCTTCGTAAAACCTTTCATAATATCTGATGAAGTAATTACGTGGGTGCGTGTTAATTATTTACTCGTATATTGCTTTGTAAACGATCTAATCCCTTGTGGTTATGAAGGGCTCCACCTGTAACCGCTCGTGGTTATTCAATACTGGTATTGTTAGTAACTGTATTGTATACTATATTTATACTTTATACCTATATTGCGTTACGACGTCAGCAGGTTAAGGTACGGATAAATTATTTATTATGCAACATTTGCAGCTGTTATTTCTTTTCACACAATTACATATAACTTTACTTTCATTATGTTTTTATTAAGCAGTTTTTTTTCTTTAGTCGTACGTTGTAACCATATAAAGTTATTACTAACAAACGTCTTATATAAAAAACAATTAGGGCGCCAACCCTATCGCTAAGGGGTATGACTAATAGATATTGGCCGATCCGCAGACCTACTCTGTATGCACCAAATTTCAAACAAATTGATCCAGCCGTTTCGAAGGAGTTTGGTAACAAACATCATCGCAACACGACAATTCTTTGACGACCTCCGTGGTCGAGTGGCTTACACCGGGTTTCAAGGTGTCGCCAGCTCTGAGGTCCCGGGTTTGGGTGTTAGTGGTACCTTCGTTGTACTGATTCCATAACACAAGTGCTTTAGCTACTTCCTTTAGATTCGATGCAATATAGGTATGTGATGTTGTCCACATAATCTTATAAAAATATATATAAGTATATTATAATAATATAATATAAAATAATATATTATAATATAAAATTCTTCTTCTTATATTATAAGCAGAAGAATTTTATAGATAAGTATATTAGAAGATTAATTGCATGTCAGTTCATCGCGCGATAGTATCGAGTAATGAGCTTATGGTGGTTGATTGATCCCAAAACTAGTTGAGTAGCCCCGATATCAACGATGAGTTATTAATTAACAGTATTTTGTGTAGTGTTGTCACATTTTCGATCTTTATAGATGGGGCCCACCTAAATACGAAATTCTCATTTTCATAATAGTCTGCGCATCGCTGTTACATGCTAGACTGAGTCCACAGACAAACTGATTAAAAGTTAAATTATTTTGTACCTGAAGCAAGAAAAATAAGTTACATCTGAAATTTCTACAAGAGTAAAACCTTTATTGCCATAATATTTAGTGTAATCGTAATTTTGTGTTCATTGTTTTTGAAACATCGTTTAAGCCGGTATAATCTGTGCTTTATTTGAAAACTTTCATTATTTCATTTCATTTCAAACCCGCTTACATACGCAACAAATTTACAGTTATGTATTTTTCAAATTGTAGAGAACATAGTATCACGAGTTAGGTAGTGTTCTGACTCATTTTGCAAATGCTGTTTACAAACAACACCTTACTATGCAGACCCCATTTACAAAGTACATTTCTAAAATCGTTAACGCTGATCGAATCGCTCAAATGTATGAAAGTGACAAGTCTAAGTCACGTGACTTATCAAATAGTGTCATTGTATGTCATTTCTATACATTTAATGTCATTTAAGCGATTTCTATCATTGTTATCGCTTGTAGAAATGTTACTTGGCTAGGGGGCCTGACCTCTTAGCCAAGGTACTTCTACAAGCCTTAACGATGATAGAAATCGACATTAAATGTGTGGAAATGACATTTTGTTTTCGATAAGTCACGTGACTTAGACTTTACTCCTTGTACGCTTGGGCGAGGACATTATTTTTACCCTAAAAATTATCCAAGAATTTTATTGAGTTAAAACAGTTTGTTGCCCTATTTAAACATTCGCTTTTGTGAAAATTTTGTATGGAAAGAATCGGCTCATTTGTAGGTACATCCATATGAATCGATTTTAGCTACTAATATTTTATTACACAAAGATTGACATCTGTCCTAGTGACTACATGAAAACGAGAGAAGAGGCTTTTGCCCAACAGTGGGATAATAAGTACCTTATAAGCTGGTAGTCAAGAGTAAATAACAATGTAAGTTCAACAATATGTGACGTCACATCTTTCCTAGACGTCAAATCCTCACTAGTTATTGATCCAATAGAGATTTTCATAAGATAAACATCGGCCATCTTCACAGCGTTTCTAAATAAGTCACGAGCCCTTAAATAACTATAAAACCAATGGCCAGTCCTATAAACTGCAACAAGATATTATGTCTCTTCATTAGATTAAATTGGTTTTATAATTTTAATTTGTCATCTACACTTATATTATAAAGAGGAACGATTTGTATTTTTGTGTGTATGTTTGTAATGAATAAACTCAAAAACTACTGTGCCGATTTCAAAAATTCTTAACCATTAGAAAGTTATATTCACCCTAAGTAACATAGGCTTGTTTTACTATAAAATTTGGTACTGCGGGCGGAGTCGCGGGGAACAGCCAGTAGTAAATAAGCTAGTTTCATTTACACTTATATTTCTTAAGGTCAATAACTAGTGCATACCTGTTCAAGACATAAATTATGAAATAATATGATATTTTTCTTAAGAAGTAGTTTATGCTAGATTTCTAACCGAAAAAATAAAAAATCGAGCAAAAAACATAAGCTAAGTAAAATTTTTCTATCATAGTCAAGTCTAATTAAGATAAGTACTTACCTCGTATTAAGCTGTAGGTACCGGCTCGCCAAGAAATGTCACTATAAAATCTACTTTAAGGTAAAGGATGGTCTGCATATTATGTTATCCTCTGGAGAGAGAGCTCACAAGAATAGAGCACATCACGTCCACTGCTGGGCACGTGGGCATCCTGCGTACACTCCAAGTTTTCACGGTGATGTGCCATTTTCCCTCAGCAGTGACTCAAAGCAACCAATTCCATATCTCCAATCAACGTAATAAAATACCATGAATAAAAGATCATAATTAAATTAGTTTTCATTTTGTAATGGGTATCCTATCATAGAATATTTTGTGGGGGGTGAAGCACGCATGCGCGAGCTTACTCCGAGCTAAACAGACGCGAGGAAGTCAGTAAACAAATGGTGATTGCTTGGACCGCTCGTCGTCTTGTCCTAGCAACATTTTCGCGCGCAAATCGCAGTTTACCAATCGATAAATTAGAAAAATATCTAAAAGTGAAACATCTCAACGGTGACAAGTATTTTTTATAATTTATGTTTTTATTTGTTTTTTTTTTGTGAATTCGTTTAGAAAACATTATTTTTTAGTTAAAAGTTTTTATAAAATTAGTGCAAGTTATTAAATGTTTATTATATAATTTTAGTTTTTATTAATTGATTTGGCTTACTTTCAATAATAAGTGGTGAAGTAAAAGGTAAAGGCAAAAAAAGGAGAGGTAAGTATTGTGAAGTTGGGTCTTTTGAGGTTAACATTAAAAATATATTAATTTAACATGGAATACAAATATCTCATACATTAAACTATTTCTATACTAAAAATTTACTAAAAAAAAAAAAAGGATTAGTCTTTGCCGACGGCCGCGGCACCCGAGTTGGCTTCATAAAAATTGTAGCCGTAGTCAGCTAATAATAAAGTCGAAATAACGACTGTACAACAAAACAAAACCTTTACGCGTAAAATAGAAAAAAAAACAAGTCTTTTTGTATTTTGAATATAATAAATATTTGACAGATTATTTCAAACGCCCTAATTTCTGGAACTACTGGCCGAATAACAAACTCTCCTCTGATTTATTACCTATATCCTACTTTTATTTTAAAAAACTTAGGTATAAGGATTTTACGTAAAACATAAAACACCGATCATACTGAAACACGCGGACGAAGTCTATAATAACTGTTTTAAGATAAAATTTAAATATTTTTATTTCGAGTAGACCTTTTCAGGTACTGTTTAAACGTCAAATGATTTTAGTTGCGCGGTTCCAATTTACTATTTCCATTACCTACTTGACAAAAGCTTTTTCGATTCATCTGTCTTCGGTAGTGGATATTGCGAGCAGTGACGGCATTATTCCGATACATATTACCGCAAATCGAATGGACAAAATCTTATAGCCCTGTCCCGTAATACAATTGGGCCTCCTTAGACCTGCGTTATTGCCCACTTTAAAACCTCCGGCGACGGTCTTCACGTCATTAATTCATTTCGTCGAAGAACAACCCATGTATACCGAGTCGCGTTCCCGTCTCCTCCCCTAAATAATGCGAAATAGATACTTCCCCAATTAAAAATTCCGAACACAATCATTATTTAATTAAAATTTGTTGTGTAACGGATCGTGATTTATTAAAAAGTAAAATTAAAATAACAATTTGGTTTTGAATATAAAAATGAAGTAAATGGTATTTGGTTTTATTTTTACTTAAATTATTTACCTAAATGTATTCTTATTAAAACTTCTAGTAAAAAATACATATTGATGTTGAAGCCAGGCCGATCTCCTCCACGTACCAAATTAGTTAACAATCTAAATCTCTCACTACTCGAGGAGATGGATAGAAAATATGGATATTTGTTTTGGATATTATGATTAGATGAATATCATTGACAAGGAGACTGACGAAGCACCGCTTCATAATATTAATGGGGATGGAAGAAGTTAATTGTATGGCTTAACTGGCATAATCCCTTCAGTGCGCCCGTCGGTAGCAATTAGTTCATTTCTATCTTGACAATCTTTACTATTTTAATCAGGATTACAATAAAATTGATGTCATTTATAATACCGACCATATCTCACTACTGAGCACAGGCCTCTTTCCATAACATTATAGAGAAAGAAAGAGCATTGATGCTTGCTCATTTTGGGTTGAGAATTTCAGATTCTAATTTCCGATGCTTGCCTTTACCATTTGACAATGGTATCTTAGAATAATTACGGAAGTAGGTCCATATCTTTACTTTGAAAAAACTTAGGTTCGAACATACGAACATGTGCATATGAATCCGGTCATTGCACCGTTGGGCCACCACGCCCATAAATGACCGGGTGTAATTTACTAAGTATACTTAAGTCATGGAGAGTGGGAGCCTCTTGACTAAGTGAGTCTTATGGTTTGATAATACGGGTTAACTTGCGCACGCTTGGTCTGTCTGTGAAGAAGAAGAAAGCCGGGAGAACTGAACCCTTCAGATTTTCGGTCTTTGATGTTCTTTTTTGTCATGAGCGTCCATGATGGTAATTCAAACATTATACCGAATTGAATTTAAAATGATATCATAGTACATTTATCTCTCTCTTAACATTTCGTTTCCTGATTTAATCTCATGAGAGACGTTTAATTAATTAATCCAAGTAATTATTTTATACAGAAAATAAACAACGTATTTCCTGCAAACTCTCAACTAATTTGCACTTTTTCATAACTTGACGATTTCTTTGTTTTTGTCAAATAAAAGGCATTGATAAATGGATTGTGATTCTTGAGTAACAAATGACTGTGTTACATATTATCCTTATGATTAAGTAGTATTTCCTCGTAAGCAAGTCTTCACAATTCATGCTTTTGCGTAGGTATTTAATGGGCACATTAATGTTTAACTCAGCCTACCGCGATCTTCGCCTGGAAACGGTCCTCTCTGAAGTCACAGCACACGGACCTCCGTATTCTGTATCCCCCTGTTGCGCCAGGATAACCATCAGTTATTATTTCACATGTGATACTGAATGACGGACTGAACTGCCAAGAACAGGGTTTGCAATTACGCTCCTAATCCTACCATTTAATTGATTATTTTGATAAAACTGAACATCAAACAATAAAGTTTTAATTAATTTGCGATGTGATGTCACAATTCCATTTAGGCCTCGGCGTTATATGTTTGTCTGTTAAGTACTGGCTTTCGGAAAAACAAATTTGTTTTATAATTTACATTTAGGTCTCCTGTCTTATGTTTTACAAATATCTGGCCCTTAGATGTCGATACAGAGAATTACCACTATCTTTTCACGTAAATTTTATTTGTATTGTTATTCTTGTTTTATAGCTTTGATGAAAATAGTACCAATTTTTTAAAATAGGAAAAAAAAACTTGATTATTTAATTTCAAAACAGTACCTACTTAAATATAATACATTTCTACAGGCTCGCTCTGTTTTACAATCTTCGGGACAAAAACTTCGTGACAGCAAATCCTAACGTGAAACATGCGAAGTTGGATCTCAAAAATGATGCAGGAAAACGGATCTTGTCAGTATTGCACGTATGCATTTGAGCATTGTCTAGGAAAATAGTAAATTTTATTGCATTTTTCGTCGAATTTTTACCCAAGTTCATAGCTGTCACAATCCATAACTCAATCTTCAGCCATCGCATTTTATATTTTCTTATTTATTTAACAATTTTTATGCACATAACATAGGACACGAAATTAAGATAAAGATGTACAAAGATATTGCTTATTTTTTACAGAAATGACCAACAGTTTTGCGACATGAGAGATTCATTAGATATAATTATTGCCAATAATGTATATATAGTGAAGCTGAAAAAATAGCAGGAAAGAAAAAAAAGTTGCTATTGTAAAAAAAAACAAGTTAAAAAAGGAACTATGTTAATAGTTCGTACAAAGGGCGGTCTTATCAATAAATATATAAATAAATTAATAGGAGTACGCTTAACTTTTTTTTGTAATAGCGAATTAGTCGATCGTTTGCATGTGTTTGGCAGCAGTGAGTTTCACAGCCCACACACTGCTTGCACAGACAACATTAAGGAGTGGAAGTCCTAAGTGTGTTTTTTTTTTTTCGAAAAATCTGCATCATCAGTTTTTGTTCTACTATTTTAGTTTTTTCCATTTCAGGCGCCATTTACTGTTAAAAATGGCCCCGCGATACATAGCACACATGACGTGTTCCTTCAAAATACTATACTTGATAAACTTCCAAACTAATCACAAGGTACCACAAAATGCACACCAAAACCATATCGTATAATTCCTCCATATTTTTTAATCTTGGGCTAACGGGGTATTTATTGTCTGCGTGTTTCTCACTGTTTCAAAAACAAATGTACGGAGTTGAGCAAAATTTGGTACTAAGATAGGCAACCTAGATTAAAAGAAAAAATGACACACTTTTTAACTCAATGAATCTACCGGAACTCCGCGGGTAACCGCTAGGTAAAATGATTTATACATTGTCTTCAATGTAAGGCAATAAAGCAGTGACTGTGAACCGTTTTTTGCAAGTCTCTAGGGTTCAAATTAAGCTCACTTCGTAATAAAGGCACGAATGCAACGCTACGATGTGAATGATTGTGAGTCACCAGAGTAATTGCATTTGCTTTCATGTTCGCGAGTTGAGCAAGTTGATGCCAGATAAGTTCGCACGAATTGCGTAGATTTTTCTCTTAATTAAAACTCAGGGATGCTGACGTTTCGTCGTATACAGGTCAGCGATCATTAAAGTTATATGTCAACAGCAGCATCACCTGTATCTCATGAAAAAAGGTTTTATTTACTTGAATTCAATTTCTTTTAAAAATGCAGATGAAATTTTGCTTCACGGCTGGTTATGTAGTATGACCATGGAAAAAGTCCTTGTAATATTAAGATACCAGTCATTAAATGTTCTATTACTAGACACAGGCCCCTTCTCTTAGAGAGAAGTGTCAATTTTGATCACTTCTCTTGCTCATTGCGGGTAGGCGATTTCAGATGCTTTTTTTTAGAATCCAAATATCATTACGAGGTTTTTCTTCACCAAATAATTATCAACTATATCATGTATGTCTTAAAATTATTGAGAAAGTATACATAACTTTGAAAAGTCACATTGGTAACAACGACATTAATTTTATTATAAGTTCTTACTATATTCTAAAATCGGATGTTAGATATATAAAAAAAATAAGAAATTTGGACTCGGATACTACCAGAGCTTATTAACTTTATCTAAGCGAAGGTAAAACGCGTAAAAGCAAAAGTAGATAATATTTTAAACTAAATAAATAAATAATGTGGACAACATCATATACATTGCTCCGAATCCAAAGTAAGTAGCTTAAGCACTTGTGTTATGGAATCAGAGACAACGAAGGTACCAAAAACACCCAGACCCGAGACAATGTAGAAAAGTATTTTTACTAATTGACCCGCCCGGGGATAGAAACCGGGACCTCAGAGCTAGCGACACCTTGAAAACCGGTGTGTACAACCACTCGACCACGGAGGTCGTCAAAACTAAGTTGCATATTTAGCGTTCTTTTTTATTCTTTTGAAAAATACATGCTCCATAATGACAGTCGTAGCTTCCGAATGTCTTATCTTCCTTAACACAACCAAAGGTTGTTGACGTAAGCCCCCGAGGCCGCATATTTCCAAAATATGCACTAAGTCGCCGTTAGACGAGAGAACTAAGTGTCAACGCGATAATACCAGCATGTCGCAGCGCGCCTCCCGGCCTAGAAGCTGTCTCCATTATATATACTTGTTGCATTTTTACCTAAGCTTAAATCCCAAGTGAGTCTTCGCTCTGAATTTTCTCGAAAATATTTTCTTTTAAGTATTTAACAGAAATACTAAGAATGCTTAACATTGAACACTTAAGGCTTTTAGACTATGTGCTACTTACATTCACGTTTACGTTACAACTTATTTAAAAACAAAATTATTCAATAAATCAGCCTGAAAGTTCATTGGTATTGCAGCCTTTCCTATAATTGTTTGAATACCACGCATATTTACTATAGTTGGTGATTTCAAGGTAAAATAAAAGCACCCTCGTACAAGATATATTACTATTAGAAGTTATGTATAAATAAATTACGCGATGCTTGGGTATTAAATTAGTATGAAAGGCATAGAGCTGCCGTTTATAGTTGGGTGTCTGTACACAAATCAAAAATAATAATACCGGCCCACAAATGTCCCACTACTGGGCACAGGCTTCTTCCCATAGAGAGAAAGAATGAGCTTTGATCACCACGCTCTCATAGCGGGTTGGAGATTTCCGATTCAAATTTTTGGAATCCAGGCTTCCTCACGATATTTTCGTTCACCTTTTGTAAATCGTGTCATAGAATAATTAAGAAAGTACCTACATCACTTTGAAAAAGTCACATTGGTACTTGCCAGGGTTCGAAATTGCAACCATGTGCATACGAACCCGGTCATTGAACCGCTAGGCCACCACGACATGCAAATAAAAAATATTGCAAATTAATAGTAAACTAGTATAAATATACATGAAGATACCAATTCTCTAATATCAATGCCTATTAAAATATTAATTTTATTTATAACATCAAAGGCACTCCATAAAAACAATTGCCTACAATTTAGTTTGATGAAGTTCGTTTACCATATTTTTCAGTCGTAAATCTGTCATTGGTCTAAATAAGAAGCTATCGCAGGCACTTGAGAGCACACAATAAAATCAACATAATATTTTGGACATTTGCCATTGAGTCGTACAGAGCGTAGGCCTGAATATCTCGTCATATTAATCTGGAAGTCTTATTACTGAGAATTAGCATAGCAGTTCAGATCCGAACATCTGCCAACTTTACTCGAGAGCCTAAACTGCCATTTATTAGAACATGCCAGTACTTATATACCTACTTTTCTTCGATCAATAATTACAATTTATTTTGATGGATTAAAATCTGACATGTCCAATTCTGACTCCAACTTTTAATTCTCGAAAATATACAATGATATAATTACATTATGCCGCGCCATTCTTAGCAGCCTTATTAGTATGTAATGAAAATTGACATTATAAAATAACGTCGGACACATTCAGCTTTAGTTTGCAAGTCTAAAAGCTCCAGTTATTTCAGGTTAGAATATAATTATTCTGGTTAAGTGCAAGACATAAGTGTTGCTTTAAATGCTCGAGTTAGCCTCCCCCAGCCTTAGTCCTTCTACAGATTTGAATCTATTTACTATAACATATAAAGCCTGATAATGTGTTTGAGTAATATGAGTATGACAACATACAAATAGACGGACTTATCACATAGTTACGTATTTATAATTCTGCAACTTATAGCATGATTTCAATTCCAGTTCACCTTTATCGAAAAGGCTCGAAGTTTCAAAATTAGTTTCATACTTTCGACAGGGGAATTATTTCAAAGTATGGGCCGACAGTGTTCGCCAATGATACGAGTGGTCGGGCCAAAGTTGAGACGGTGACTCGTGAACTTTGAATACGCCCCTTCAAATCCGTTATGACTCCAGGCCAGTAAAATTGATTCGATTATTTCATTCTGCTCTGCGTCAATAACAAGTTGAGTCATTTAAGTGATTCTGTATTTTTTTAGTTAGGTGACGCACCTATAACTTTTGAATTTATACAAAGAAAACCCTTTTGAAACTACATAGATTTATGATTATAATTTTATGTGATAGGTCAGACAGTTTATTTTATTAATAAATTAATATAAATGTCAAGATTGAGGTCAAGAAATCAAGTGAAATATGCGTACCTAATTTAAAAAACACGCAGGATTTGAACCGAACTACGTCATAGGTATAAATATTTTATTTTTTGTAAATAAATCACAGTTGGATAGGTCTGTTATTTCGTGCTTAAATCGATAGCTAAATGTTTGATGAAACCACAATGCAGGGAAAACGACGTTTCCTGTTAATTTTCAGACCACAATATAATTATTGCAAAACTGAGTAACAATAATTATTGCAACAATTTTTCAAATACAAATAAACATTGAATTTATTTTGAATACCTGATGCACCATACATCTGCAAAATGTCGCGTGAAGCAGAATATATTCAACCATACAAATATTTCAAGAAAAATAATTATTAGATATTATTAACATCAATCATCGCCAATTTTCGAAAGTAATTGTAATTTTATGTGAAAAATAAAATGCCATATAAATAATCACAAAGATTCTTCTCCTGTACTCATTTTATCGTAAACTCAATCAATCAAATATATCTATTTATAATATGTTCTAAATGTTGTGAGGAAACTAAAACAAAACTAAATTTATCTTTGAATGATTGATCAAGAAGTGTACGTTAATTCGTGATTTCCCGGGTCTGTACGCTTCACAACATTAAATATTTATTGCTAATGCGAGTCTTCTTGAGGACACAGGTACCTACCTGGTGACTTCAAAGCATTGTCTTAACAAAACTTCTTGTCACTTGTTAATTACTCACAACCTGGGCACATGGTATTGATCGAATATTCTATTTGTAACCCACCAACAAACTTGAAGATTGACAGTTGGACTTCATTAGTTTGTTATTTGTGAATATTATCGCACGGTAGTGTAAACATCTTATGTATTATTCGAAGAGTAAGATCCGAAACAGTCCCCTGGCCCTAAAAAGGTGTCGTCGGGATTAGGAGCAGCGATTTGTGGAAATTCGATTTGGTTTAGGATTGTAGGACACGGCTGGGTATCACTGCATTATCTGTATGAGGTCCAAAAACTAGGTTATTTTTTGCTTCTCATACCTTTATATGTCTAGATAATAAGGAAGATAACAGGGATAGAAAAGAAAATATGTTCGTATCCATCAGTTACTCAAAAACTACAAGACTCGTATTCTTTCCAATAAAAAAAATACTTAGACTAAGCGTATCTATTTGATCATGTATCTAAATTATGGTTTTTGACATTATCGCATTAATCTACTATATAAAAATAAGTCGGGTTTTCCTTCCTGACGCTATAACTCCAGAATGCACGAACCGATTTCCACGGTTTTGCATTCGTTGGAAAGGTCTCGGGCTCCGTGAGGTTTATAGTAAAGAAAATTCTCAATTACATAAAAAAATATTTAGGCCGCGGGCGGAGCTGCGGGAAACAGCTAGTTTTCTATAAAGACTTGTCTTACAGGGCTAAGTGTTAAGAAAAAAAATACCTTAAGGGAGGGTTAATTCGATGTTTTTTTTTTTGTAGTTGGAAGCCTTGCTTCTGGGAATTTCTCAAAAATACGGCAATAGAATGCTTTTTGAAAACAAAATAATCAAGCTTTATGAATCCATATTTTCCATTGACAGAGTGGTTGGTTAGCTCGCTTTTCGAATCATCAACTTATTTGTGCTCTCATTAGATAATATTATGTATCTATAAGAATTTAATTACCTTCTCTGTCGCATAAGTTAAGTTCCTGTTATGATAGATGTAAGTGTGTGTGTAAATAAATAAATAAATAAAATAATTAGTCATGAATCTTTCGTATCTTAACGATATAACAGGCCATTATACTGGGATGGAAAAATAAGAAATACACGTTTTTTCCCTATATCAAAACTGTAAAAATTGGCTAAAATAAAGCCTGCTTAAGTTCAGATGTCAAGATATGTAACATCAGAATGTTGGCAAAAATAACTGTAAGTTAGAGTGACGTTACTTGAATTTGCCATTTACGCTATAATCTTCGTAATTATCTTTTACGAGAAGAAAGAAAATGTACGTGTTTAATATTTTATCAGCATCTAAAATAGGGCACTAAAAATAGTTATATACACCTTTGTGTTTTATTTTCTTGTTTATTATTTTCTCCTACCATGCACTGCATCCTCATCAAGGGACTATTGAAAATCAAGTTTGGCCTTCTGATGACAAACATGATTAGGTACTTTAACAAAACATTAACAAAGTGTCTCTGGAGAAACTCGTTGTCTGTATTAAAGAAATAGCGCTGTGAAAATTGGGCTTTGAGCGTTTCACGACGTACTCAGGGAACTATGGATATACACGTATGATTTTACATGACAAGTGTGAAAAGGGTGTCTAACGTGTCAGCATGCGTCCGTACTCATGATTCTGGTGATCAGATAACTGATATTCTCGTTGAACTAGGTATGTATATAATATGATGTAGGTGATGTTGGAATAGAATAGAAAGGCATTCATTCGGCACAACACATAAAATTGTTCATAATTGTTGTGGTTGCGTAGTAGTATTTTTTTTACAAAAAAAAATCATCTTCGAGGAAAAAGTTTAAAGATCATTCTATGCCCTCTTCCTGACACCTTAACAGTTAACTCAAGAAAATTGTATTTAAAAGTAAAACTAACACAGCTAATAAGCTCTTACTCGATTCCGCTTGACTTAAGTTGAGAACGTTAAGAAAGTAGTAAGTCTTTTGTTTCTCTACATGTCCTTGATATTCCGTTGATATATAATTATTTATACACAGACAATAACCACTGAACCTAGAATTCAAATGAGCTGATTATTACTACAGCACATAAAAAAAATCTCATTATTATGAAAACCTTTTTGTAACCATTCGCAAAGTCTATGGTTACATGTCTAGGTTAAAACAACGGGAAAGAGACTAAAACATGTAGCCATTTATTGTACGTACTTACACAATTTTAGATGTTTCAGAGTGATTTTGACTGAGCAATATTGCACTGTGCCCCTTGTGCTAAGCTAAATGCCTGTGTTACGAATTTGATTACGTTAGTTGTGTGGAAATCGAACAGGCAACCACATGTTTGCAAGTCCTACGCCCTAACCATTAGGTTATCGCCAAAATAAGCTTGCTTTATTCGAATTTCATGATTATTATTTTGCCGTTACTAAAATTATACCTACCAAGAATCAATTATCTTTTTGATATTCGTAAACGGATTAAATTAAGGGAATAAATAGGCGAGGATGAAACCGGAGTCCTTAATGATGAGTAGACGCCAGAAATATATTTTAATTATGAACTCTTAATATAGAACATTATTGAACTTGAAAACATCAAATAACGTTAGAATCAACATGAATATCTACTGTACACTTATTATCAAGCTCAATTTTGCTAAGCTGAGTGCACTTGTCTTTCAACTAGTTGTGGGAGTTCGTAATACTTGTTCACCAAACAAGCTCAGACGAACGAATTAACATTTATGATAAATTTCATGATTTTCATGAAATTTATTAGGAATAGATCAATGTTAATTATTTAAATATTACATAATTGTCTATTCCTTATTTGCTTTTGGACGGTTTGGTGTTTTATTAGAGTTGTTTCAACAACTACAAATAGTCCGAATTAATTGAACAATCGGATGTTATTCGATGCGATGATCGATTGTTATTCGATATTCAATCGAGTGCCTACTGTGATATCGCTCTAAAACACGTGTCAGTATTTTTTCTTTTGACTATAATGTTAAATATTATAAGTCATTAACCTCGTTTATAAAGAAATAAATAATATGTAATAAATAAATGTGGACAACATCACATACATTGCTCCGAATCCAAAGTAAGTAGCTTAAGTACTTGTGTTATGGATCAGATCCTCTAAAGGATGTTCACTATTCTCAAACTCTTTTTCTTTTCCATTTCAAAAAGATTAATAGGTTACATAATAAAAAGCATTAAACTGAATACACTAATGAAAAATTTAATTCAAACAGTCATGGCTTCTTTAGAACTTGTCAGTTGTCAGTTTCTATAAAATGTTCTGTGAAGATTCATGTAATTAGCAGTGGAGTCGCAGCGACAAACATTTCAAACGTCAAACGTATTATTTCCTTCAGACGCGGTGGCATCGTAATTACTAGTGCAGCCCGACTATTTCATGAAATTATAGTTTGACGTTAGGTTTCACTGTCTCTAATTAATTGCTACGATAAATGTGTTTCAATAAACTATGTGTACGAGTGCAATACGTGTTATTTTCTATTACTAAGTACCGAGCAGTTATTGCTATTGGTTGAAAATATTGTTTAAAGTTGAACATACAGGCCCATATTTTGCTAATTGTAATTAAATAAGGATTTTGTAGATAAAAAAAAATGTTGGGTTATTTGATGGATTAACAACTAAAATATTTATATAAAGGACTATGTTAATTAATTTTAGTTCTAATATATAAGCGATGTGGAATGTGTTATATTTTTTTCGATTCGGGCGTTTGCAATTATTGTATAACCACTGCAAAAGGGGTTCTATCTCGTCTGTAATATAAATAGCTGCCAATTTCAAGCTCTGCGTCCATCTGTGAACAGACGGAACCGCTCCACAGAAATAGAACATAGCTCAAATATCACACGATCATAAAAACTGAAGAAGAAAAGTATATTATATGAGATTGAAATATTTCTATCAGATTTATAAAACTGATATGGCTTGGTATCGCTTTGTTTTTGGCAATGTCCGTGGAATAAGAAATTAGTGTTAAAATGCATCCACGAATAAAATATTGTACAAGCCACTTGTATTAATTAAAACATACTCTCTTAATACGGCCTTCTACAAATACTAAAATAATTTCACGTTCCACGTAAAGTCTCGTTAATTTCAACTTGATATTGCAGAGGTGTGAGGTGTAGCTCACAACGAGAGCTGACCACCATGTTTAATATAAGCCGGGAGAGTCAAAGAACTAATTAGCATCCTCATCCTAATATCTGGAGCATTTTTTATGTTTGAAGAGGTGAGCCTGAGCGCAGGCTTTCACTGCTGTACCGAACATTCTGCATTTAAATATTTTCTCGACGAATTCAGCTAACTTTGATGTTTTTACTCAAAAATATTCACAAATATAGTGAGGAGAAAACAAAAACTATATTTAACGAAACGATCGTGTGTGACTAGATCGATAATAGTACCTATTTATACCGATGCAATGAATAATACTATATTATTATAGCGTGTACAATATGTACATGCTGATTTATATTAGAAAAGATGAGACCTCAACACGAAACTTCGAAAGAAAAGATAGGCCTTTATAAACATGGTTTTACCAAGGAACAAAAATGGTGTATTTAACAATTTCAATTATTTTCTCACTTTCGAAACAATAAAGGATCTGAAGAGGGTAGAACTCCAGAGTAAGAAACATTCTCACAATATTAACCGTGTCCAAAAATGACGTTTTCTGGATCAGTTCTAACTATTGTTAGACATTGCCGCTTTGCTGACATGATATACTTTGAGTAAGAATAATAAATATTTTAAGTTCCAACTCTTCATTACTTTTATTATAAAGCACCTGGTGTCGTCTTCTGCAAACAAAACCGTTACACATCAAGAACGGAATGTCAAATGTCGATCAATTTCAATCTAATTGAGGTGATAATCTAGAATTTTCTCCTAGGTCAATAGTGACGAATTTATTAATGTTTGTAGTGAAAGTGCCACGCTGTAGCCACCACGTCGCCGACGTACTACTCCAAGTGGGCCGGCACGTGCGGGGAAGTACCACCCTTACACTTAATACCTCGTAAAGAAGAGGTTCCAGGGATAAAACTCGCTTAACAACGCCCCTCAAAGACCTCTGATATTCTTAGGTACTGCTCAGTTACTATGAGGTGAATCGCTTGCCGAAATCTCACCGCGTAAAATTTCAATTACACCGGCTTTAAAATTGCAAAATCTCTAATTGTTTCCTACAATACGAGGACAATGTAATTATATTACTGCACGCGCTCGTTTGTAATCTAATCAATTAAGGAATCTGGAAGAGTCACTCTTAATCTGTGTTACTTAAGTATTTCTTTCTAATAAACAACAGGGTTGTTGTTTAATCACCCAGTTATCGTGAGCAAAGTTTGCTTATATTCATGGAATTTTATCTAATGGGAAAGTATTTCCATTTATTTATTATTTCGGATTTCGGATTTCGGATTCAAATTTTGACATGTAGTTATAATATTTTAGTTATAATTTATAATGTTCTCATTAATACAATGCAGTAAAAAATAGATCGCAAGAGGTACGCGCCATACACAAATGAAAAAAATATTTCAAATTACAGCAAATAAATAAATATTATTATTATATTCATTTCGTTAAGTGTACGCGATACAAATTTGAATAGTGTATTTTTTTTAGGTATGAAGTAACTTTATGAAAATTTCATTTCATTTCTTTAAATATCAGTTTTCTTGGAAGCCAAGCCCCGTTCCTTAGTACGTTGTTAGAGTGGCGCCGTATAGTAACCTCACTCAACACTGTTATCGCTATCGGAACTATATTTATCATGTATTATGAGTACGCCATGCAACGTTACATCTACCACTTAATAGCAGTTATTTTAAACTTCGTTCACGCTGCCACCCGTTATTTGTGCACCTCTACTTTTCATTCAAAAATTTTTTTTTTTCAATTATTATGACATTAATAGAAAGGGTTTTTTTTTCATCGACTTCAACTTCGGTATACGGTAGCACCCCCTTTGATCTATTTTTTCTGATAGACATCTGAGGTTTTTTTTTTATTTACTAGCAATGTGGGCCGCACATTACTATTATTCTTGTTAACGCTTCGAGCTTAGCTAAATGTTTGTGTTAAAAGTGGGTTCACGTCGGTAGTGCAATTGGTCAGATTCAAACCGCTAACCAAATGGTCGAAAGTCCGACACCCCAGCCATTAGGCTACTGCCAGTTTATCAAAAAATCAATAGATAATTAATATTTGGCAACTTGTTAAAATTTTATAAAACCTTATTGGTTTGTGTGTGTTAAATTAATTGTTATTATGTTAAGATATAAAAACAGCAATCAAAAAGTAATCTACAAAAAAAATCATAGTAATTATTATTAGCAGTAGCCGCAAACAAATCTGAATGTTGTTGCTCTTCTGCAAACAGTCTGACGCGAATGTAACAGTAATATGTGACGTGCGAAATGAGAACCAGCGATGTACGGTGCGCAACTAATCCCATATTACGATAGCATTGGCACGGTCGTTCCCTTTCGCCACACTGCTACTATGTTTATTTTGTTATATCGTATACTTTTTATTATGTCCGCAATAAATTAGTTTTCTTTTAGTTAATATTGTGTATGTTGCGGTGGCGTTGAGGTTTCCGGACTGACCTTAAATATTACCAAAATATTTCGATGTCATGAGTTTCATTTTTTAAACACTATTGTTGGAGAAATACTTGTAGTTTGAAAATTAGTTATCGGTGATATGTTAAACTCACTTCCTGCCACTTCACCATAACATAACGGGCAAGAAGTTTTAAAAGTGGTACCTATTTTTGTCATTTTCTCACGTATACACAATTTTTTATGCCTTCTATCGAGCCTCATAAATGATATCAATCATAGATGTAAAGTCCGTAAACTATATCAATTGTATTTAGGTAAGACGGGTATAACGTTTTACATCCCAGAAATTGAATATAAAATATAAAGGGTTTCTTTATATCCATCTTTATAATTATTTGATTGTACACAATCAGTCTGTCAACATCAAATGTTATAGGAGCACTTTTGTGTAGGCACAATGGCTCCCGAGTGCAGACCGCTGCATCCGTCTGTATCGGATGTCTTTCTAACGAACATGTCAAAGCCATTTCATCTTTTCAATATTTTGATTGGATTGTATGGGTGGTTCATTCTTATATCTATTCTACCATCTATTTTTTTAATGATGTGTGATGATCACACGATAAAATCTGTTATTTGTATGTTAGATAAGTGGCAAAACCATTATTGTTTAACTTAGATAACATTATGAGGGTTACGTTCCGAAAATCGGTCGAGACGTCGATGAATTCGGCGAAATTGCTACTAGTCACACTTTTACTATTAATGTACCCAGCAATTATTTAACCTTTCAAAACTTGCATCTCCGTCAGTCAAGTTCGAATTCATGCTTATCCTAAAACCAAGTTAACACATAGCGAAATACGTGACGATAATCTGACTTACCATATGCATGCGCGAAAACCTGCAAAAATAAATAAATATTCTTTGATGGAATTGTGACTTGTAACACCGACTTTTGGTTGTCTGAACAGAATTTTGGCTTAGACAAATAAGTTTCTAAACTCAGTGAGATATTTCGGCATCCAACTCGTAGAATAGATACGTACGGTGTTATAATAAAGGATGTTTGAGTTGAGAGCTGAGTGCTTGCATGTGAAATCTCGTGTAAATTTTCAGAATAATATCCTGCTGTTAGATCAGGTCACGTACAATAAAATACAAACTAAACTAGAATCTAATGGCATTACATGAACCCGTCCAATCTTGTCGCTCAGATATTTATTAAGCGTTCCTGTTTCAGCTTCAGTCTTTGAACTATTTAACGAAAAAAATAGGCTGTGACGTATAATGAAAAAATATAGATGGTACTCACTGAGAATTGCTCAGATTAGTTACAGGAAAAATATTCAGAGCGTCTTATAAAAATACATAAGTCCTAGTACTTATAACAGCTTTAATAAGTAGGTACACATAAAAAATAAGATTGAACTGTATTCGTCGTCAAAAATGTATTGTGGGCATTGTTGAAAGGTAGGAATAAAACCGTCACAAATCGCTATAAAAATGTAATCTTAAAAATCTTTTTAATTATTATGGAGTTTGGACCTCGTTGTTAACAAACATGGTGGGAGTAGTTGAAGCTCAAAGGAAAGTTTTTTCAGGTATTAAAAAGTACTCAAAAGAAAGAGGGAGGAAGTTTTCAAATGTATGTTTTTCTTTCGCGATACATAGTGTAGGAAACACGTCTGACGTATCTTATGTATTTTGACATAAGTACACAGGAATAAAACACATTGCCAATATTAATGTTTAAGTATGTACAGCCTTTATAAAAATATAAAATTAAACTTATTTTCACTAATGTTTCAAAGTAAAAATAAATACACGTTTACAAGACAATGGGAACATAAATCCCTACACCTAGTTCGTCCTACTAAATTTACGATCAAGAGCGGGGCATCCTCTATGAATACTTGTGCCATTGAATTCATTACAATGTGACTTTTCCGTTCAATTATTACGATAAACCAAATGTTTAGCTAATAAGCTGCTTAAAACCTAAATTAGTAAGTACAGGTTTTATGTGAAATTCCTTCAATTTAGTGCCAAACGAGAACGATAAATGTAAGAGTGTTTTTTTTAAGACGACATATTTTGTTCCTTCTCTTTTAAAATTAATATTACAGGATTATTCAGGTCCCCGATGAGATAGCGTAGCAATGCTCGTTCGTTCTCTATATACGAAGATGTCTTTTGTCTTTAAATGTATAGGCCGATATTATCACCACCATACCATTGATTGCTTAGCATGTTTTCCAACGCCGAAGATGTCATTTTTATGTTTTCCATTACCGCAGGCTACCTTGCGCTATTGACGCATATCAGTGTCTAATATTGTACCAATATCATTTTTTAAAAGAGTTAACCTATGGAGTTTCTTGCCGATACTTCTCCATGGGAAGGACACTTTGGAACCGTGCACCTAGAATCATTAGATTAGTATATAACGCTTCTTGAGCGCCTTTTGGAGGTTTGTAAGAAATAAAACTTTTATTTTGATTTCCTGATTTTATCATATCAAAATGAAACCAAATAATTTTCATGCATTTTTCCGTCTGTTGGTAAAAACTTCAAGCAACATGCGTCCATTCTGCGCCTTACTTCAATTTCTTGACTAAGTCCATGTACAATTCACTTGAAAATAAAGACCATAGAAAGCATTCTTGTTGTGATGTACTTCCTACGTATATTCCTCTAGTTTCTGGCATAATTCTGTTTCTCGACTATCCATTTTCTAGGAACTCTATTCAAACGCACACCCAAGTAACATGAGTGCCGTTTTAGAAAAGTTTTAGTGCTGCAACGCAGCGCATTTCCTCTTTTCCTTTTGCTTTAAGATCACGCTCTGAGATCTCTTTAGAGCCACTTGCTCGAAACAAAACGATTTTCACTTCAAACTGCCACTGTCTCAGCCACAACGCATTTGGTTCATAATTTTACGAAACGTCAAGAAGATGTCGAGTACTTCCTAATTGCGTAGGACGTACCAAAACACACCATCGATGCGTAGTACGTCATAAATGCGAAATTGTGGTTTGATGCAATCGTATATCAAATGTATTGCGCCAATTCCAATTCGAAATCCGTTGGTAGCGTTTCAACAGTGTGTAACATTAATCTATAACATTGTACCGACTTGCGTGGATGGTAATTCATTTGGTACTCCCAGATGATATTAGTGTTTCTGTGAAGTGTTTCGTAATGCTGCATGCCGCATGCCGACTGGAATCACAAAGGAAACATACGCTGACTCTGTAATCATAATAAATATATATAAATTGTTGTAGAAGCTTTATAATCCCTCTTTTATACGAAACTAATGTCGACTCTATCGTTAAAGTTTAACTCCAGTTATATGTATTTATTGCTTTATTTTTAATAATTCTAATTTTAATTATAAAATTATAATTGAAAGTTAGTATTTATTCAATTGAAATTAAATAAGCTCGTATTATTTTTTTGAAGCGCGTATTTGCGCAGGGCCTCGTACACGAGCAGCACTTTGCTGTCGACAGAGCTAAATTCAGCTGTCGATAGAGGCAACTGTAGCTGTTGCCTTTGATCGCTATCGACTTGTAGGTAGCAAATACCAACCAGTGGCATCAGCTACCTTAAGAGACACCTGAATATAATCGTTCGCGGCGCGCTACTACAATGTTGTCGATACGGTGTGCAGCAGTCGCCGTGTCGATTACAGTACTGCTACTGTTGTCGACAATAGCATTGCTTTTGTGGACAACTAAAGTTTGCTCTGGTAACAGCAAGGATTTGCTTGTCCTACAGTACATGCAGTGCTCTCACGTAGTGAGACTTCAATTATTACTGTATTTTGTCAATTAAGCGATAAAATGACATTAAATGTATGGAGATGCATTAAGTTCCTGATTAGTTACGTGACTTAGATTTGTTAGTTCTTTATATTTTTTTATTATTATTTAATTTCTTAATTAAAGCTATTCCATAAGCGTTAACGCTTGGAGGAATATCACTTGTCTAGGAGAGGGAGGGATGGATTAAATTCTGTTATCGAAACTAAAGTGAATAAACCCAAACAAAGGCAGCGTGGGTGTTTAGACTAGTAAACAAGCTGGCTAAGAAAACAAAATAATTCTACAAAAACAAACTCCATTTTAATCTCAGGATCAGTTCACCGTTGGCCTCCTTATTTAATGATGAGGCTAAGATTAGGGATTTTCTTTCACTTAAATCATATTTTAAGTATTAACGATACTCGCAGATTATTAGATAGTCTAATAAAAAGGTATATACCAACAACTATATATCTAGCTATCTAACCAACTATATATAAAACGACGGTAGCCTAAGTTTACGAATAACATGATTTATTATATTTATATTTTAATACCAAGTTTCTTCAACAAAATTTTAATGAGATGATACAGTATTACGAAGATATTACTTATTTTAAAATTAGTTGAAGTTTTCATTCTTCTGCCTAGCCTATAAATTCTAAAATGTAATATATTATAGCTGTATGCACATAAATATTGAGTTTCGAGTTATTACAGCAGTTCACGGCTTCGAATTCGAAATGGAATGTATGTTAAGAATAGAAGAAGAGATCTTTCCAATAAGTAGAATGAACGTGTCATACTACTTATTGGAACGATCTTTGCTCTGGACTTAAACTGTAACAGACTTGTTGGGATGAAATGGATAAAGTCGTTAAAAAATAAGGTTAATACATCTTACTCTTTTCGATCTATGGTTGACTGCCTACTTACATCGCATTATAGATTATATTATTCGATATTTATTTCGATATAGGTTCGTACATCTCATGTATAAAAATTTTGTATGAAACGATTTGTATGAAATTTTGTGTGCATCGCTCCCCTAAGTGATACCTAAGGGCGGCGCTATCCACATTTTTTTTAATTTGGCAGACCAACGTTTGCTGCGTAAGCGAGTGACATAGGTATTATTAATAAGTTATAAAAATATTTCAAAAATCTTTTTACGCCATATAAGTCACAAGTAGCCTTCTAAATAAAGGATTCTTTGTTCATTAATAATTTCGTTTTGAACATTACTGAGACAAATTCTTAAAAGGGCTTTGCCTTTCTTGTCTCAGAGATTTGGAATTTAAATAATAATATTCAGACTGCTGATTATTACATACCGTAAGGACTTCTAGATGGATCAAATAATTTTAAAAAGCTCTTCAATGATCTAAATAATAACGGTTGTAAGAATGTGAATGAAGACGTAGTTTCCAGCCTCAACCAAACATATACTTGTGGCTGTACGAAAAGTATTTTATTGTCTTTCGTCCACAAAACGATTTGGTACAAGGCACCGCGCAGGAACCCAAACTCGGCACACGGAACGCGACGAATATCAATTTTTATTATTATTTTCAGTTATGTACGTACGTAGCTATGGTTATAATACGTGAGCTTTTTTGCTTAAATGTAATGCATTTTTACATACCTTTGAAATATTACAGTACACGTGTGTTAATTATATTTATTTTTATTATTTACAATATAAAAATAAAAATATAAAAAAAAACTTTTAACATTCAATTCAATGAAAAATGAAAAAGTTGTTTATTGCTATATGACTAAGTACTAGGTACTATAGTAGTCATATTGAACTTTAACTTATCTTGTAGCATTACTACCGACAGGAATCCATCACAGACTAGATTAGAGTAGATGTAACAAGGACAAGAGTCCGCGTGATTTTCGAAGAATACAAAGCGTGCCGGAGAGTCATACTCAACCTCTCGGCAAGCTTTTACAAAAAATTTAACTGACAATCACATACGAATTGTTAGGTAACAGACTTGAATTCCAACTCGAACAAAACAAGCCTTGGGGTAGTCTATCAGTCGCGGAAAATCTTAACACCGCCATTCAGGGATGGCCGTACAACGCCATCTATCGAGCGTGGCGTTAAACAGCGGCCTTCCATGTTTTGTTCATATAGACTCGTATACTGGGGTTATTTTGCCAAATTTACACTGGAATGAGTAGCAGTACACCGCAATTTCACTATACACTTTTCTATTCATTATTAGGTACAATAATAATTAAGCAGGCATTGAGATAACAATTACATAAATTCGCTGCCTGTACACATTTAAATGGTATTGCATTAACATAGTGACAGAGTAAAAATATATTAAATAACAGCAAATATCGGAAGTCGAAAGGTTTTTTTTGTAATTCATAAATAAGCTTATTAGCGAATTAACGTAAAATTTACCTTTTTTATATCTTTAACTCAATATAAATTTCATATATAGACTTAATCTACTCGAGTTATTTAAATGTTAAAATAAGAGCGGCTTTAGACGAGCCTGTTGGTCTAGTGGTTATTGACCCTGACTGCTGAACCGGAGGTCGTGGGTTCGATTCCCATTCAGGACAAATCTTTGTGTGACGAACATGATATATATTGTATGTGTTTAGAAATATATAAGTATGTTTATCACTTGACTGTTTGTCATAGTACCTATAGGCTCTGCCTAGTTTGGGATTAAATGGCCGTGAGTTAGCTGTCCCAAGATATAAAAAAAAATAGGTTGGAAGCAATACAACACTACTAACATCTGTAATGTCGACGTACGTTTAATATAGCTAGCCTTGATTGTCATTATTTGTTATTTATTTAACATAAATATGGTCAATATCCTTTAATATAATTTTCTTCTTTAAATTGCCTGTAATAGCTTTCGGATACATGGCTCAAGTAAAACCTATTTGGTATAATAACAAATTCTATTCAAATTGGTTTGAAATTCTGAATGACCATGACCATGAAGCAACGATAATGTTTCTTTTTTTTAACAATATTTATGAAACAAACATCTTTAACTATTATGTAATACTTTTGATAATATAATTATTTTATACGTTGATTTCCCATTATTACAACATTCCAACCATTGCTTAGTTACTTAAAAATTAATAAAACTTAATGCAACCGAACAATAATAGTTATATAATATAATAATTCTAACTGACCACTGACCCTCATGGCAACAAGGCTTAAGTTCGAAGTTCCGTGCTCATAGGGTAAGATGACAATGAAATGTAAGATTTTTTAGAATCGTTAATATTAATTAAAAAAAATCACTAGTATTATTTGATTTAGCACTATATAAACATTTACCTATAATTAAAATTTACGAACTGAACTATATACACCTACACATCTAAAAACAATTATAATAATTAAACAAAAATTGTTTAACTGTAACGTCAGTTTATGGACGATCATTTTACGTGATAACGTCGTAAGAAAACAATTAAAAAATTACACACTGTCTCTTCAAATATGTATGTATTTAGAAATATTTGTCCGACTACCATAGCCCCTACAGGTTTTGCCTAGCTTGGGATCAGTTGTTCAAAGATAATAATTATTATTATTAAAAATAGCAAAAACAATTATACCTACATATTAGAGAACCTGGTCAAAATTAGATTTTATAAAAAATTCCGTCAAAAGCGGCCTTGGTTGAGTCGGTGGACGGAGCCCCGCGACACGGAGCTTTTTTTTTTAAGGTTAAGGTAACATAACACAAAGGGGATAATGGGGGCTTTATTCGCTCGCTCATCAGATATCCCCATTATCCCTTTCGAACCAAACCTATCTGTGTTCGGGTGCTCTAAGTCAGGTTACCCCAAACAGTATAAATATAATCTAAATTTGAATTAAAACTGAATCATTCCTTGTTTTCCTTAGGTAACCAATAGTTTTCGCATGTTTTTGAACTTCTGCTGTTAATTCTATTAGATAAATTAGTTTTTACTCGGAAAGATCGGTTTTTAACTGTGACAAATAATACTCAGTAGTTAAACAAGTAACACATGCAACTTTCTCTGAACATACCAGTTTTGATCACATGGTGTCTTGTTCAATATGCTGAACATTATGAGGTGCAATTACTCTCTTAAATTTGTCCTAGTTTTGGCTTCTGGCATGCCAGCTATAAAAGCTGGATAAACGTTAACGTAAGGTAGTTGCAGGTGCAACAACGTAAAGCTTGCTGCAGTGCTTCTTGTGCCCATACGCCATGGCGTTAATCAGATTTTCAGCATTCTTCAGCAACTGGCATATAAAATAAAAAAACCAGATCAATTTAATAAAGTCGAATATTGATCTTTTGATTTGTGTGGTAGATGACACACCACATTCAAGCGACCAACTCTATTCACAATTTTAAAGCAAGATTCCTACACTAGAAGTTTTCGTCGCTTACATTAATTAAATAGTCCAGCCGTCTTATTAGATAATTATCATATTAATAATAATAAGTTTAATCACAGAAAAAGAGAAATTTGGCACCTGGACTAATAATTCTGTCCATATAATTTTTCGTTTTAATATATCGTTTCATAGCAGGATCCGTTGAGGACATCCTTTGAAAACAGAGATCAGATGCTACGTGGGATCTGTTTGGAATAAAATATAGCCAAACGACCATAAATGGGATCAGAATCCGTTCAGAATAACCTCATTTTAGATTGATTTATTAAAACTTTTAGAGAATAATAAATTATAAATAAATTGTGAGTGAAATTATTTTAGTTCCCCAGATTATTGGAATAGTGCATCGTCACGTACTCGTATATAATTACTAATATGTATTGAGGGCCCTATCTCCGCGTTTTGTTTTCAGCTTACCTACAACTGTATAGTCTATGGGTCATAAAATCGATTTGCCCTCAAATGACATTGTAAATGTCACGCAACATTACAACATTTTATTTCTTTGTACATACCTTGATAGTCAGTTGATAGTTGCAGCGTAGAAATAATATTGAAAAGATACAGATATAGGACTCATTTTAATATTATTATTTTTTGCAGTAATATATTAAATTCTTTTTCATTTTTCGACTTATGACTACTCAAACTCTGAGAAGCGAAAACTCGGGACAGGGCTTTCCAAATACATTTAATTTTATTTTCACTTGATTTAAGCAGACTAGGGCAAAACTTATAAGTGAGCTAGTCTTACCAATCAAACAGCCTATCTATAACAAATATTACTATCTTATTTCCTACAGTTAATTCTTACAAGTCTCGTGGGAAGATTGGCAACTGTTTCGCAAAGTTTTTCTCGTATGTAACCATGGTCAGACACAAATAGAAATATACAAAAAGTAACTGGATGAAGCCTCGCAAATTAATCTATCATTCCGAATACGGTTTTAATATTATGTAATCAATTGCTCACTTGTTTTAATCATCTGTTTTATATTTTTTTATTAATGTGGCCAATAATTATATTTAGTCCTACTTTAGGTACTTGGTGAAGGTACACTTGGAGATCAAATGCTGATGAATGATTTATTGCAACTCTGATACCAAAGCTTATGAAAATTTTCAGTTTGTTAAGATTCTATACTGAGCGCACACAGATTTTGTGCTAAACGTATTTAGTTTCTCATTTGCTAAGACCCGCGGTTTCACTCGCCTTTTTATTAGCCTTTAACCTGCCTCTAAAACTAGGCTTTAAAATGCGAAAAGATTATTCAGACCCGAACCAAAAAAATATTTAGCTTTCCATTATTATATTACCTATAGATAAGTGTCGAATGTCAACGACCTGTTCCCTAGTAATCAATTAGTATTAATGAAATTACAATGGCTTGAATGCGTGCTAACTTAGTATTTTATTGAATGAAATTATCGTGTGCAACTGTGCCATTAAAAAACCTAGAAAATATTATATTATGACTAATATTTAGTTTCAAAACAAACATGTTTTAATACATTTTATTGCATCACCTTAAGGTCGACTGGTAGAGAATGCCTAATGGCATTAAGTTCGCCTATGTACCTAAAAGTGCATGAAGTATTAAATAAATAAATAAAACTGATAGATGTTTCTTTTTTTTTTAGTTGTACCTCTTCTTTAATCCTAGTAAATACATAATTCTTTTTATACACTTTGCTTACACATGAGTCACGTAAATAAATAAAAATGTATTAATATGAACCATAAACATCCCTCCATAAAATAAAGACTGCTCAGTCTATGCCAACATAATATGTATGTATATGCAAACATTATGTTATTATATTTATGTGCCACTAATTCTATTCTGTTAGTGTCTATACAAAAAAGTCGTTGAGAATTGGGGCTCTGAGCTCCAGTTCTACCAGAAGTTCTACTAAAATATTACATAACACTAATTACTACAGACCTCTATAAGGATGTAATTTAAATATGGAAATGTAAGAACCGGAAAAAGGAACAAAAAAGAAGGGGTATGTTACGAAAGTGAATTTTAATACATTGTATTTAGTGACTATATTCACTAGTCGCGCATTCAAGATGTAGCTTATCTTTTAATTTTAGGTTTATTACAAGTAGCACCAAAAAAAAATGGTGTGTTTAATGTCGTGTTAATAAAACAAAACATCTTCTGAAAGTTTACCATGTTATTATACCTACTTTACTAATTAAACTAACATGTTTACTTGTAACTTTTTTCATTATTTCGTAATACAAAATAGCATTTACAAGGTACAGTAAATTTATTTATGCAATTAATTCACAACAGTACCTATGTACTTAATAAAATAAAAAACAAAATAAAAAATATATAATTAATGACGATGAAATACCAAACAATTGAATAAAAATATTAATAATATTTATGACATTAACTAGGCATTTAATGGAACATATTCTATTTACATATAATATTGAGTAAAAGTGATGAAGTATAAGTCAAATTATAATATTAAAGAGTCGATAGCTGTAATTCCAATACCTAGTTATTATACACTTACCTAGTTAGGTGCCCACCATACTTAGTTTGTAATATTACCAACATATACGTATATTTAAATGTTTAATAATACATAAAATAACGGCTTATAGTTTCGTGATGCAACAAAATATGTAAATGAAGAGATTTGAACAGTTTTTTGACATACGTTGATTGATTAACCCTGTGTTGGTCGGGGAGACTGTAGCGACCGGGATGGTGCCGGCGTCGCCCGGTCTGGCCACCGCGGCGCCACCGAGTCTCGCTGTTACTTCTGTGCTGGCTACGCAACTCCCTTTACAAAGACTTGTCTCGAAACATTGATTTTTTAAAGGGCTATGCCATACGGTTTGACCGATATTGAAAGCCTCTGATTATAGGTGTCTTAGTGTCATAAAAGCAACCAATTTGTTTCTGCATTAGAACTAAATCCCGCAAGTTATAGCAGTGGCCAAGTTGCCATGCCGATTGTTGATTCGACAACGAAACCGAAGCGAAGATTTTTATGTTATTAAACTCTGTTACATACCCGAGCAGCCATTACATTGAATTACTAATATCCAAAACCGCATAAATATGTAATGTTAGATACTCGTAACATTAGGGGCAGTCCGACATTCCGAATATATTTAGATTGTGATGAGTCACGAAGTATTCTTCTCATCGATGTTCCATATAGTCGGAAGTTTCTTTTAACTTACATAAATCGTGATGTTGCCAATGAGAGGTTAAGAAACTGTTATAACCATATCAGGGCCAGTGTTGGAATGTGTTAGAACTTTGTCAGTATCGTGTCAGATGTAATCCGACACCATATGAAATGAGGACGACGATTTACTTTATATCTTAAGTAGGTGTGCGCGAAATAGTTATACAGGATTAATTTAAAAGGATTGCGTATACTGAACAACTTATCCCAAGGAACATAAATCGAAATCCTAAAATGGAAAATTAACTTTTCATACAAAGTGACACGTCACGTGACTCATGTTTGTATGAAAAATTGATTTTCAATTTTAAGATTTCGACCTATGTTTGCGAGCAAAAGTTGTATGTGTATTAGGTATAAAACTTGATATACATGGAGTGCGGTAGGCTAAGTTGCAATTACAATAGTTTTCTTCTAGTTGTATATTTTCTTTGTTATTAGATTTGCGCGACCACGCTTACTGCACAATCGCTGAACTACGCTCTGAGGCTCAGACAAATAAGTTTATTTTATCCCTCGTGTGTTGGGAGCAGACATATGACATGACGTCTGTAGGAAAAGGAAACTGTGTTTTCTAGGCTATTCTCTTATTCAACTCTGTGTCTTTCTATATCACTGCTGCCCCCCTAGCCAAGTTACATTTCTACAATCGTTAACTATGATAGAAATCGCTTAAATTATATTAAATGTATTTAAGTGACATTTGATTTCGATAAGTCACGTGACCTAGACTTGTCACTTCCATACATTTGAGCGATTCGATTAGCTTCATCGCTTGCAGAAATGTCATTTGGCTAGGGGGGCTGATTAGACTAGCTAGACGATATTTATAACTATTTATTTAGCAAAAAAAAATACAAATAATAGCATTGTCTCTTTATTAATGTGAGTAGAATAATTATAAAATAATGTATATTTTGAAATTTAGTTTCATAACTGACTTCAGAACGGCCAATGAGCGATGAAAATGTATCCAATAGACAAATAAGCATACACTCAGAATCGCCAACACATAAACAAAGTCGCAAACTGTATTTACGATACTACTAGTATGTATGACAAATATGTATTGAACAGCGCCTTGCAGGCAACTTGCCAGACTACTGGCGAGCCAGTTATTTAATACAGCTTCACGCACTACTGCAATCTGTCAACAACATGATATCTTGCTGCATAATTATATTTTTATCTCTTAATGTTCAGGGGAAATCACCGCCAGGCACAGACCACAAAATTTCTCTCTTGTACGCGCGTACCTAGGTCTACTTCCCTGGTTTATTTTGGCAAGGTAGGTACGGGCCGCCAATAGGACAGTAGGTACAGCTGAATTAATGTTACCTCCAGGTCCATATAAACTGGAGTACAACTTACTTAAACTTTCAATAATACAGAATATATGACGCGTGGGCGTCGGTTACCACGGCAAATTATAGCCTATATTCTTCAATAAGTGGTAGTATAGTATATCTATCTAACAGCGAAATAATTTTTCAAATCGGCTGAGTAGTTCCTTATATTAACGCGTTGAAAGAAACAAACTCAGCTTTATAATATATAAGCATAGATATTATAAATCAAAGACTCATTATCCAGCCTTGTCAGTCGGACTGTACAAGAGCTACAGAACGAATTTTGATATGTTGTACACGAATAGAGTGATTCAGATTGTTGTGTAAAATACCAGTGCAAAGCCGGAAAGAGTCCAATAGCATCCAATAAAAAAAACTCATACACTCTGATTGATCACACGGTCGGTGACGTCATCGGGTACGTTGAAATAACAGGCGACTGTAATGGCAGGCAGTTTTAATTAAACAAATGGAGTTTACTTCAATTCCAACATGCTTAGTCTTAATTTATGGTCACGCAAAATAATAGTCTCACAGATACATGTGTACTTGTGATGGTGGCGACGCGACGCCAAATGAATTAAATGGATATTGTGTAGAGTAACTTATTGTTAACTGAAGTAGGATTGGCTTTTTTTCAATGTTCATTTGGACAACTGTAATGACAAGCTAACGTATCCGTATAAAAATTGTGATTGTGTATTCATTATATCATAAGTGTAAATGTAGTTTTAAAATTGATTCCTTATGTTTTTATGACATTCATGAATCTTTTTAGAACCCAAATTGTAAAGGCAACTAATGGTGCAAATACTGCGTATAATTTGCTAGCTTAATTTCACATCAAACTTTTTATTAGGGATCCCGAGCAAACTAAGGATTTACTTAAGTAAAACTAAACATTCGGTACGTCGTGCGCTCAAAAAGTTTTTACTGTCGTGCACTTTGCCAAGTTTTGACGGTAACTCGTATTCCAACTAACGACACTGTGTCATATTTTGCTTTCAACGGTATATTTTCCAGTTATTTGTTGATACGGCGTGAGTTCGTAAGAGTTTTATAGTGGAGCATCAAACCGAGCTCAATGCTGACCATAAAATGAACATATTTTAAAAGTGCTTGTCTTATTTTATTATCTGCATAAAAATGAGTTTTAAAATGCAAATTATCTAAAGTTTTATCACATATTAGTTGGACACTTCACTTGGTTAACTGTAGTTTGGTAACGCAATATCAAAGCCTGCAGTCACTCAATATATAAGGCAAACTTTGTTTCACCTAGAACGGTCTAGAACATGACGATATCAGACTTGGTGACGTCTATGCGTCGCTCGATATTTCGCCTGAATTAATGGTACGGTAAATGCGCTTTTGACAGACAAATTGTAGATTCAGAAACTGATATTAGACGTCAGAGAATATTGCTTTGAAGCCATTATCCATGCTGAAAATGAAAAAGGATCATTTATCTATAGAAATAATTCAAAATAATAACATAATATTACGATCGCATTTTACTTTTTGTCGAGTTAAAACATGAATGCATTGCTTTTTTTTTTATCGCGAATAAACTTTGAACACAATGTAACTAAAATATCTTAAAATCTTCAAGCAATAAGTCAATTAAAGTCAAAGTATTTGTATATAGCCAGCATGAGATCAGTACAGGAGCGGCTTCAACCAGGACTGTTTCTTTCTGCAGTGTAATTTTCTTGAATATAACCCTCACATACACTTTTGACCTTTGCTTGGGAGTTAATAGGTTAATGGGAAAGAAATGTATTTGCAATTTGTCGCCCCAACGTCGCCTAATGCTTGCAATTCTACTCAATCCAGCTCGTAAAGTCGTTAAACAAAGGCTTTAGTATGTTTCTATTATGACTTAAGAAATATGTTAGTGCATTATATATAATTTTACTATATTGATCAAACCTCAAAAGACTCAACAACTTAGAAATCTATTTATTTATTGACGATCAAACGGAAACCAGCTACATCAATGTGGATCTCTTAAAATTTTGGAATGAATACTCGAGAAGAATAATGTTGTGAAAATGTGATGGTATTCGTAAAAATGTGTATAAACAAAAGAAAATGAATACGAATGGGTGAATAGTGGTGAAGTGGTTAATAGTTTTATAAGCAATGACTTGAGTGTGAAATGAGAGTGTGTTCACGGAGACGCCGAAAGCGAAGCCGGCAGGATGCAGATGATACTAGTAGCTGGAGGGTGAGTTGTCTATATATTTCCAGGGGACTTGTTCACTAAGTCCACGCGGTTAACGTGCTGTAACGTGGCGGGTTAAGAAAGGATATAACCTTTCTTAATGCCTAATGGCCTAAAACGTATACACTAACACTACCCGGTACCCGGTTCTCTGAGCACATAAAAGACCGACGACCGAAAAACGTCCGGAATTATTGAATTATAATATAATCTGCGATATGCAACGTTATTTTGTTTGGACTTACATACTTAGAATTAGATACTTACCTACCCCCTAGAAAAACATACTTTGCGTTTATAGAAATTGTCTCGCTCATCAAAATTTACTGATTATTTTCTTAGGATACTATTTCTTTTAATCGTAACGTAAAAATATTGTATAATATAAAAGGTATAATAAAAAAGTACAAGTAATAAGAATGGTATGAAAATATTTTTATCAAATTATCTAGAGTAAACTTTAATCCCCATTCGGCAAATAAAATATTCCAGCTAAATCGCGAAGTGGTATTTTAAATACAAGACAGATTAATCTGTCCAAAACTGTACATAGAGAATCGGTTGTTTTGTTTAGACATGCTGTTTTTGTAAAAAGTGAGGCGAAAACCACTTTCGGCTTTCACTCGGAAAAGGTCACGAACAACTGAAGTTTAACTAACTCATTCGATTGTTCGTGACATACAAATAAAAGGGGCCGTCACTGTTCTTCATTATTATTGTGCACAAGTAGTCGAAGCTCACACTCGACTTTAAATTTAAATGAAATGATTATTAATTTATTTCTGCAAGCAGAATAACATATCATCACTTTTATAATATGCCAGACTTTTTTTGAGCTCGCTTGTGTCGACATTTCCTAACTGGCTACCCTAAGAAGAAATGTCCAAACAAACACAGGAGTCATAGCCTATTTTAAATTCCAAACAATAGTAAAAGAATATTATTGAGTAAATAAATGTAGGGTCTTTTCTTGACTGGCCTTTTTAAGAATTTAAATTACTGTTTATTTCTGTGCTGCAGTTCCTTCACCTCTCATAACTAGGTCATTCACACAGCTTCGTGTGGGAGACCACATGACGTGAGTATAGAGTCAGTAACTTGAAAAACCGTGCATCATGAAAATTAATTTTACAGACATTAATTTAGCAGCTTTTATTGCTTTTAAACCTCGCCGCAGCTAATCTTGCCTTGAAATAGGCGCATCAAATTTTAATTTAAATAATAAAAATAATTAGAAATGGTTGACAAAATTGTTCCTATTATTTTGATCTCAACACCAAATTAATGAATCGACCATGGCAAACAAAATGACACCATCTCAAAGGTGTAGGTATATATTCTATCGTTGGCAATAATAACTTTTGAAATCGATAAGCAATTGCCAGAGATATCGCATAGCAAAAGTACACAAAAAAAAGTAAATTGAGAAAAAAAACCATCCATTCGAAAATAAGAATTCAGATTCAGATTCAAATATTTATTTTGAAAACATAAGTGTAGTACATTTGAAGGTCTTATATAATATATTGAACGCTACAGATGCATACAAATTTTAGATTTGTGGAATATTACAAACAAAGAATACAAAATTAACAATTCAATTAACAAAATCATTTATTCCAATTTACAATTATAGATATATCGAAATCGAAAATCGTTGCAGTTCAGGATCAAATCGTGTAATTTATAGTAACATTTCGAAAGTAGAATCTGATTAAGGACTCGTTTTGATTTTGCGAGAGGCATGCTTTTAATATTGTCAGAACATTCATTGTTTCATCTCTGACCGTCACACTCCTATCAAAATAAATCATTTGGTCTCCTTCATTTTGAGAGGATGTATCATTCAGGAGTAGTGTAGTATATACCTACTTAGTACTGAAAACACCGAGAAACTCATTTCAGGTTCAGGACCGTGTTGGCTTTTACTGTCGGCGTCGGCGGCATGCAGTACCTATGTACCAACCTAATTGGATCTAGTGCTAGGATACGCAAGAATTGATCACGTCCGCCTCTCTCAGCTGCTTCACTAGTGTTCCTGGTTTTGATTGAAGTTTTATTTTATTCTGCATAAAAACGATACGTGCTTACTGCCTTTAACGTTAGTGGTTGGAGTTATAAAACCTGAGATGTGTTTTTCAAGGTTTAACAAGCTGCGAAACTTTACAGCTATTTTCAAGACGGATTCAGTTTATTCTCCTAAGGATTCTTTTGTATATTGTTATGATCTCTTGTACTAGAGAAATCTCTGTATAAATAGTAATTTCTGATGCATTCGATATATCCAAATCAAATCAAAATAAATTTTGTATTTAACATGACAATGTGTCTTTCAGACGTTAAAAGACAATATTAGTGCTACATGATAAACCTTATTAATTATTAATTTATTTGTAAAATTAAATAAAATTGTCTACAATTCTAGAAAGAGGCATTAAAAAATTATTTAACACTGTAGTAGGTACGTAGTAGTACGTAACATCTAGTGTTTAATAGCTGCTTTAATTTTTTCTTAAACATTTCAATATTAAATTTAACTCATGGTTTGAACTGTGAAATTTAATGGTCGTCTGCAAAAAATGCCATCAATATCTCTGCTGATACAAGACAAACTACAAGTAATAGTGGCTTTTCTTAGATGTCCCCAATTAATTTATTATAAAATTTTCTTTTATAACCACTCATAAAGAATAGCTATGTATTTCTATACATGCATTATGAGTACCTTCGTAGTTTTTGTTCCATTCATGACGTTTTGTCTCAAGTCATCCAGTAAGAGATAGACAAATAAAAAGTTTGCTAATATATAAAATCTAGTCAAAAGTGAACTAAGCAGCAAAATTGTTGCGCAGAAAACTGCAACAGCGCAACTATAAAAACTTATTTCCAACACTACAATGTATTTTATGAACTTTGTTTCCGCGATACAGTTAGTTACATTGTTTCCACTTTATACAGACAAGTTGTAACTTTTATATAAAAGCAGCCTGCTATTTTCCCACTGTATAGAAGTGGCCCTTCAAGCAGCCTTTAATCAATGTGAGTGATTTCAGACTACTCTATCGAGGTTCTGTTCCGATGTTACCTTTTTGTTTAATACTAATCATCGACATATTACTTTATAGAAATGACATCTACATTTTATCAATTAAGGACAAAAAATTAAATTGCTAACTAAAATTTTTGTTATTTCTATTTCATATAGGAATCGAATAATACCTGAAACCAAATATTAACAATAATCTAGAAATCAATAATTAAAGACAATAATTATATTACTTAAAACTTTTGGAGAAAATAGAAATGACCTTAGAAATAAGAAAAATAAATAAAATGATAACATTTTAGGGAAGTAAATTGGAAACGCAGTTTATCTTTAATGCAATGCAAAATCTATTCAAGTGTTTTAAGCGTATCAAATCAAACTGTCAAAGTGAAATGTCAGAAATGGTAACATCGCTCGCGATGAATGAAGTCGTCGCTAAATGCCCTGTTATTACTTATTGCCAAGAATTTCTCCTGAATATTTAATTTACTTGGCAGTCAATAAATGAAGACTCTGGGGGCCGCATGACAACTACTTTTTTTAAGTATGACACCTTGTCGGCAATTAGTGTTACAACACTTTAAACGTAAAGTTTTTTAGTTCACGGTGTGAATGTCTATTAATTATGGATGTGTCAGACTTGCGCCGATTAAAAACACACCGGTTCCGTCCTTTTCCGAGTCGTGGAGTCGCTTACGTGTCCTTAGTGGGGTAACGTGCACTTTCTGCTAGCTCATAATACCGACCAATTAATAGGTATTAAAATCACATAGGAACATTGCTCACTTTTCATTTATTTAATTCTATATAATATAATAAAAAATAATTATCGATTTTGTTAGACTCTTGCGGTTGACGTCGGCTCGAAGGGTTTCGCCTTTAGCTAATAATTGTAGCTTAACTTGATAAACTAAGCTAATATTAATTTGATATTTTTGATATCGGAATATAGTCTTCCTCAAACTGTCTTGGTTTATCACTAGTTGGGCTAAAATTATAATCTAAAAAACATAATAATTATTGTTTTCCACCTTTTATTTATGAATTCATTCAATAATTATCATTAATTTACTGGCGCTGATCCAATGAGTCAGGGCCTGCGTTCGTTCCAAACCACTAACGTATCTACAATTTTAACAATTTTTTTTTTAAACAATTTAAAGTTGTCATGATAAGCAGAAAGATGACTCGTTTCTCAATCAGTTTTAGGATCAAATGTTCTGACATTAACGCGAGATTGATAATACTGGCTAATATCTGGATGTATGAATACGCTTTACGATGATGCACGGCTATCACAAGAATGTTGAAGTGCGTAATGTGTGAATATTGTAATTGCTACAGTTTAAGAAGTAATTTATTATTCTTCACACACATCTCACACTGATTACATTGATTGTGCCCTGTTTCCTGTAGAGCTCATAACGTAGTCCATCATAATATAACGATATAAATATAGATATTGTATAGATATATCAAAGGATATCAAAAACACAAAAAAAGGAGATCGATAAACTTTCTCTTCTGCACATACGAGTACATTTGACACATAAAAATAGCATTAAAACATGAGCCTTAATTACGGTACCACAGAGTCTCTTATTTATCTGTGGGTATAAATCACATCACGTAAGTGGACTCCATTTATGATGCGGTTCGAAATCGACACCTCAGGTCAGAATTGGCAACGAATCTCCTGGACTGTCCTGGACAGGATACTCCATTTCTTTTCGGTCCAGACTCTGTTTAGTGATTTCCGAGCTAGCTTCTGACCAAGACAGTTCCTGTCGAGGGAGAGTTGTTAGGCGTTAGGCTACATCGTTGTCTTCCTATAACTGTCTCCGACTAAGTCGTTAAATTTCGCTAGTTAGAGGAAAGACACGCCAGACAAAGTTCTTTTCGGATTTTATACCTATTAGCCAAATGGTTATCATTGTGCATGCGTAGTCTTCATCAGATTATATTATATTCATTCGCATTATGAAGCTAGTAACAGCGGCACGATCTTTCGGAGACTATTCCTAGCAAGTATACCGGAATTGATTTAATTGGTGTAGTTAGGCTAAAACTCTAAAACACGCTACGAAAACTTCAGGGTGGTGTTCAAAAATTTCACATAAAATAAATCAATAAGTATAACGACTTACATTTAATAAATAGCACAACTAATTACAAAATGTCATTTTCACACCACTAACACAACGGTCAAAGTTCAGAAACAACCGACCTAATTTGGAGTTCAAATATTAATGGATCTTATTTCATAGTATATGAAAAACCACTTATATTTGGCCTCGGTTTTAGCCCTTAATACTGGAGAACTACGTTGTTGTGGCGCCATTAAGAGAGTGTGTTAAATTAAGTAGAAATGGTTTCTATGAGGCAAAAATTAGTGAGAGGAGGGACACATTTAGTAACCAAAGGTACGGAAAGCTGACTATTATGTACCAAAGGTATCGTACAATATGCACACAAAAACCAACTCTCTCTAGAGAGTATTAGAGGTAGATACACGTTTCCTCAAATTAAACCTCAAATTGGTATAGGTCACCACGCTGATTACCACTATGCGCGACGTGCTGCGGGTTCGATCCCCGCATGAGACAAGCATTAGTGTGATCCACCAATGCTTGTTCCAAGTCTGGGTGTTCTTTGTGCATGTGATTTGAATGTTTGTGAAACCCCCGCGACACAAGGATTAAATTCCTTAGTGAGGGCGTCGTTTTTTTTAATAAAAAAAAAAGCCTTTTAGAAACACTACCAAAATAGTTCTCAATTTTAGTCAAGAAATGGGATTGGATTTCGTCGATTCGAACTGTTCTGATGCAGATTTCATAAAAGCCTTTGCATGTATTTCGTCTGACGTGTAGCCGGTGCCAACAGGATTGAATGACACTTTTAAATGAACGAACATACCTCGGGATGGACTTCCAAAATTGTATGAAACTTGCGCGTAGTTTCCAAAATACCCTTTCAACTGGTACATACATGGAATCTTCAATGATCTCATCAATTAGGAATTTTGTATATTGAAATCCAAACAATGTCGTGACCATACAATTATTGTCTATATTTCTAAAGCTATCTGGTTATACAAGTCTGAACATGTAAATTCTAAAAATTACATTCTAAAATTCCTGCAGTATAAGGTTTTTTTAAGTATTGACTGATGTAATAAACTTAATTTCATCTTTTGCAATGGAATAAACAAACCAAATTGATAAATTGTCTTTGTCCACTGCCTTAGTTTTGTTGATTGTGTCACGATACACTCTCTATAGTCATCATACTCGACACGTGTAGTACACAGTAAATGTTTACGAGAAAACCCTTACTTCGCACTGACTGAATAAGTGATACGTTTTTATCCGCAAGCCCTATATGGTTTTAGTCGGAAACGGGAAATTTCTGTACGCAGATTTTCGTTGAATCCATATAATAAGGTCCACTTGGACTGAGACTGAAGTAGGTAACATGTCCAACACGGCTAGAGAGGGGTATATGATCAAAAGCATGTGCTGGCATTGGCCATAATATGCCAATTCAGAAAATTAACCTATTGACAGACCAACCACATAAAGCGTGGTTTAACCTTTGTAAATGTATCGGTGTCGTATTTGGTCATTAATACTTTGGTCCTTGCTTGAAATAGTAATTACTGAATATGTTTAGTAAATTAAATTTTAGCTATATCGCATGATAATAACTCTAAACTCATATTTTTCGCAATGTACCACCATATCCATATTATACAGTTTGGACTTTCAAATGAAAAAGAGGTCTATTATGCCCTAATGTTACGTAAGCGACTCTTCAGTGGAAAGTTTCAGCAAAGATCAGTCTCTATTGCTTTTTTTCATCTTGTAAGTTTTAAAAACTTTACATACGTTAAAATCATAATAATTGACAGTAAGTTTTATCTAAAGTACTTGCCTTTATCCTTTCTACTACTTACTTTCCTTCGTACTTTCACAAACAACTAAGAAATTATTTCGAACTCTCTGACGTCAAATGTCATTTATAAACGTATGGACAGAAAAGGAAATTATAACCTTACTTTGAAATTCATAAATACTGATTTGGTAGTTCTATGTTCTTATTATTGACCTATACGTCTTTTTCAGATGATTATCAAACGAATTATTTCTACTTCGTTTCAAAGACATCCCTGCTGGCAGAGACTTGAAAAAAAATTGCTTATCTGTAAAGTCGATTTACGTACGAATAATAAAATTGGTGGAAAACTGTTTAATGTCTTTTCTACTCGGACGCATCGGCCGATGGAATGGAAGAGAGACAAATGCGTCACAAGCCGGACGCTTAGGCCGATCGCGCTTTAAAAGACATTCAGATAATCTCAAATCTCATAACTAGTAACTATGAGACATCCCTCTGGCAGCGTGCGACTGAGTCACGAATTTTCACTAGTTCAGTTGCAGTGACGTGTCGCGCTGTAGGCAAGAGTGTTGCAGTAACTTCTCAGCCAAGATTTCGATCCGTGATACCAAGACGAACAAGACGGAAACATTGTAGCAGTTCTATTATTTCAAGTAGTTTGTGAAACTATTATATTTATTGTTACTTAAAGGCACGGGGAATTCGTTAAGGTTAGGCAAGGGGAAGAAATATCATCCACTGGATGCTTGAAACACTTTCATCGAATTCACCACTGCAATGGTGGCGTACCCATTGACAGAAACCAGAGCGGTCTTATAAATGGTGAATACACAGATAACGAGTTGAAAATGAACGCTGGTTGCACCCACAAAAAGTATCACGTTCCACCTGAGCCATGAGTGAAAGTGAGAGCGTGGAACAAGCGAACAGACACCATATTATTATAACTGGCGTTAAGTAAACTTCATAAAATAAAAATGTTATCTAGAATATGTAGCAAGGTAGTGAATTGAAGATATCCATGGAAAGTACTCAAAATATTCAAAAAGTTTATAACTCGACTTGCGAAATAATGATACAACTCGGCGCTTTCAATATTTCCTGAAACTTCAGAGTTCAATACTTTGTTTTTGAAACTAAAAACGTTAAGTGGACAACTTTGAAGTGCGCCAAAGGAAAATATCGCCTGCAACAACTTTATCTGGAGATTTTCAATGAGTATGCAAATATTTTCATCGAAACTTTTTTTTTAAACCTGGGTAGCTCACACCCTGTCACCTGATCCCAAACTAGGCAGAGCCTGTACTATGGTGACCAGACAACTGATAAACATACTTAAATATTTATAAATACATACATATTATACATAAATTACACCCAGACACAGAACAAAATTAAATGATCGTGATCATCACTCAAGCATTTGTCCTGGGTGGGAATCGAACTCACGACCTCTGGCTTAGCAGTCAGGGTCACTAACCACTAGACCAATAGGCCAGTCAATCGAATCGATTTTACTAATTGGTACTCTGTGGTCTTAAAACTCAGTACTTAGCGCTGTTTGCGGTTTTAAATGGTACCAACGTGGCTTTATAGCTTTGCTAGCCCTGCATTGGTTTAAAGACTTCGCTTAGCCTTCGAGGCATAGACCGCTGTGTTGACTGTGATGCGCTGTTGACTGCTTGACTGGTTAGTCAAAAAGTTACAACCAACAACAAGGCAACAATGCTTTACAAATATTAACTCCTAAGTATTGAAACTGAAAAAATATATAAAGTAATTCAGTTGTCAAAATATTCTTGAATTCACCGGAGCTGCTGGTTTGATGAACATTTCAAATGTAAAAATAAAACTTCTTCAAAGCAATGTGTGGTGGTCTCCTAGGTAGCAGTACTAAAAGATTCTTGCGGAGTCCATACTAGGCAATTAAAATATTTTTCGCAGTTACGAGTGTAAAATTTTGTACATTCTTAGTTAGTTCAGGATAGATAACCCTATCGACCGACAGGCAAAAGTCCGGCTTTCGAGTCAATTATCGGGACCAAGCAAGCTGATGATCGACTAACTAGACCTACGGCCCAGTATGATCAATAAGATTATCCAGCTTTATATCCAAATAATCTTACTTAAGACTAGAAAGCACAATTGTTATTTTCGGATTATTCAATTCCATTCAATTTAGAATATTATGTCAAAATGTTAATCCGCATTTAACTAGCGGAAAATTTTGCTGCCATTAGCCATCTCTGTTAAATGTCAAAAGGACGGTTTCCTTTGATGGATATACAATCTTATTCGTGTGTATATTATGGGTAAAATTGAATTTTGGAAGGGATATGCTTTATTTTTTTTAATATGTTTTGTATTTCGTTTTGCTTAGTACAACATAATTGACTTGTGAGTGATATTCATGAATATTAAACATACCGAAAAAGAAAACTGATAAAGAGTGAATTCCTGCCTCTTTTGTGCATTGATTTATTTTACACGTATGAGTGTATTAAAAATGATTAAATAAATAAATACGATTGTTTTTAAAATACAAGGTGTCTTTGACACTCCATGGGTATATCAAAATTAATAACACAGCCATCGATGTATGCAGCACAAAAATAAACCGATTACCGACACCCAATACTGAAACATTATGACCTTCAGAATAACAACTAAAAGCCCGGGTAGGTACGCAACGCACCCGGCTCTCTCCGTAGTATTAAGTCCCTATATTGCCAGTAGTCATTTATCGGAAAAATCCAATTACGAGGAGAACAGCGTTTTTTTGAAGCGAATAACAAGTTTGCCTGAACTTCGATTCGGAATTTCGAACCTCAGAGACGTTGGTGGTTTAAAGCCGTGTTTATTGCATCTGGCGTGGCGTAAGATCGTCAAAGAAAAGCTGACTACTCCACAACGGGAGGTTCACGACCCCCCAGTGAAGTGAGAAGCGACGCGAGGATGAGGATTGCATTTGGACGAGAGGCAATATTAAAACGTATACAATACTTTCATACTAATGTAGTGGTGGCCTAGCGGATCAACGACCGGGTTCGCATGCACATGGTTGCAGGTTTGAGTCCAGGCAAGTACCAATGTGACTTTTTCAAAGACATAAGTACTTTCTTAATAATTCTAAGACTCCATTGACAAACGGTGAAGGAAAAATCGTGAGTAAACATGGATTCCAAAAATTGGAATCTAAAATCGCCAGCCCGTAATGAGCAAGCGTGGTGAGGTCTGGGCCCAGTAGTGGGACATTTATTGGCAGGTATTATACAATAAAATACTTAGTAATACTTATACAACGCTAAATACTGACTTCTATACCGAAGAAAGGCAAACGTTACATTACTTCATAATATATACTCATGCAGGCAGCAGCTCGGCGACATAAGTGATCCAATTCAATAGACAGATACAATCGGTATCTCGTTAATTAAATTTCACGGTGCGTCCACGATATGAGCTGTCGCTTCATTAACGGCAGTGGACACAAAACCACGGCTGTACTTGGTCACACGGCGAGCCTTCAATCATCGCTGGTTTAAAATTAATATTATTAACAATTGTTGATCGGCAGAAGATTTGGCATTAACTTTATTATTTTTTAAATTTAACCATTTCCATTTATTTTTTAAAGAATATGCACTTTTGTCAAACAGCAAATGACGAAAGAAATATAATAATAATACCGGCCTATAAACGTCCCACTGCTGGCCACAGGCCTCTTCTCATATAGAAAAGGAATGAGCATTGATCACCACGCTCGCTCAATGCAGGTTGGCTTGACGAAAGATAAAAAAAACTAAACATTATTGTATTGATGTCTTATATTTTAATATAAGACATCAATACAATAATGAATATAAATAAGTCAAAGCTCGAATGCTACTATTACTATAGACTCAGTCAATCCAAGAAATTGGCTCACAAACGTCTATTTACATTGAACTGCTACGGTCCATGCCCGCATAATCGCACTATTCCATATGTTCGCGTCACAGATGGAAGTTACACTACAACTCATTCGCATCCAAATCGCAAATTTAACAGCTTTTATGGCAGTATTTAAAACATATCTCCACCATTAGAGCGGCGAGCGAGCTGCAGATGGCGTTGCCGTGATGTTTTGTGCCTCTGCCTGGCTCCCGTTGCCAAGAAGTTTGGCAACACAGAGTGTAATTCTCCGCAACACGTTATAGGCTATGCACTGAGACGTAGCAGGCGGTAACCCGTGTTCGGACACGAGTGAGCACGTTATCGGGCGGTTTAACTGCCAGTTTGAGTCCACGCTACGGTCGGAAGTTCTTTGTGTGATATAATATGATGCCGTTTCAGATGGTGCTTTTATACCATCCGGGTTATACGCATTTGCAGTCAAAAACTCAATGAACAACAAAATGGTTTTGAAGATTTTTTTACTCTTCGTACCTATAACTGATATTATGAGTAGGTACCTAACACATATAACTGTACTTGAATATACATACAAATAAACGCTTCAAAAGTTTCTACTAGCATTTTTTTTTATTTACAATGGATATTGAAATCTTGAAAAATTGTTAATCGTGCGTTCCGTAAGGTCAGTGATAGAATGAGGGTGCTGTATTTATTTATTTATAGATAGATATATTTGACCCTGCCAATCAGAGTGGAAAAATATGAATAATTCTACGCTTATATAACCTTCAAGGGTTGATAGACTCATAATTACTAATTCATGATAGCCATTGCTTCCTCGATCATGAATTAGTTAGATACCCTATTTTTAATTACCATTACTGTACGAGCTATTTTTATGAAACTAGTTAATTTAATAAATAAAATAAATTAATTTGGTCAACATCACATACATTGCTCCGAATCTAAAGTACCTAAGCAGCTTAAGCACTTGTGTTATGTAATCAGAGACAAAGAAGGTGCCACAAACACCCAGACCCGAGACACTGTGGAAAAGTGTTTTTTTTTATACATTAATCCGTCCGGGGATCGAACGGGGGTCCTCAGAGCTACTGACTCCCTGAAAACCAGTGTGTACGCCACTCGACCACGGAGGTCCTCTCGTTAATTCCTTAACCTCAGAGCTAGAGGAAAAGCTTGACCAAGGTTGTCATAAAGTATCGAGGATGAAGATAATACAATAACCCAGACTTTGAATGGCAGCATCGACTGTAAACAACTTCGTCAAACGCTTCTAAGGTTTCCTAGACTGATGTACACTAGTGAACACAGTGCATGAATTCCTCTCCTTGTGTCCATGTTTGTATCGAGATCTAAAAACCTTCGAATTTTGATTCACCATCGACTGAAGACAGTTTGATTAAAAAGGACGAGATGCTGATTTTTTAAATGGAAGTCGATCAATCAGTGTCCCGAAAATACCCATAATACTGCGTAAAATGACGGCTCATTTAAGAGTAAGTTGGTACACCAAGTAATTAAGTATTAACCTACTGGTTTTGCACGTTGGATGCTAATCGGATTTACTGCCTGCGTAATTTTGAACTGTTCAAAATGGTTGCTGGACTGTGCAACGCTGCCGAGTCCGTGTAACATGCAGCATTATGGTCCGTGGCTATTCAGAGTGACGACTTTAGGCGTTAATTGGCGTAGACTCCCATTCAAATCGGCGTCTATTGAAATCGGAAATCCCAATGCCGGTGTCCACCTGCAATTCTGAAATGCAATATCGAGAAATACTGTGTTCAAAACTAACTTAAAATTAAACGAAAATTTCTAAGGGGTGCACCACGGAAGGTTTAAGTGAAAATTACTGCACTGGTACAGTTCACACTCCACACAAATATTTTAAAGGCAAAAGCTTGTGAGTGTGTGTGTACCTATGTGAATGTGTTTTAGCTTATAGGCAAGAGTTTGTATCCCGAGAAAAAAAGCTTCATCAATTGTCAGTGTAATTGGTAATGCGCTGGTAATAACGTGGGGCGCAGTTAGTCTCTTCGTAAAAAAGGCTTTCAATTCGTTCTCTTTATCTATTATAATAGGGGCAAAATTATTTCTGAAAGGGCACCATACCTAGGTAGGTAGGCCTCCTTCATACCTATTTTTGCTGATTTCATAACAATAAAGCCTACACACACTTCGGTTAAAAATAAGAATCTAATGAGACCAATTCAAACTCGGTCAAATAGTAAAGGCTACAGGAGGCCACAATAGAACGGATATATTTATACAAACCCACATATTAAATTATGACACTGCTACGTACCTACTCGTACATACGTACCTATGCGTATAAACATTATTCTCATTCTTTGTCAGTCTTGTAAAAATTGCACAAATTTTGCAATCCTTTTTATTTTACAGTCTTCTGTCTTGCACAAATCTTGTCTATACAGCGCCATCTGTGCAAGCTATAGAGAACGACTATTACACGGAGCGCCACCTATGCAAACTAGAGTAGAACTGACGCACCCCGCCTTCCTGTGCCCGTTATGAAAGCTCTGTTCTGTGTACGTTCCATACTTCACTACTAGGTGGCGCTATAACTGTTTTCAATCTTGGGGCTTTTACAGTCAAAGCGCCATAGAACTTTCATGTAAAAATAGTTCTGCTACTTGCTACAAGATGTCGCTGATTGTATGCAGCAATTATATCGACTGGTCGAGTACCAACGCCACGTACATCTTGCAAATAAGTATTTCTATGACGTCAGCAATGCACAAAGAGAATTACCAGAAATGATGCGATGCCCATATCTTTTACTTTTTGCCTAGTTTAACGAAAATATAGGGACTTTTATGCAAACAAGTTTTTTAGATTTAGGGGTTGAATTAAGTTGTCGTTAGTTTACAGAGTTTTTGGGTTATCCTTTGCGGCTGTTACGTAAGTAAAACACTAGAGGACAAGTTAATAAAACGGTCGCGTGACTCTTTAGAGTTTGCACAGGCCTGTTATAAATACGGGTAGCATTAAACAAACGTATTGAATAAAACTACGAAACTTAATTGAACCTTTCCGGTGCATGAAAAATTATGAAGATCGCCAACAAAAACTATTATTGTTAAATAGTAGATATATAATAATTTATTTTAAAAAGGTCTGGCGATGTAAGTACTTAACCTTGTAAGCATGATTATATCCCTGAAAAGCTGATGCATTAAAACAAAAGAACATCATTGTTGCTATTAGAGTAAGTGCCATTTAAACAATAATTGCTATCGGTCCAGTATTTTTTTTTTGGCCGGTAAAAATGTAGAGCCAGTGGGATATTTTTCTGCATTATGTGTACGTAGTCCAAAAAGGATATTTGGGGCGTACCGGCTGAGAAGTTTTAGTGCTACAGCTCGCTAACTAGCATGGCCGTAGCACTGCAGTACTATTCTGCGGTAATTTATCACAACAGAAACTAGAATTAAATAAATATTTACACTGAAATTTTCCACTCATTATTTTGTTTACTCTCTTTAGGATATTCGTAGATTTATTTACCATGTTCGTAATATTCGCTATGATTTTGAACAAGTAATTATGTTCTATATAGATATTGGGCCTTTATTAATTGCTCGTAGAACACAAAATATTAGTTCAGAATTCTATTTTTTAATTAGACCTACAAAACCTTATTGAAGTTATGAAATAATTTAACATATCTACCATAAAAATGAGTTATGTAATTGTTAATAATTATAATTTTTAATATACCTAATATTAAAAATTGTTATTTAGTTTCGCCGTGAAATTGCGATAGACATGTAATTTCACAATATACTTGTATGATATACGGAAGTATGCATGAAATGGAACGTATCATAACCTCTGCTCAGCTGATATTTTGCGCTAATAGGTATTATAAGGCGATTATAAGCGATAATATTCGTGCGCTTTCAAAAAACAATTTGTTTACGCACGATATTTAGTTCACATCGTACCTTCATAATGTAGGACCATCATTGATACTGAGCTATTCTAATTACAATAAATTGTTCATTGAAACACAACAGACCAATATTTATTAAATTAATGCGATCCATTGCGCTGAAAGCTGTTGGAGCGATAGTTTAATTGATTCGCTACGTGTCAATAGTTTAAAAACATTCATCCAGAGAGATAATAAATTTGTGAAGGATAACTTTATGATTTTATTTAAAAGCCGTTACTGAGTGATTTACAGACATTATTTAGGGTGAATTGGTAAAGATAAACTTGCAACACACAATCTTAAGTTTATTGATGTGTTTGTGAATCGTGACATTCGGTGTTAACAACTTGATTATAAAACAACATTGACACATTCCACCATAGATGATTTTCAATTGATATTTTTTTATCTTAAAAGGAGGCAATGTTTTTTATTACAGTCCCCAGACGGTATGACTTCTTCGACACTTATAATTTTATTACAATCATTTTTTAACAAAACTTCTATTGATTACACAAAAAAAAACAACTTGTTTCTTTCTGGAATGTATTGGTGGAAAAATCCTGTTTATGAGTTTGTCGTATTGAGATAAACAGACGCTGAAGGACTTTTTTATTATATGTCTAGACATGTATAAATGTAGAAGTTAGATATTACAAATGACAGGCATTAATAAGGAAGATAGTGTGTTAGAGTTACTTTAAAATTTAACGTGCAGCTAGGCCATATCAGGTACTGTAATTTTCTTTAGTCATCGTGAATGAAGTCGCCGAACAATGCTAATAAAGAATAGATGTTGAGAAACAAGACATTCGATGTTAAAGTACGGAAACTCACGAACTACCTCTAATCATAATTGAGCGAGCATTTTCCTGACTATCGTCGGGTGGACGCTCACCAGATGTCACTGAACACCAGTCATTTGCTCGAAGCGACTTAACTACTCAACGTCACTGATATTTTAAGACACCGTTTGTGATACTTTTTAGAAAAGTTTATATTGTTTAGTAATATAGTGGAGTAGTGCAGTAAACAGTGTTATCTATACTAATATTATAAATCTGAAGAGTTTGTTTGTTTGCTTGAACGCGCTAATCTCAATAACTACTAAATCGAATATTTTTTTCACTGCCCACTTATTACAGAAGGCTATAAGTTATAATTTGTCGCGATAACGGACGCCCACGCGGGCGGAGTCGTGAGCAAAAGCTAGTTGAATTATAATTTGACTGATAAACAAGGGTCACCATCCCTTACCTTTGTCCAAAGTTCAACGGATCCAATCCCCGCATGGGATACAAATATATAAGTGATACATATTAAAAAGAAGTCGAGGTCTTATTTAATATCTCTCGGGACAACTCACACACGGCCATTTGATCCCACACAAGGCAGAGCCTGTACTATGGCAAACAGTTGGCAACTAATAACATACTCATAAATTTCTTAATACATATTTATTATACAGAAATTACACCCAGACACAAATTATCGTGCTCATTACACAAAGATTTCTTGGGAATCGAATCCTAGACCTCCGGTTTAGCAGTCAGGGTCTTTAACCTGTAGAGCAACAGGCCAGTTATTTGTGCATATGGTTTAATTTTACCGAAAAGTACATTTACGATCGCCCGTTCTAAACTAAATATTAAGAGACACGGAAAGTGTTAAAATAAAAATTAATAGTACCACCTCTCGGCTTTACTGAAAAAACTAACTTATACTGACATCACTTGTTTTTCTCTAGTATTGAAAATTGTTGCAATATTACACAATGTTTTCTCTTCAACTGAGACTTGTAATTTTATGCGTACTAATCATAAAGTTTGTGTAGGAACCTATTTTACGCACAATGACTTAACGCATTAGGACGAAATTTAGCACATAAATTATCTAAAGCCATTATTAGATATGACGCTATATACTTGTACCTCAAATCGTCCACGTGAACGGGAACTGCGCGGGTGAAATCGCCGAACGCAGCTAGCACCAAAATAATTCATATTATTAGCTGCACTACTCAAGCCTTAAAAAGCTCTCGTTTTGTACTTCAGCTGCCTTCATTGTACGTATAACACAATTATAATTCCTGAAAGAAGCATCCCCGTTAGTATTATCAAATTGTTTACCAATTGGAGACGTTCAGTTTATTTAACTCTTAAGTTTAGTGCAAGTACTTGTTAGTGTAGGGTCCTCAATTCCTTCAATGCAAGAAGTTTAATAGTTTAAATGTCTCAACTTTTGCTTTTTCTGTTAGTAAGTTCGTTATTTCGATATCCTTTAATATAAAATGACTTTAAAGGAGTTAAAGATATTATTTTTAGCAACAAGACGACTCTATGGTCTCCCAAAAGTGTTATTAAGTATATTTTAAGGTTACAGATAGTTGTCAGGCATATTTCCGTGACCATGCGAATTTAGCGATACCATAGGTAATATATTTAATAATGATAATATATCTTGTGACAGCTCACCATCGTTCTGATCGCAAACTAGGCAGAGCCTGTATATGGCAACCAGGCAACTGATAAACATACTAATATATTTGTAAATACATAATTATTATAGACAAGTAACACCCAGACATTTACAATAAGCTTCCAACACCATATAAATATTAGAATCTTAATTTTTTCAGGGCTAAAGTTATAGAAATATAATTAAAAAAATGTTATTACAATCTTAATGACTACTTAAATAATCATTTTTGTACTACATAACTATTTATATTATTTTATTATTTATTCATCATGATTATTGACAATTTCTGATTTTAATTCATTATTATTACATACGCCATTGCTACCTTGACATTTCATTAACGAGCATACATCTACTTAAATCATTTTTGTTGTAATATTTATTTATTAAATATATTCAACATTTTAATTTTGTTACTCGAAATATTTACTTTCTAATTTTTTATTATTAGTATTATGAAATTCTAGCCCATCATATTTGAACGCCGTCTTTGGCAAAATATGTTGATACTCGTACGTACTACTTATTATTTCTCCATTATAGGTTGCATTTCCTGTGAACTAAACATCTTCAAAGCAAAAAAATATATACCTATTTATCTGTATCTCTTTTTTCTTCAGGTAAGTCATCATTTGAAATGTATTGACCAATGCGGCGCGCGTCTGCGGAAAGGTAAGTGTTAATGTAAATAGTTTTTAATTGAGGTTTTTTAATAATTCAATAAACGGTCAACTTTTTAATCCCCTGAGTTTTTGCGTTCGCTACGACGTAGCTGATGCAGCTACGGTAGCTACGCTGTCGTAGCCAATAAATTATCTGCTACGTGTTGAGGCACGTATTCTCTGACTTATCAAACCGAATTATAAAATGGTTTAATGTAAACATTTCTCACCATACCAGGTTATTTACATATTCACATTCTTAACCAAACCAAAATACAGTGAAATTGACTGAATATAATTTTTGTCATAGTTTAAGTAACATTTGACTGCTTTTGAGATATCATTTAAGAGATAAAAGACATGTAACCCAATCTAAACCGATCAATTTTACTATTTCGTGCATTAACCGATTCATTTTACTATTTCGTTCTTAAAACATAATATATTTAATAAATGAGTAGATTATAATTATAAATACTGACAAGTACGTATGGAAGAATTTTTTCATTGGAATTTTGATATTATGAATCTTATTAATTAGGTATATAATTATGTAAATTTTAGGGTTTTCGTAATACAAAACGGCTAAAGTGTATGCCTAAGGTAGCAAACAGCTTAGATTCTTAATAAAACATTAACAATAAGAGCACTCGCTTTCTCTTCAATTGATCTACAATCCAGGTTTCGAACCCGGTAGCATGAACTCAATTTCTTAGTAAACCAACTTAGCATTCAATATAGACTGCTTTAGTTCAGAAGCTGGAAGTTTTGTGACGTTGTATACGTATTTCTAAAACCACGCAAACATACAATGTAACATTGAAATTTCAATTAAACTGAGAAACCAGTACCAGTGTGGAATATTCCATACATTTACACCACAAATGTAACTTACAAAAGGGCCATGCAAGCGCATGTTAAGGAATTCAGTCATAAATATTAATAGTATTTTACTTCTGATTAAATGTTTGTTTGCAGTGACTGTATAAATAACCCACTAAATACTAAACATGACAGAATATTGTTGATTGTTGAGTCTGCTTGCGACCACGGCCAGTGTAACCCGGCCGAAACGTCAAGCCTTAAAAGGTAAATGCATGAGTTCGCGTTAATTCCCGTGACGTAATTTTATTCAAATCATGCAACGCGATAGTTTTAAAGTTAATATTTAAAAATCACTCATTTATTCAAGTTAAGCTATCAATTGATTCTTAATTAGAAATAGAAAAAGTTTCAATATATTCAGTTGAAACTGCAAAACTCTTTTGTTTTAATTTCATATTGACACTTAAACTTAATACGTATACTTTTTCATCATGTAATGTCGGCACTGTGTTCAACATCAGAGGATTCACTGATCTTCAATGGCCTCGGAATGTGAAGCACCTGGTATCGTCACTGCGATATTTAAGGAAGGGAAAATTCAACTGCCTTAGTTGAATTCCCTATTCACGATGTAAACGAAAACAGTAATACAAAGGTTCATGTTGGCTTTTATTTTGCCTATAAAAAAAGCATTTTACTAACTGTTGACTAACCTAGTATTTAAAAAAAGGAAGAAAGATTCACTTTGTAACACTTGCAAAAAATTGTATAATAATTACATATCTAAAAGCAAGGTTTTGATAGCATTATTACGAATTATGAGATATTAAATATTAATTTTGTTCCGAATCTGACGGTTCACTTTAGTTGGTTTATTTTTTGTAACTTCTAAAAACATACTAATCTGGTAAGCATAAAAATAAAACTTTTTCTTTATGCATCTCCAAAGCTGCTGGTGATGCTGATCTAAATAGCCTTCATGGGACACTTAAGAACCACTTGTTAATGCTCCCGTTGCAAATAAACTGGCATTGAAATAAGACTGAAATATTTCGAAATAGTAACAAGGATTTGATATTCTGAGTATCCTGTGGCGTTGGTCCTAGTGACAGACACGTCGCGCGGTTAGTCACCGACGCACTTGACGACGCTCTAAGCATAACTCATAGCTTATCTGGTCTCATGCACTGCACAGATGATTTGAATTATTATATACATTGAATTACCAGTCACGTGACCTATTTTTCAGTACGGATTTTTAAGACGCTTACACATGCCACAGCTGTTAGGTTGTTAATTGTTTTTTAAATAATTTAATAATATCGGCCTATAAACGTCCCACTGCTAGGCATAGGCCTCTTTTCATATAGATAAGGAAGATGCGTTGATCACCACGCTTGCTCATTTCGGGTTGGTGAATTCAGATTCCAAGTTTTTTAAATCCAGGTTTCCTCACGATGTTTTCCGTTCACCATTTGTTTCTTATAATGATTGAGAATGTTTTATATAACTTTGAAAAAGTCACATTGGTACTTGCCTGGTTTCTTGCAACCATTGAATATAATCATAGGCTACCCAAAATGTTTTTAAGTTACAACTTAAAAAAGTTCCAAAAACAAAAGAAGAAGTTTGTTCGTTTCTGTTTGAATGGGCAATTTTGTTCTAATCACAACAGCTGCGAGACGTTAGTTTAATTACCTCCTCTCCGTTAGCTGAGGGAGTTATATAAAAACTATATTTTTATAATGTCTATAATAGCATAGAGTGAAAGGAGAAGCTCATAAGCCGCATTCGACTCGATCCCTAGCTCAATGAACGCAAACTTAATAACTTATACCTTACAGCAATAACGTGTATTTCAAAGGAATGAAAAGATTTCCAATATTATTGAATGAAACAGTCGAGTGCTTACAAAGAGTGTTATCAAAATATAATTTCAGAGCGGTAATAACATTTATAGTATTAGAGTTCCGAGAAAACGTTCAGAGGAATGAAAACTCGAGTGTATTGTTTTAAATTTATTTATTAATGTATTGATTTAATATTTATGTAATGTTCTGCTCATAGAATTATGTTCATTTTACATCTTGCGTGCGGTACAAAGCAAATTAACAAGTTGACTAGTCTCAGTGTACTACCATATTGCAAAACTTGTGCAAAATTATTTGTGAATAATTAAGTAACGAATTCAGGAGATCAGAAATCAGTGAGTACTTACTAATAGTAGCTGTAGAAATAAAATAAATTAAAATATACAGCACTATAACAACTTTTTTTTCATTACTAAACAGAGCCGTTTGTCATTTGTTCAATGATACCAATTTGAATGACTTGGAGCGAACGTCATTAGAAGCTTGTCGCCAACCACTATTATCAGCGGAAAATAGCACAACAAATCAAATCGTCACTTCCTTACTTCTTCCGTTCGAAGCACGCTAGCGTAATAGCATAGCCTTATAATTACACCGGTTTTATTTTAAACGACTTTATTTGTAAATATAACTTAAAGGGTAAATTATTATTTGAAGTAGATATCGTGTCGCGTGTGTTTATGGAGGCCATATGCAAGTTTATCTAGTTTTTTTTATAATGTAATGGTGCAATGATAAACAGTGATAAGGTGTGTAAAAATAAACAATGTTTGAGTTTGCTATTTTTTCATTTTTCAATGTCATAGAATTAGATTATCACAATTGATAACTTCGTGTATCGACGCTTATGTTAAATTAATTATTATTGATACCTGATTATGTGAGCTGGTCAATTAATTTTGACTCATACCAGCTAAATACTACGGTTATGGTTACGGTAACGGTAATAAAAGTTAAACCACGCTCGCCGCGGTTGGTCCGTGGATGGGTGACCATTTGTTAACATATCGAGACCCCTCCGTGCCTCGGAAAGCACGTTAAGCCGTTGGTCCTGACTGTCATACAGTGATCTTTGATAGTCGTTAAGTCATTACAATTCTGACAACCAGTCTTACTATGGAATACTGTAATACCTAGCAATAGGTTGTGGAGGTCAGATAGGCAGTCGCTCCATGTAAAATACGGTATTCAGCTTAATCCAGTAAGACTGGACGCCGACCCAAAATAGTTTGGAAGAGGCTAGGTAGAAGACCAGCTAAATACTACGAGGATCTGAACCTTCTGTTGCCAGTTTACTACCCTATTAACCTAATTAAAATGTTTTTTTTTTTGTAATGGCAGTCTGTATTGTTGCTTTAAAGTTTTTAACAAAATAAATACAAAACAAAATATAGGAGTTCTGTTCTATATATATAAAGTAGTGCAGACTCATATGAATGGATGTAATGCCAAAAAAGCAGAAGACTGCGTTATTTCGTGTGAACTAGGAAATACTAATCCTTCTATTTCGAAGTTTCGCAGTGATTTACACATGCAGAACTCTAGAATATTCAGTTCCCTTACTGATTCCAGCTGACGTTTAGCCAGGGAGCTAATGCTTCATGGGCTTTCTGCTAGTGAGTATTTCATGTCAAACTCATTTGAACTTTAAACTCTTTACTCGATAAAGTTCATACACGCTCATGAAAACTTCATTTAATGACGAGTCATTGAAGAACGTCAACAATTATGTGGGAATGACGTCAATAAGTTTACTTCTAACCTTTTAGACATTTTCTTTTATAAATAACTTTATTGCATTCCTCGATTAGAATAAAGAATTTATTTGTTTTTAAGACACAGATTGCTATGCAACTACAATAAATTGTGCATCAGAGTCCATAACTATTCTTGGCAGCATACTTCGATTGAGTAAAAGAGATGGAGCTATTTATGTTTGAAACTTTATCCTTATCCATTTGAGGAACTTACATGTACTTATTTTTTGGCCACAGAATTTCTTGGAATACAATTCTTTTTTCGAATATCTTTTGGAGTAATCATAATTATGTTTTATTTATGTATTACCATCAAAATAGACTACTTTAAAGTAATCTATTTCGATGGCAATACGTACCTTATTTCCAATACTTATAGTCTAATTTGAAACAATACCGCAAATGGGATACTTATTCCTATAGCAGTCGATATTGATTCCATTGCTAATGACTTTTCAAACATATAAAATAAAGCCGATGGTTTTCAAAGCGACGAGCGAACTAAGTAGAGTAAAAAAGTACCATCAATATCGCTTATATCTAACTGCCCTTTAGTAAAGATTTCCATACTGGTACGATATTTAACGATTGCCGAATACCTTTCATTGTTGAAGGAACCTAAAACAAAAATATCGTTAAACAATAACTCTTAGATATCTGAATGTGAATAGCGCGTTTGGGCCGCCGAAACATAATAATATTAACGAAAATGTTAAAGTAATTAGCGTCGTGTTGGGTCGAGCGATCGATAGTAGACCGACGCACGTGCTCACAAAAAAAATCGATTACCTACATGACATTCTTAGAGTGGAAACATACGACACGGCGTTTTTTACGGCACCTAAGAAATACCTACCAACAAAATGTTTATACCAATATTAACATATAATGACTGTATTCCAAGAAATTCTTTATGTTAATATAAATCATGTCAACGGAAAAGAACCAACATAAAACATATTACTTTATAAAAATTAAAAACAGGTTGACCGAAGTAACATAATGATATTTCACATTACGTGTATACCACAGGAGTAGGAATTGGGCAAAAATAGTTTGTTTTCTTCCAATTTATGCTTTTATTAGTTTTTTTTCCAATATCACTGTACCTACTTTCTAACGAAAGAAGATATTTGAGCATAATAATTAATATTTTATTTTACGCCTGTTACGGGCGTAGACTATAACTAATAGGTTTTATCACTATTTGATATTAGAGGGTATCTCAGAGTCATTTTATTTACTTTTATATTGATAACTACTTTTTAAGTACAGACGGGTCAAGCGCGACTTTTTGGCTGTATGTTTTCAAATATAGCGTTACAATAGTATATTGGTACAAATAGATTTTACAGCGGAACACGAACCATTCATAACTGTAATTGCTTATTATTTTAATAAAACTTACTTTTACATACAAACACATGAACGTGCGAACAAAGTACTATGAGATGATGTTGTCTTTTTCAAGATTAGGATTTTCAGAGATTTTAAAACGAGGTTTTTAAATATATTTAAAAATGAGTTCCTTAAGATTCCAGACCATCTGTGAGCTTGTGTAATAATTATGATGTAAAATATAATAAACCTACTTTAGGAAATAGGTAGCTTGAGAAAACCTTAAGCTACTAATATGACATTCTGAGTAAATTTTAATTAAAATCTTACTTACTGTCTTATTTCACAATGTTATATTTTATACCCAGTTTTCACTTTTATAAAGTCACATATTTATCAACCGTGACGTAGTTCATTTTTAATATAATCTAATATTTCGTTATTCATTAAAATTAATTACAGTTACAGATGTTTTAAGTGTATCTAGATTTTTTTCAAACCTGTAATTATTTGCCAGACCAAATATATAATTATTTTATAACTGTATAATGTTGGCTGATATCGTTTTAATAACTTAAAATAAGACCTGTATATTTCTCTTATACGGTTGGTACCTACTTTTTTAATAATATAACAATATCATGGGACAGCTCACACACGGCCATCTGACCCCAAGCAAGGCAGAGTCTCTATGGCAACCAGATAACTGATAAACATACTTATACACGATTATTTTTAATGGAGTGCGTACATACAACGAGGTAATCTGGTGCATAAAAAAGAACAACTTTTCCCACTGTTGAATATACGCACTCCATAAAAAATAATCCTGTATATTCCTTAATACATCATTATTATACTATACTTAATAACACCCAGACACACCAAAATTTTGTTATATTTTGTTTTCTGAGACTTTTAAAACTACTTACGCTTTTTTGCCTATCGCGGTTAATTTTTCGGGAAACGTCGGGAACTAAAATAAAAAATAAACTGCGATAGAATCCGTTTAAAAGTTGTTTTATTTGTTAGATTTTGTTATGTTTTCATTTTAATAAAGTTAAATATCGAAAGTAAAAAGGCTTGAAAAGTTACAAGGTAAATGGTAATAAACGCTCATAACAGTTAAATATAAACTATCGGACCTAAGGACTCATTAGCAGCAATTAACTTATTAAAACTAGTTATATTACAGCTATATTTATCCTTGAAACGGAAGCGATCTATATTTATCTGGAGCTCTTCGGTACTGGACTTAGTCTCATTACAAATTAAGTCCAATGTAAAAGGTAGCGACGCCAATAACCGGTCTTTAAACAACCAAACCTCTTTGCCCAAAGGTATCAGGCACACACAACATTTTGCCATTTTCTATACTAAATTACATTTAAAATTTTATTTTATTGCTTTTGAAGCAATATTCATCGTAGATATCGCTATCTTGCTCTGACTTATTGCGTTTCCTTTTGAGTATTATAACTGCAGAAATGCAGTATCGGACCAAGTATTGAATTTGTATCGAGAGTCAATAAAAACTATCTCGTTATTAACTCCGTAGTTCTGATGAGATTACTGTTGAATATATTTAAATCTCTTTTCGTTGGGAAATAGTTAAAAGAATGAGTTCGTGCGATATTTCAGTGTTCAAGACCTTTTTGGTGGCATTGATTCTTCTGAGAATTTTGTAAGTTCTAATTCGACCAAAGTCTAATATCTTTTATTCGTGGAATGAAAATGACTTAATTTCAAATACATAATTATTATGACAAAAATTAAATTTTATCCGAAGTATAAGGATTACACGGGGAATCAAAGATAAGTAAAAATCACCCTTAAACATAATAATATAGTACATTTTTTTTCATGGGATAATTATATTATTAAGTCTCTATCTGCCGTTTGACGCTTACCCTCGCACAATGTAAACGAGTCTTAGGAGATAGCAGAAGCAGCGTCCACAAGCCTCGCTCAGCTCTCAATCACTGCAATCTAGGTAAATGCAACCGATTAGATTCTATCTAAAATTGCTTCATTCAATTACAAGTGTTCACGATCCATTCCGTAAATAGAAGTTGTCATAATTTGAAAATGGAATAGAATAACCATTTTATTTTTGTCCGGCCAGCCTGTGTTGTTCCATTGTAAATTAAATTCGAACGTCTGTTGTTTTCTCTTTTCTGTCCCCGTAGTAATTTATTACGCTAGTACTAAAATAATAAAATGTTACCGGAGAACACAAAATGGACTTGATTGTATTTGATCTCCAAATTAAACCTAACATTTAATTTCGGGGACAAGCACAAAAAACCTCAATGAGGTCAATTTCCTTTGAGATTTCTACAGGAAAATCTTTTATTTATTTGTAATTAAAACAAACTTATATGATCGTTTCATTACACCACTTTGTGTAACCGATTTAAAATATTTCCTTTTACTTTGGGGACCAGACCACGTTTACACGTGTCATGTGTGCATCCTAATATATTATCTGTGACATATATTAGCAACCTCGATATATATTGGACTGCAACCAAATTACCTTAATATTGTTAATGTAGTGCCAATGTGTAGTATCTAATAGGCAGTAAGTCTTGTGCGGTGGAGCGTAAACAGCTGTTATAGTGGACCACTAGATATATTAACTTGGCATACGAAATATGATACTAAATTTAATAGAAACCGTTTAGTTTATACCTTTTTTGGAATAATGAGATGAAACAGTATGTGATTATTATGAAAAGGGGTCTTTACTTGAGTTAAAAAAGTAATCGATTTGTTGTTTTTCTTCGGTATTCAATTCGGTTAATAAAAACCAAGAAACTAGAATTAAAAAAAAAACAAATACCAAAGAAAAAGAAACAATCGGTATATTTTTTACAATATTGCAATACATATTTATCAATGTCGCATACCTATAGCGTCACATAATAAATATTAATAATTATCTTGTTCAATGCCAAAGTACTCACCCCTATTCAGCGATTGATCGCCGTTTGTTTGCTTAATTTAGCTGTAACGTTCGTGCCCATTTACGATCTTTACACTAATGATTTAATTTAAACACTCGAATATATTTGTAATGGAAAATATCTTAACTAAACATACTAGCGTTTCCCGCGGCTCCAAACGTGTATATTTCGGTTATTGTGGCAAAAAGTAGCCTATGCTTGGGATTTATTTTTTGAGATTCAAGCTTATCCCATAACGTTTTATAATAATCAGTCCATATAGATAGAGTTACTTTCGCATTTATAGTATGATTATGTTTCTCCAATAGATTATTGGTAAACACATTACTGAGTACAGTATTATCTATACTTATAATAAATCTGTAGAAGTGAAAATTCTGTACATTGAAAATATCAAAAAAATTAATGGCGGGGTGTGTTACTAGACCGACACCGAACCCAAAAATGTGATTAAAAAAAATTTTGTCTGTCTGTCTGTCTGTCTGTCTGTCTGTTTGTTCAGGCATCACGCAAAAACTACCGGTTCGATTTCGATGAAACTTGGTATAATTGTTCTTTAATATCCTGGGCACCACACTGGGTAGTTTTTATCCCGGAAAAGTATATACAATAAAAAACAAACTTAATATTGCGGTTCGATCCCTAGACCCGAATACTGTACCAACCGCAAATAATAAGTTTGTCGTAGGTTACGTCACCCGCAGTGGAGTGCACTAAGGGGCGCTGCACACGGCTAAGATACATACTATAATTATTTATCTATACTAATATTAATATTATAAAGCTGAAGAGTTTGTTTGTTTGAACGCGCTAATCTCAGGAAGTACTGGTCCGATTTGAAAAATTCTTTCACTGTTAGATAGCCCACTTATTGAGGAAGGCTATAGGCTTTTCTTTTGGAAATCTATCCCCTAAGGGGGTGAAATAGGGGTTGAAAGTTTTTATGGGAAGTTCGGTATTTTCAATGATAGACACATGAAATTTCGTATACGGGTTTCTGGATAGAAATAAATAATGACGATTTCAGCGATTTTAAAAATCATCACCCCTAAGAGGGTGAAAAAAGGGTTGGAAGTTTGTAGGCATATGAATTGTGTCGTTTTCAAAGATAGCTAGACACATTCAATTTCATACAAGGGTTATTAGTTAGAAATAAATAAGATGTATTTCTTATATATAATTATATAGAAATACAATATAGATGTATTGATGAGGGTAGATTTTAGAAATCTACCCTCTAAGGGGGTGAAATAAGGGCTGAAATAGTTGGTATGTGAAGTTCAGTATTCTCAAAGATAGACAGATGAAAAGATAAATAGATACGATAATGACCATCTAAGACATAATTATCTATAATTACGACTCACGTGGTCGAGTGGCGTTCACTCCGGTTTTTAAGGTGTCGCCAGCTCTAAGGTTCCAGGTTCGATCCCCGGACGGGTCCATGTAGAAAATCACTTTTATACATTGTCTTGAGTCTGGGTGTTTATGGTACCTTTTTTGTCTCCGATTCCATAACACAAATGCTTTTGCTACTTACTTTACTTTTATTAATATTTTAACGCCATAATATTAGATGAAAAATTTTATACATTCTCCTTACTTTGAAAATCCCAGAATACATCTACCTTTAATACTACTTACTCTTTACTTTACGCGCGAGCGAAGCCGCGGGCAACAGCTAGTTGGTACATAATATTTGTGTCACGTTTGCTCTTAGTAAGCATGAAATATTTAGTTATCTCGAGTAGGTACTCATTTGCATTTAATTGAGCGATGTATTCATTAAATTTCGTAACATTACTGCCGGTCTCGTAATACCTTATACTAGCATCCCACTCGGGCCAGACGACACGACCTAAGGGCTCTAATTAGTCACCGCGACGCGCCGAGGGGTGGCTCCCCCTGCTCACTAATTCCTAGTAAACACTCATTTGCCTAAATAAATATATAACAATTGCTTCTAAGACTTCCATACCATCACAGAGGGAGCACTCACGACTGCGTATAAAATTGCGCCCTTCACAGCTAAGATTTACTCCGACATATATTAGTTCTGGGTACGAGGCACCTATGCAAGGAAAATAAAGGAAGAATTGTATATAAATTATCTTTCAGATCTTTATTTGTAGTTAATTATATTAAAAACGAAGTTTTTCTACTATAAATTTTCCTTTAGAATTTTAATACCTACCACTATTTGATCTAAATCCTAAAGGATAAATCAAGTAGTTATAGAGTAGTAACAAAATAAAGCTAAAGGTTACAGTAAAAAAATACATGTACCTTCTATAATAAAGCTTTTTATTTTAAAAGAGTATAAAGATTTAAAATGAATAATGTCAGTAGAGTGCCCCATATAGTATTCTTTATTCTTTCCTTCGGCTCGCCAGGCTCAGTGCCAAGATCAATGCTGCTTTATAAAACTGGTCATGCACAAATTAGCTGCAATTTTTGGCATTACGCAAAGCGGCAGCTGCCTGTCCTATATAGGCTTTTTTACATTAGATTAAAACGTGTCGGAAATAAAAGAAAAAAATATATTTTAATTTCCGTGAAAAGTCAACCTTCCAATAGGTTCACATAGACACCTAAGCTATTTATAGGCTCAGTGACTTTACAGGTTTATTTTATATGGCGTGCGCATATTCAACAAGGTAATCACATGCATAAAACTGAATCACTTTTCCAAGGAACATGGCTCGAAATCTTAAAATTGATAATCAACTTTTCACAAATTTCTAAAATTGAAAGTCACGTAATACGCACTCCATAAAAATAATCCTGTATAGTCAATGTTAAGTTAACCATGATACTGATAAAATATTATAAGTAGCTTATTACTTAATTTCTGACTTCGGTTTCCGGTATTGCGGTGGAATAAGCCTTACTGTGATACTTCAGAATTCAGACTGTGGCTGTCTCGAGAACGGAACACGGAGGCGCACCTTGTTTAAATTGGAGAGAAATAACATTCATCTTTTACAAATAAAATGTGTCTGCGCTAATAAATCTTGTGCTTGAAATCTTAGGTCTGCCTAGACTTTCATAAATTATGTCGCGGACGGCATTCAGTCTCTCTGGATTCAGATTCAGATCATATTTATAAAATTGTTGAATTCGTTGCAATTTATTTTAAGTCATATTCGTTTCATACTACAGCAGAGTCGAAGCGCATCAGTGCGTTAAATTCTTTACAATCAAAGGAATGCGCCCGGGTAATGAAATGAATGAAAAAGAATGCGTTGTTGGGTTAAGGGTGAATGATCAACTTTTAGATTAACAGAACGCGTTTTGAATCTACGCTCTGAGTTCACCCTTTCGCTTATAATTCATGTAAACTCTTCATAAGAACGATTGATGAATGAAACTAATAATAATATAAACACTTTGCCGCCGAGGAATCCATGTTAAAATTGTACAAAAGAAAAATTAAGTCACCGGTTTCACAGACGGAAGAAGGTTTTGATAAAATCTAAAATTAGATATTTTTTTTGCTTACTGCGTTTACAATCGCAGTATCTTAAGTCGGAAAAGTTTACGGAAAATGTTAAGATTTAAGTTGAGACGTTCTATCGTGAAATACCTACATTATAAAACCTATTACAATATATATATAAATGCGCGCGTAACTCTAAAATTAATAAATTTCCGGTAGTGGATTGTATTTGGCTGTAGATTTTCACTAATGTGGTAGGCAAAGACTTTTTTAACATTTATGTTTTAAAAGGCTAAATGGTAAAAACTTATGTTGCCATTAATTGGGCAGTACTCCAAATCTACCGTTCAACCCAATTTTATTGAAGAAGTTCAGTCCGCCAGTCAATTAAATTGGGCCATCTAAAGCATGTTCGCAACAGACTCCACTTTACAGGTCCGTAGCGTTCCACGGCGCCAATTAAGTACGCAGCACTTCAATAATTATAAAGCTATGTAGGACTTAATGTTATAATAGCAAGTTGGCCAAGCTGTCAGCAGAAATTGCGGTTTCAGGGACCTAACAAGGTTAAGTGGCAAGTTACAGCCAATCGCGCGGAGACTCGGAACATGCAACCTGTCTACATAAATTGAATCATTGTTTGCACGTAGTTCCTCGTTATCGGATCGTGTCTCAAGATACTGTATTCTCTAACAACGCGGCGACGGTGCCAAAGCTCGACCCCTAATGATGAAGTAGACTGTGTTTTAGGATTTTTTCTTCTTCCCTTTATATTTTTTTCTGGAAACTAAATTCTCTAATTACTTGAATACGTTTATATAGTATGAATTCAACTTTTTAATTTTATATTTGTGTTGTTAGTTGATATGTAAAATGAGATATAAATTATAATAACGTTTGCACAGGTTTAAACGTAAACAGAGAATGAGAAAAAGTGGGGGAAATCAATTATTTTTATTTTTCTTAAACTAGTTTTATAATAGAATTATCTTAAAGTTGATAGTAAAATAAGAGTTATGATACATGCAAACAAAACATATTAGTGAAATAAGTGATAATAAACAGAAAGTTTGTGTTGTAATTTGTTCTGTTTTAATACTTGTGCTCGATACGATGCAGTCACCGCCAAATATGCGTGTATCAAATACAGTATTTGGTATACACTTACACGAACAATCGATGAAATCGTCCACTGAAATGTCCACTTCAATCCGTAGGAGTTCTCAGCACGATTGCACGGAAAACCTAAAAATTCAATATCGACTTTAACACGAACGTGAAATAAAACCGATGGCTACAAACATACCAGGGCATATTCCTGAGAATCTCTCAGGCGTGTCAGATATGTGTACGTACGCTAAGTCACATATTCTGGCTCGCTGCAATCGAATGCACGGTATTAAGTCCGCTTTTGTAAGCGTATTTCGCATTTAAATTATAATTTATTAAGGGTTTAAAACTGCTAAAGTATATTTTGAGAAATATATTTCAGAGCATTCTTTTTAACATATTTTTAATAAAGATAATAATTTAAATAAAATAAAAATATTTAATTTGCAAAAACAATTTTATAGGTAACAAATAAATTATGAAATGTATAAATTGTCTAACACTCTATTTCTACCATGGCCAATCTGTAATTCAAAACACAACTTTTACATTTTATGTAACTTAAGCAGACAGTTACAAGCCTTGAAGTTAAAATTAAACAATAATAATTTCAAATTGTATTCGTGTACTTAAATTCATACTTATAAAAATAAATAAGATGGCAATTAAGCAAGCAAGGATATTAAAATTATTATCAGAAAAGTTTTGTTTTTTAATCATCTCCAAAAAGTTTAATATTTTGCGAGTTTTTGAGTATCAAAGTTCATGATTTTATAGAAACTTTTACAGCGGGTAAATTTAATGATGGAGGTAACACCACCTCGCTTGAGTTTTCGACGTCGGCAGCAAGGGGTTGATTGTGCTTTCAAATAATAAGCACAATTGTGAATCATGGTACTCTGTATATTGAGAATTTTTTAGTACTTGTACTCAGCGACAGTGAATAAAACGTTATATATATAAAAGTATGTTGTTAATTAAAAAAAAGTTGTCATTGCTAATTCAATGAATGATTATAAAAAAATGCATATATATTTTGAGCTGAATATGAAATTTACCAGTTTTTATTAACTGTGTATAAAACAAAACATATCCCAATGTTTATCATTAATAAAATTGAAAGTCATTATATTTTTAACGTAAGCGTCTATATCATTGAAGCTTCGGAAGCAATATTATTATGAACCGAACCCGCAAAGCTAGAGGCTAATAATCTCGGCTCATAAAACTTGAAATATCTTTGCTGCTCTTCGTAGAAGAAAATTATAAAATGTTTTTTAAATTTCACTGTACCTTTTCAGATAGGTACTTCATTTGTTTGTTGTTAAACACAGTTTGGAAATGTTTTTAAAGCTACCGTTAAATATATCGCGGAAAATAAATATCAGTTTGAAAGTATATGTTTAATTCGTGGGTTAAGAACTAGAGTAGCGTAAGGGCAAAATGACAACTTCTCAGGAGAGCCGAAAAACAACTCAAATTTACCTACCGTCAACTTGTAGGTCTTATATATGGCAAAATCTATAGTATCTGTATATCTTTTTTTTACTTAAAATAAAGTTTTATTTATTGGCTACAGAATACTGTAAATTTATGGTCAATAAAAAAATGGTTTCATTTAAAAAAAAAATATTTTTCTAAAACTGGTTGACATACGTCATTTTGGCTGTTACATAAATTTAATCATGTATGGAATAATTACGTGCCAAAAAAACGTATATAGCATTTACACTTAATTATTGACATAATAACGGACTGCAATACTTTAATTATTTGGTGCCATAGTAGCGTAACCCACCCTTACGTTTTTTTGGCACGGAGAAAAATTACAGAAGCGTACGAAACAAGGACCCATAAGCAGTAACGGTTCGAGTTACGATCGTTGTGCTCATAACTTTATTGACAAAATAATGTCAAGATTATTGTAAGTAGAAACACTTCCTTTTGGCAATAAACAAACTTCTTTTCTTTTTATGCGTTATTATTGTACTAAGCAATCTACACACTACATCGTTCCAGTTTTTCGGCACATACAAATATGGGGATTGAAAAAGCGAATGGTGAAAAAAAAATTTTTTTGAGTTTTTGCCCTTACGTACTCTAGTTCTTAACCCACGAATTGGAGGACTCTTTTTAAGGCTTTAACTTTGAATTAAGCGGCGGTATCCTAATGGCGATTCTAAATTCTACGATAATCATTTTTATAACTAGTTTTAATACAATTATGAAATCACATAAAATATCACATTCTAAGATTGTCTGCTAAATTCCGAGGCAAAAGTAAGTACTTACTTAAAATAAAATATCGATTGAATCTTGAATACTATTAGAGTATTACATGTGTCTATAATCAAAATATGATTCCTATGATATACCTATCGATAATATACCTATGAATTTTATCTATTCGTCGATACTATTCACATTCAGTCGTACATTACATTGAAAAGCCTTGCTACAGAGGATTCCGAAGTCCGCCAGCGTCGGGAATACGGAGGAGATTCCATTGAACACTTCTATTTACCTGCAAAGAGCGCTCAGATTTCACTCAAAGCGTCATCGAATTCAACTACAACTAGTATTTGTGATGAAAAAAATATGTTTAAAAATATATCGATAAAAAATCTACCGGTATCGATTGCGTTACTCCCTATTTTATATCTAACTCATAAAAATTCAATTTTGTATCGATTTATTTACTGAATTTGTTGCCGTTGTGTATAGTTCCATATAATTATGGTCGTTTGCATTATTTTAAAGAAAGAAGTAGATTTTTTTTTTAGAATTTCAAACACTTATTTAATTACAATCACTACATTTTCTTTAAATTTTATAGTTAATAATTACTCAAAGCCTAATAATTGACCCGGAAAATGTTCTTTTAAGAAATGGTCATCGATCTATTTTAAGAACTTCCAAATAGAAACAAATTACTAAATTAAATCGTTTTAGGTTTTAAAGAAGCGAAGGTATTCAATGATAAACGGGAGTTGTGACCTGTACACAGAGGGTTTGTCGAAACCTCGGATTTTATACCGTCCCACGGGACCAGATCTTGTCCGGGATAAACTTTGTTTCCTCCCCTGTCTTCCATGAAAAATACGAACTGGACAACCTAACTTTTACTTTTTATGTACTTTTCAAAAGGACAGACATTGCATTTTTATGAATAAATGCTGAGGCGGTGACGTGGACTGTGTAGGAGGGCGCTCCGAAGGGCTGTTGTGACCTTTCTCTGTAATTGAGTATCGAAGAAAGCTGACCTATATAATACAACAAATATTTCTTCTAAAATACCACGTAGGTATAGGTATATAATAACGGTAGGAAAAAAAATATGTTGGTGAGTTATTACGATTTTGGTCGGCTATTTGGATAAGTTTCGTATCCCAGCTAATATATAGAAATGATCCTCAAATCTTAATATTGATAAAGTAATCTGGTCCCATATATCTTAACAAAACGTCCTTTATAAGGGAGTCCGGTGTATGTTACATAGCAATTTTTACAGAAAACTGTTTTGACCATTAAGTTAACCTTTAGATGCTTGGAATGGTATTAAAATTATTTATAATTTTGGGGCACCCTGACAAATATGAGTCGAACTGGATAAATACAAATAAAGGCCACTATCCCTTTCGTGTTCGGTTACTACAGACTTCCAAAAAAGGAGCTTCTTCTAAAACGCGCTTCGGCCACCGTAACATATAAGTATTATTTAACACAATTATTGTCACAACTTGAGAGAATCTTTCTTGGGAAAAGTAGGTACTGTGACTGTTATTTCAGTCATAACTACAATTAAGTAAGTTATTCCATTAAAAACTACTATTAAACAACATGTACAGTGAAACGTTTTTTCTGATCATGCCTTCGTCATGCAATCTTTTTCAGATATTACAAGATATTGTCCCGAGATATTATATTTAACCCTTGCATAACCACGTATATATAAATAAACACTAACATTCAAATATCATCTTTCGTCTATAAACATTAATCAGACGGACTTGAAACGCAGGATCCAATTAATACGTGTATTGTGTACACGTAATAATTAAGCAAGCAGCTTTCAAATCAGACGAATATCTACTGCTTTTGGAGGTGCATCTACGTAGTAGTGACACTGTGACAGGGAGCTAAGTATAGTGGTATTTTCCTGAATCCTGTTATTAATTCATTTTCTGAATTTCGAAAAGCTAATTTTAAAGTTGAAATTCTTAAATTAAGATTTAATTGAGTTTATATTTTCTTTACAATTAATTTTTTTAAAGAAATAACAAGATTGCTGCACTTCAATTGCTTAATAACTATTTCAATAACTAAAATTAAACGCATGCCAAGATATAGGAGATCCTTGACTCCTTAAGAGTTTAAAAAGAGAGCCTTTCACATGAACAAGAGTGAGTGTGTGCGGGTTACTATGAGCACTTAAGCCAGGTCTGTTGCCGTGGTAGAAACTAGACGTTGCTACAAGCTGTGCAGTGCAGCTTCTCGTTCCACATTGATACCAGTCCCGTAGTCCATGGTAAAAGTCAGTGCTTAAGCGTGTGTTGTGTTTTCAGTCAGTTTATTAACAGTTTGTAAATTATATTATGGTTCAGCGAAAAGTTCACTATAGCCGCCACAAACAGTGTCGCGAAAACCACGAGTGTCGAGTCCCTGACTGCAATACAAACAGTGTCACGTTCGATTTGCAGTTCCTAATTAACAGAAACTTAGTGTTGGTAACCACTAACTGAACTTTATGTTTACTTTGTTCGGTATTCAATCTAGTTTAGTGTAATAAGGTTTGTTTATTTTGTTATTTTTTCTTCAAGTAATATCGTTTTCAGAATTCAATTTATAATAAAAATATATAATTATATCATAGTCATCCTTCAGCAGATTTGAAGCACATCGAAGCTTTCGAAATGAAAAATAATAAATACAATTTTAACTCAACCTAACAACATAAGGGTCATATTCCTTCTGCGTTAAAAAAAAGTGAACATTTTGTGGAATGCGCGCGAATCCGCTAGCTTTCGCGCGTCTTCTGTTTATCTCGGTAAAAATGCTGATAGCATTACGTCGTTAAGTTTAGGATGAATTTGGTATGGTGACGTTTTATTAACGCTTCCATGATAAACTATTATGAATATTTCAATTTGTAGACATAGAGGCAAATCTTCAGTGGTGGAATTTACAGCTTTTTAAATCATGTTTGTCTGCCTAGAAAACTAACTTTTCAATTTCCTGAAATATCTATGATATCTAATATCTCTATGTAGACTCTTTAAGAACAAATTAAATCCATTACAATTTTAATGATATAATAATTTTTATCCAAGTTTGCTTAACCGGGCATAAAACCTGCAAATGTAAACCTCGTTAAAGGATTCCAATTACTTTGTTTGCCAGGTATATAATTATTACTCGTTCAAATTTCTCATATTATATAGCAAGCAATAAACTGAGTGCCGTAGTATCGTTCATTAATTAAATTAAATACTCTGCGAAATACATTTTGGATTAAAATGTGTGCTGAGAATTAAATGCTGAACGAAACCGCAACAAAACTAAAAAACATGGCGCCGTGACGTACACGGTGAATTGAAATGGTGGCTTAGTGTGGTATGTGACTAGGTTCGTGGTTTGATAAGGAAATTTGTCTCATGTAACTGTATTACTGTTCATTTGTTAATTTAAAATTATATGAAAATCTTAGGCTACGGTATTCAAATTTATATTAAGTGAAATCATAACTGCTGATTTAAGATTGAATAATGTTCGGATATGTAAAAAAAAACCTTAAAATTATTTCAAAATCTTGGAAATGAATGCTGTACAATTATATTTGGCTAGTAGCATACCACACTTAGTAAAGTTAACAATACTTTTCATAATTACTTTTCGTTTCATTATTTTGGTGGTCATATTCATTAAGTATGTAGCACATTTCGCTGACGTGTAACAACTTCATATTGGTACAGAAATATATCGTCGAATTTTATTAAATACTTTTTTATTATTTTATAATTCAGTGCTATTAAATACCTACCATTAATATGTATTTAAATTATTTATGGTAATCGAAAAGGTACTACATATTATAATAATAATAATATCTTTCGCCAAGTCATTACTTTGCTGCCCTAGTAAGACAAGCGACGCCGCGTGATCTACTAAAGCTTACCAACTTTTGAATCGCATCAAGTTCACCAATGTATAAAGGTATTACAAAGAATATCACACTTGCGAGTTATTGAGAGAACAATGGCGACTTTGTTGCGCCGTTTCTTCCACACAGCCAGAGCACTTAAGAAGAAGCGGTGGAGAATGGGCGAATCAGGGTGCTATCCTTATGTTGCATGTGTTTTTACTTTTTTTTATTTAAATTGATTGTAACGGAAACCGCTAATTTAATGACAGCTCGCAGTTGCATAAATAAAAAAAAAGTTTAGTAGTTGCAGATATTACTTTTTACAAACTCAACTAAACAATTTAAGTGTAATGTCATGTGATGATTATGGTAATCATTATTATGAGCCTGCATAGTAAAGACCTCATCTCTTTCAGAAAAAAAAACAACCAAGGAACTAAGGGATTGTGTATATGTGTATTCGTGCTTATAGCGGGTGGATGACATCAGATAATTAAATTTCAGGCAATTATGTAGTTAGGAATTTCAGACAGTGCAGCGCAAAACGTAGCGTGATATAAATATGTTTGCACATGTCATGGTCATCGGATCATTGTCAACTCTATAATTATTAGTCCATAGTAATAGTGAACAAATTCTATATAACAATCTAGTCTTCTTGTACGAGTGAGGTAGCGTGCTCATGGACTAGTGTAATATTTTTACACAAACTTTGGTATTTTCGAACCATGTTCTAAACCTCATGGCCGCATCCAGATTCAATTTACGGTATGTACGATAAAATAAATCTTACGACCTTATTGAAAACTAATTACCTTGATAAAATTTAATCAATTATGTAACGCCTTGGTTGATTGTGAATGCCTCTAAAACTATTATAATTATGCAAAACACATTTGGAAACCTTGATATTCTACAGTAATTTATTCAATTAATATTAAAGTAAGCTATTAAGATACTTGCTGACATGAAATACTCGGTGTAATGGTTAAGGTCTGGGACTGTTATTCCCACAGGCCGAGGTTCGAGCCCCGTACGTCTCGTACAATTTCGAGTTCCTCCCATATCCCCAAGGAATGATGGATTTCAACTTCTCAGATTTAAAACATGTTTTATGCTATCCTGAGGGATTATTCTGAACTGTGAAAATGTTGAAATCAATAAAGCCAAGAGTAACGAAAACGTATCGAATGATATTGATGATCCTAGTTCAGTAAAAAGCCCTTGAATTATTGTTTAGGTTGATTAAAAAATGCAGTTCAAAAACGGTGTGTAAACTCGTTTAATTCATTTTTGTTTGTAAACACTGTATTTTGTACCTATCAACCTTAAACACTTGTTTATTAAGCGCGGTCCTTAAGTAACCTTTATTATTATCACTTTTGTAAAATGAGAAACAGTGTGCTACTGGCGAGTTTGTTTCGCCGTTTTTTGAAGCGGTGAAGAGTGGGCGTTTTGGATTTCTGTCTAGTTTTTCGACGTTAAAAAAGTGCTTCTTATTAATGAATTTTAATATAAAAATGTTTAATGTAAATAACTTACAAAAATCAAAATGTAAACCTTTACTTTTTGTTGTGTAGATGTGAATATCTTTAAAGAAGTGCCAATTGCCAATAGCAAGTGCTAAGTATAAGTTGACATGGATTGTACCAACCGTTGTCTTTTGTCAACATCATTTTTTTTATGATATTTTTTGAGCTGTTTATAAAGAATAACTTGCAAATCGTAATGACCCTTTTACTCGTTCCGGACCGACAATTGCCGAGGCATATGGCTCGCTAATTTTATACTAGCTTATTAAGTGTAAAAGTGTATTCTGTAACTATTCTTCTAGTTGGTGCTGTACGACGTTCGTAGGTTAAGTAATTTTATAATGGCAGTCTTCGATCGTATTGCGGCTGCTTGGCAAACGCATTTTTGGTTGTTGGCGCAAACCATCGTTAATAGGTACTTATACACATCTGGGTTAGCATTCCAGTTCACAATATAATATATTCCACTAAGTGTGCCAATGGAATTCACAACAAGGATGTTAACGAAAAATATAAAAAGATTTTTCGTTATACAATATCTTTCATACAATATTAATATTATAAACCTGAAGAATTAGATGGTTGTTTGGTTGAGCTAACCTCTGAAACTGCTGGTCCGATTTGAAACATCTTTTGGTTTAAGTGTTACACGAACTACCCATTTATCCACCGTATATCTATAGCTGAAAACTGCACTAAAATCCGTTGCGTTGTTTAAAAGGTCTAAACGTACAGACAGGAGGACCTACTTTGTTTCGAACTTTTCGTAAAGATAACGTTCATAAATTGTAGAGTATTTTATTAAATGTGCAAAAGTGTGTTTAGTATTCGAACATCATTTTTAATCGCGAATATTGTTGGAATATTTGCCGTCAACCTATTTACTTGGTTGCTTGGGTCCATCAACTACTTACCGCCAATCTGCGATCTTTTCTTTATAAAACTCTGTTTCAATGAATCTATACTTATAATAAATCTGTAAAAGTGAAAATTCTGTACATTGAAAATATCAAAAAAAATAATGGCGGGGTGTGTTACTAGACCGACACCGAATCCAAAAATGTGATTAAAAAATTTTTTGTCTGTCTGTCTGTCTGTCTGTCTGTCTGTTTGTTCAGGCATCACGCAAAAACTACCGGTTCGATTTTGATGAAACTTGGTATAATTGTTCTTTAATATCCTGGGCACCACACTGGGTACTTTTTATCCCGGAAAAGTATATACAAAAAAAAACAAACTTAATTTTGCGGTTCGATCCCTAGACCCGAATACTGTACCAACCGCAAATAATAAGTTTGTCGTAGGTTACGTCACCCGCAGTGGAGTTCAATAAGGGGCGCTGCACACGGCCAAGTAACTATTTATTAATCTGTGACACGGCTAAGATATTATAATTATTTATCTATACTTTATATATATTATATATTATATATTATAAAGCTGAAGAGTTTGTTTGTTTGAACGCGCTAAACTCAGGAAGTACGGGTCCGATTTGAAAAATTCTTTCACTGTTAGATAGTCCACTTATTGAGGAAGGCTATAGGCTACTTTTCTTTTGGAAATCTATCCCTAAGGGGGTGAAATAGGGGTTGAAAGTTTGTATGGGAAGTTCGGTATTTTCAATGATAGACACATGAAATTTCGTATACGGGTTTCTGGATAGAAACAAATAAACACGATTTCAGCGATTTTAAAAATCATCCCCCTAAGAGGGTGAAAAAGGGGTTGGAAGTTTGTAGGCATATGAATTGTGTCGTTTTCAAAGATAGACACATTCAATTTCATACAAGGGTTATTAGTTAGAAATAAATAAGATGTATTTCCGAGATTTTAGAAATCTACCCTCTAAGGGGGTGAAATAAGGGCTGAAATAGTTGGTATGTGAAGTTCAGTATTCTCAAAGATAGACAGATGAAAAGATAAATAGATAAGATAATGACCATCTAAGACATATCTATAATGACGACTCCCGTGGTCGAGTGGCGTTCACTCCGGTTTTTAAGGTGTCGCCAGCTCTAAGGTTCCAGGTTCGATCCCCGGACAGGTCCATGTAGAAAATCACTTTTATACATAGTCTGGAGTCTGGGTGTTTATGGTACCTTTTTTGTCTCCGATTCCATAACACAAATGCTTTTGCTACTTACTTTACTTTTATTATTATTTTAACGCCATAATATATGATGAAAAATTTTATACATTCTCCTTACTTTGAAAATCACAGAATACATCTACCTTTAATACTACTCTTTACTTTACGCGCGAGCGAAGCCGCGGGCAACAGCTAGTTTTAAATATATCGAACACAAAGAAAATAAGAAAGTCGTTGCAAAGTGTAAATATTGTTTGAACCTTTCTTATATTATACCGTTGTAAAAGAAAAAAAAAATTTGCTAGATAAATAATTCTAAACTGTAAATTGCAGTGAACAATTAAAAAAAAGGAACACATCAATCATGGACCCACCTATTGTTTGAAATCAGACCGAATGGAAAATACTTAGCATTTAATGTATCATAATTATAATAGTTTAACCACACACACTTGCTAATAAACATTATAATAATAGTAATGGAGGCAAATTATTGAAAACGTAACTTGTTTTTCAGTAATTTTCATATTGAATTTCAGATATTAAATTTCTTGTAAATATCGAAAATTCAAACACATTAGATTTGTTTAATTACATTTAGCTTGCATTATTATTTTACACCGTATATCACTTTATTTTGCATCGTAAAGGAAGAAAAAAACTATTAAAAACTGTGGTACATAAGACGGCTTATTGCGCACGGCAATTTCTTCTAGACAACCATCTGATATAGCTGCAGTCCATTTTCTATTTCTATTTATTTCGTATTACTGCTCCATAGCTTTACTTGCATAGATGTAGCAGATAAGGTAATAATATTTACGAGTGCGCTTTAAAATGTTCCATTGTTCCAAGTTAAAAATATGTCCTGAACTTGCAGGTGCAAATATTGTTGGGAACACTGGCAATTGTTTTGCAAAAGCTACTATTATATTTAAGCAAGTTACTGAGAATGAGATGCTTAAACATTATTAAACAGATTGCAGGGCAAGGTATTCCCAGATGATGATACAATCACGAAAATAATTTTGTTCGTTGATGACATTTTTTTTACACGAAATTGGTTTAAAATTTCCCGTGGAAGTAAAAGCTCATATATTTAACTAGTGTCTGATTAAAAAATGACAGGTAGGTTAGGTAGAAAAAAGCATTTTTTTAAATACTTTTTTCTCAACCCCTGTTCTAAATACATTGTTGTTTAATTTTCTATCAGACCTCTTAGGGTTTTCCTTAAGGCAGGAAGTAAGCCCGCCTTTTGTGTGACGAACACTTAGCGGTTGCGATACCGCTTAATTAAGCCATTTGCAGCAGCAGCGCAATGAATTTTCAACATCAGTAAACGTCCTAATTGTCAGCCTATTTGAGTCCTCGCCTTAACAATAATTGTTAACAAAACACTGCCAATATCCGTTACTTTTTATATTACACATACTACAATACTCACCAGTATTAAAACGAATATTTTTGCTTTTTTTAATAATGCTTTAAATCAATCTTTTTCGGCCTAGTATTATTCCCAAGTTGAACCTTCATTCACACAATCATTAAATCTAAGCGTTAATCAAACGAATAGAGCTAAAAAAACTAGGCGGAAAATCAAATCTCCATCATATCTATAAGCAGAAGCAAATAATAAGAAAATTGATTCGCACGTTTACAGAGAGATGCAAACATGTGTAGTTTATTCTGGTGGTAATACGAACCGTGATGAATTGAAGTTGCCAGGGCTTACAGTGCGAGAAGCTGATAAGGAAAGTAAACACGCATGAGTTGGGGCTAAGCTGCTTGATGGAAAATATACGATCTAGGCTTTCGATGATTACTTTATTGACAGAGCTCTGGGCGTGATCTCAGTTCTCATGGTTGAAAGATTGGCGGGAGAAATGAAATATATAAAAGTTTACACCTGGTTGAACCGTGACGAAAACCTTAAAAAAATATAAACATTATAACACGGAGCTTTACATGCTAGCTACCTTATAAAGGGGTCGTTTTTGATTATTTGCTTTTTTCAAATCTCTCTCTTTACGAAAGTCTTAGTTTAGATAAGTCTTATCAAACTAATACTTACGCTTGATCAAAGTCAAATGTTATCTGAAAATGTCGATTGCCCTTAAGATCAATTAGTCTAACCTAATTTTGTTTCAGAACGATGTAAGCACTATAGAAAAAAAATACCTACATTAAAAAAAAATAAAAAAAATCTTTATTTCAGCCATGAACAGTCCATAAATAGTTTAGTGACCGGTTAGTAACAGATTATGTTTATGGTATATATTAGTATTCTTAGTAAAGACACTTAACTTTAACTTGAAATTAGGTGTTAAGACTAAGAACCCTTTTTGAATTTATCGTGGTATAACAAAAATGGGATGGACAACTTTCCTCCGATGAAAGCACAAGCATTTAAACTTTCTATTTTCCTCCGAAGGCTACTTGAAGTTTCTTAAAGAAACTATCACTTACAACTTTAAATTTAGAGAGAGCATTTATTTTGCGAGGAATGCAGTTGTGTTGAGCTCGTTAAGGCCGTCGTTAAGTTATGTAGTTTCTGACGAATCCTTGAATATTATATTAGAATTATCGAAGGTTAAGAGATTTTGTATGGGAGTTAGTTACAGTCAAATTGATGATTATAAGTGATACAGTTAATAAAATAAAAGATATTAGAAATTAGTTTAAATACTTATTTAATTAAATACCTACCTAGTTATAAAACGAGCAATTATAGTGAATTTTTTTTAGGTTTGAGTACCGTATATTTCAGCTTTGCACTCCGACATCGTTATATCATAAAACCACATTCTTTTTAGGGTTTCGTGCCTGAAAAGGAGAAACCGAAACCTTTTAGCATGACTTTCCTGTTCGTCCATCTGTCCCTCCGTCTGTCCGTCTGTCTGACAAGGCAGCACAACGCGTGGAGGTATTGAGTTGAAATTATAACTAAATATTAAGTTCTACAGTCCCTTGAAGCTGTGAAAAAATGGAACTTCTAAGTTAACATAAAAAATACGTATAAAAATACCGTATATTTCGACACTCAAGGGAATCAAAATTTATAGGATACTTTCCGTTGACCTAGAACTATGAAAGGCAAGTGAAATTTTCTTAACCGCAGAAAACTCTGACTAGCCTTTATACATTTGTAAGTAAATAATAATATTGTTATTGTACGGAACCCTCGAAGGGCGAGTTCGACAAGTTCGGTTTTTGATCCCAATCCACGTGGAAGTCTGGAGATTATAAAATGTATTTTTGAAATTAATTGTAAACGTCTATTCCACTTTAAACACGGAAACCTGGTTATACCTACATTAAAATGGCCGCGTCTCCGACTACGCAAGAGTCATAGATTAATAAAATTGCCAAAGACATGATTTGTAATATAAGCGTTATAAATAACCGTGCCTACGCGTTTGAGGTAGTTTGTGTGCCAATAGATGTGTCAAAAGCTTTAAATATAGCGCGATTGAGTAGCGGTGAGTACGTCAATGGACTTGATGCTCGTATCTTTGAACATTTATGACATCGTAGATGCGTAAAACTTTAAAGGTTGTTAGATCCATTTTGATGTCTCCGCAATAGATTCTACAATATGAATCATACGAAATATGCAATGAATTTAATAACATTTATTTTAACAAAAATTTATGAGTTACTGTAATATTACAGGAACAATAAATAAATCTATCGTCAATTAAAATGATCAGGAATGTCGGATCTGTGCTTGTATTCTTTTAAAACAAGATTATTATAAACGCACATGTAACGTATTTCAGTTATAATAATATATTGTCATGCGTACACAGCGCGAGTGTCCCACTGCCGTCTACATGCGCCATTTGATTATTTTTATTATTGTCTTCGGGGTTATTTTTGTTATCAATGTCAATAAAATGGTCGGGGACGTGAGCTTAAGTCGAATTCACATGTGCTGCGTGATTGAGGCAGCTGTCATTATGAATAGCTAACAATTTAAAACAGAAAACTTTTTTGGCAATACTCTTTTGTCCAGCAGTCAGTTAAAAAGTAAAGTCCATTTAACTTATCTCTATGAGCAGTCAATATCTTTGCTAAAAGCTCAAGTACTTTGTAGTTATATAGATATAAGAACACTTCCTTTCAATCAAAGTACAATAATATAATATCTATCTAATGTCATTCTTATGAATCTTTCAATTGAACATCATGAAGAAATATTATAGTTAGTAAGCCTTTCTCAGTTACAAAGCAACATTTGTTGCAACTCTTATTAATAAATTAATATTATTATTAAAGAGCAAATTAGTGACCCAAAATTACTCTCAATAAAGTATCCTAACACCTTAAACTTAATCATTGATTTGTTGAATATCTTAACTTTGCAAATGCACCAGTTTCGGTACCCCGTCAATCAATGAAACTCAAAATATCAATCCCGGATTATCGAATTAATTTAACTCAATCCTCTGTATTTATTAGCTCTTGCTAAACGGAGATTGCAATTAGTACAAAGCTAATTATTAATTGTGAATCATAATTTTTGTATGTACATAGCTTAGCTCTACATATTTCTGATTTTCCTTCAAGGTCGTATTGACGCTGAAGCCTTCATACATAGCTATTCAAAAGAATTTTATTTTTATTTGTGTTGATGGTGACCTCATATTTAATTATGATTTCATATAACTTTCGCATAGCTCCTATCCTCTGTTTATACATTGTTTTGTATTGTAGCACGATTTGCAAGTTTTTGTGTAGCGATAATTAATGTTGCTATATTTATTGCAATTAATCTTTTGGTTTTTTTTTCCGATTTGGTTACGATTAACAAAGCCAAATTATTTAGTTTACTTTTGCTATAAGAAACTTCTTTGACTTGACACTTCAACTCTACATGTATATTACAATGACCCCGTTTACTTATCCAACAACTTTTAAAACAAAAGTAACATTCACATATTTTTTCCATCGAAAATATGAAAGGTGAAGGATGACCGTAGAAATAGCCTTACGCAACGCAATGCCCTTATAGCCTAGTGAAACATTTGGCAAAAAAACAGAAGACGAGCGACCGCCCCCCCCCCCCCCCCCACCTCCGCCATTCATGGAGTTTTGAATGATAGCGAAAGATTTGCGTCGCGGTAAGCTTACTTTAAAATCCATATTGTTTGTAATCCATCAGAGTGTGTATGTCATTTACGCAATTAAAATGAGAGCTTTAATTTTGTAGGAACGTAGTTAAATATATCTACTCGTATTAGCTACTTAATAATGCGAAACGCAGCGATCACAAAAGATCATCATTATTAATTTGATGCTGATAGTCAAATATTTTAAATTGGAAAGGAACAAAAACCTTTTTTAAAATATAAACATTTTTAAACTCTTTTCCTTTGTAAGTGGTAGAGTTTGTGTTACTACCGGGTTATTACACTTCATTAATGTCTGAAAAGGCGAGAGGGAAAATCAATAAAAATTACAATGAAGTTGGTTCATTCGCATCCACAGCAGCTGGACTAAGGCATCCATAATTGCGCAATAACCCCCAAAAGATTAAAATGGAAGATCATCGTAAATTACATTCAGAATAAATGTCTGTCAATCAAATATAAATTTTCATACAAGCATAAATCACGTGACCTGTCACTTTGTATGAAAAGTTGGTTTTAAATTTTAAGAATCGACCTATGTTCCTCGGGGAACGAAGATCTATAGTAGTTTTATGCACCTGATTACCTCGTAAAACGCACTCCTTTAAAATTTTATTCTGTATACCTAATTATGATTGACAAAAACCACACAAATCTCTCATTACCCTACATTATAAATATTTAATTCACAGTAACAGGTATTAGGTAATCCAGGTTTATATTTACCTGCTCTTGTCGATTTAGGCTAGATTGTAATACTAGTGTGAAGCAACTCGTCATATTTGCAAAATTCACTCTGTTTTGGAATGGGATAATAATTGTGCAGGAGTTAAATTTTGTCATGCCATTTATAGGTTCTACTAGCTGTTTCCCGCAGCTTCGCCCGCGGTCTCGATTTTTTTTTTATTTAATTTATTTGTAAGCTATCCTATCTTTCAAGTTGGATCAAACTGCACACACACAATAGGTCTAAAAATAATGTTATTTAATTTTCATTATTGCCTATACCATTGATAGCCGATGATGTATTTTTAATAAGTCGTATGCCATTCGTTCGTTTAAAAAATGAAGGTTAGCTGCTGGCCTATAAATCCGTCATCGAATCCATTATTAAAAACACTTTTTAAAAGATGATATAACACGTGTGAAATAAAAAAAATCATTGTGCGTGCGACCTTACAATATGAAATACAACGATTTTATGAGTCGGACAGTTTTAAAGAGTGGTGTCACTGTGTAGTCCCACGCCGCAGACGCAACGTCAACTGTTACAGCATACAACTATTAAATTGATAGCTCCTGTGACGTCACAGATCACACACACTGAATTTTCTTCACAGATTTTATATCTTACTAGCTGACCTGACAGACGTTGTCATGTCAAATAACTAACAGATTTATGTCAAAGGCTATAAAGGTTAAATTAGAAAAGTTAATATGGTCATTAACTTTTCTTTAACTTTTTTAAAATTTTCGCGCAACTAAGTATTTATTTTTTTTCTCCATAAGAACCTTCTCCTGATAATGAACAACACGACAAAAAAAGAATGAACGAAATTGGTCCAGCCGTTCACGCGTGATGCCATGACAACGGAAAACGGGTTTCATTTTTATATAATTATATAGATAAGAATTTAGAATAAATAATCAGTTCACAAAGTATCTAGCGTTAAGTCCGCTCATCCCACGTTTATCCAGTGTTGATTTTAAGTATCAGTTTTTTGCTCAACTTTATCCGGTCTTGAGCTAGTCTCATCCACTTTTGTTTAGCGATCTTGACAACGTTGCTGTTGCCGGCTTTATTTTCTCCACTTTAAGAAAAATATTACTGAAGGCTATTTTAATTGATTACTAAATAAATTTCAAATATGCGATTTAATTTATTAAGTTATGGCTTAGATTGGTCCTAATGTAACTGTATAACTAACTTAATTTTTTATTAAACGTATAATTATTATAATATTAAACAAGTAAAATTCCTTTATAGAATCATTTAAAAGTATTATTCACAAAAATATACAAAAAAGAAATATTTTGAAGTCCTTTGGGATACTCAAACCTCTTATTAGTATTAATTGTTGACGAACCTTAAATATTTGCTGCTAATTGATTTCTAAAAGCCGCTTTATACAGGTATATTGGATTATTTCAGATTTTCCTCAAAATATACAATTTCTCGAGGCAAAATAATAGAGTATAATGATCCCATCAATGACCCTCGCCCTATAATGATCTGTGTTTTTTAATTTCCATTGAGTTTAAAAGGAGTTTCAATTCATTATAGACAACGAGTATTTTTATACCAAGCTTACGTTCTTGGTTCAGTTGTTGGACCTCAGACTATTATGGTGTGATCGCCAATGTAACTATCCATTATATCCACCATCCTGGATGTCAGCGTAAAAGTGCTTAAAAATCTAGGCTTGATTTATTCGTATTTTAATTTCTAAGTAGGAATGAGGATCAGAGTATAATGCTAGCTTTTGCAATCCAACCAGTCTAGTCCAAATTGTTTCAGTCGATATCAAAGTGCTTCCTAGTTTGTATTCATCGAAATCTTATTACCAAGACGAGTACCTAATGTGTACATTGAGACTCGGTACAATCCGCTTAACCCGCATAAGACAATTTACATAGATAACTACTTCGAAAGGTACATGAAGTAATGTCTTGTCTTCGTCATGAACTCGTGTGGATTACTTACAGTTTGTTCATAACACACTGTTGCTATTTACGAAATTCCTAAGGCCAATATTTGTTAAAGTGTATTCAATATTGGCCGCTATGTTCCACCAGGAGGTCGTTTGAACTCCACACAACTACGTGCTCGAACTTTGGAAGCACTGGACGTCGCAGTGTATTTGATACTGCAACGTCTTGTGATTGACACAGTTAACTTTGGATGGACGCCTCTTGTTAACTGAATTTTTGTTACCTGCTCGATAGGTGATGTTGAATTTAAGTCAGGAATGGAAAAATGTTAGAATTCACATTTTTCCACAAGTGGAGAGAGTGCCATTTTACTTTTTTTAGCATTCAGACCTCGAAACCCACAAAACGTTTACATTTTCAATCAGTTTTCGCTCTGCACCCGTTGCCACTTCGCATCCTATTCGGCGGCACCAATTTACTTTGAGACGTGCAACGTCAAATTAATTGCACTGCAGTGAATTCCAGCTGTTTTAACCGAGTCGTTTCAAATGCTTTAAAAATTATTCCGCCTCCGATTTCGGGAAGCGCGAAGTTTCCTTTTTTAATTATTGACGTTATCTGCAATGTTACATGTGGCGGTGCGTTTTTGGCCTACTGCAGAAAGCGTAACGTGGATATAGTCGATGTGACGTGGACGGGCCGAGAGCGGTCTAGGTTCTTTGTGCGGGTCGGATCGGCGCTTGAGGGCGGGCTGAACGCAAGAATGCGGCGTGCGTGCGGGCGGTGGCGCGGCGGGGCGCGGGGCGCGGCGCGGCCGGGGGATGCGTCGCGGTGGCGCGGGGCAGCGCGGGGCAGCGCGGGCGGGCGCGTGCCGCAGTAGCGTGGAGGCGCCGCCGCGGCCGCTCGGCACACTCGCCCACCACGGCGTCCAGCCGCCGCCCGATGCGAGCGCGGACCCGTCGCCGCGCCGAACCGGCCCCGTATCGCCGCGAGCCCGAGAAGGCTAGTTCCAACTTCCCGGCTGACGTTCCCGCGTATCGGACATGTGGACTGTAGTTGAACGCGTTCAAAGTATCGCTCTCGTTACCTGGAAGAGCGAGTACGAAGTCGGCCAGGTTGAGTGAAGTCATTCTTAAAGGATCCAAATGTCGTTCGACTAAACTCTGCATAAGTCAGCCGTCATTGTTGCCCTCTTGAGTGTCCCATATTTCTGAATACCTTACTTACTTGTTCTGTTTTCATTGCAAGTATTACAGTTACTCTAAAATATCGGTGACAATATGTCCCACTGGCGATACTGCTGAAGTTATGATACCATGTACTCAACCTCGAAGTTATATAAATGGCAACGGTCTCCAAATATCATGTTCCATGAACATTATAGTATGGTTTGCTAACGCGAAATGGGTAGGTATGAGTTATAATATTTTTTATGTAGATATTAGATAGTTCTTTAAGTTAGTATTAAAGCGTTTTAGGCATCACTCGACTAGACCTGGAGAGGTATCCGTTACATCAGGCGGCATTATTCTCACCTTTAATTTAAGTGATATGACCAATTTGTTATATTTAATTTATTTTCTGATGGTATTTGAAATGCCGCCAAGATTTTGATCGGAAGTACCATCCACAAATATTAATGTCACTAAATATGCCATTAAGGCAAATATAGGCCCCTACGTTTTAATTTAACCCATATTTTAAACTGGCAATTCAATTAAAAAAGAAACTGCGTTTGTTTTCACTTAAATCTAATCTTTTTCCTCGACTTTGGTGACACAGGTTATTTAATAGTGTTACATTTGTAGCACATTGATTTTAAAAGAAAATAAGATAGCTTAATAACCAATTTGGGGCCTAGAGTTTGTGATGGGCATTACTTTCTGAATGACATAAATCGTCAGCTAGACTTGTCTAGTCCACTGGTTGTCTGGACATCAGTCCGCATGTTACGCTTGCCAACAGTCCACAGAGTAGAAAGATGTACAGGATAGAGGATCTTGTGCTGCTCCTTAACTACTAGGCTAAAAATTGAGGTCATTAAACTTTACTTTTACACACTTCACTTACCTAAAATAAACCTTATTATTTTAATGTCCAACAAGGCCAACGTTTGTTTTATTGTCCTAATTTGTGGGTTATTAGTTTATTTTGTTACTGGAAGTTACTTTAAAGATTTTTCAGATGTAATCATTCATTTGTGTCTAGTAAACATCTGTCTTTAAATGACTGTATTAATAGCAAATATGCTATTGCTGCAGTATCAATTTGCAGTATTTTAAAAGGTTAAAATTTAAACGTGTTTTTTTTTTTATTTATGTGCAAGTAAAATAAAAGCCCTGCCTGAATAAATATTGCCTTAGATTCCATTTATCTGAACTCGAACTCGAAAATTCACTTTCGTAACTTCCTAGTCAGTTAAGTTAACACGACTCTCTTAACATAGATACTTATCGCTCCTACATAATACATAAGCTGAAATAATTACCAACAAACTTAACTAAAACGTTCAGTAAAAGTTTTTTGTCAAAACAAACAAATTTAATAGATTAATTCAAGTCTAATTGGATCTCAAAGTTAATACAAATATTGAACTTGGTATGAACATTTTAGAACAAATTATAATTAACACAGTAATGTGTAAATACTTTGTTACAATTTGTATAACAATAAATTATGTTCGATTTATTATTATTTTTTGTTGTATTGATTTTTATTTTACTAGAGTACAAAGAAATAACGATCCAATCAATGAACTATATTTTTGCATACCATGGAGGAAAGTATTGACGATTTATTTGCAAAATACTATTTTGCAAATAAATCGTCAATACTTTAAAGAATTACAAAAAAGTGACAAAAAATTTCGTATTTTTGCCTAAAAGAGTAGAGACAATCATTCTAAACGCGCGTTTATTATATTAGAGGTATGAAATAAGAGAAGATACTTATTATTTTATCAAAACCCTAAGCAAATATTATAACAAAACTTTTTAAATAAAAATAGTGTAATAGATTTTTTTAACAAGTTTATCACAGAAACGCGGCGATCAAAAACAGTCCACATCGCTTACAATTCTCACCCTATCTTGGATGAAAAATGTGAGAGGAAATATTTGTAACAAAACAAACTAAGAACAGACACAACAGCAATTCTCCTGGAAGTATGAAACTACAGCCAGAGTTTTAAGATTGCGACACACCACGGATAAATTCACAGACTATATAGAATGTTTTTTTCTCTACGGTAACGCATTGACGTAGAAACATACCCATTATGTTCTTCATAGACTTATTAGATCGAAATTCGTTATAAAACTGTTATCTTCCTAGTAACATAAACTTTTTGTTAGAATATCCATACATCCCGGATAAGTAAAAAGAAATACGCGGCGGGAATGGCAAGACGCAGTTAGTAGACACTCATTCTAAAGTTATAAGTAAAACTGCATTGCGAATGATAGCTACATAAATAATAACAAGATAGCGTATGCCATGAAAGAGTCTGTACACGTCACATATCCGTCATGTTCTACTGTCTTGTTACTGTCTCAGATTTTCTTAAACTTTTAATAAAAACGATACATTTCTTTAACTTTTTCTTTCTAGTAATAATTTATAATCACGTTATGAATTTTACTCATAGATAAAGCAAAATACTGGTAATTAAGTACAAATGTTTTCAAAACCTTCTTTCATTAATCAATTTATTAAATAGTACAGTCTCAAAAAATCAGAAGCATTCATTACGTAATTCGGATTCTGTGGGATTCTGTGTGGTATCGTGAATCAAACTGAACTGAGTTTTATAGTCAAACTTTTAACGGTCGCTTAAATAACTTATTAGCTATCCGGCATTTTGGATATGTCATTAATTTACAATGCAGGAACCTTTTTCACATATAAATCATTTAGTATTATTATGATTTGTTGTTTTGTGTGCTTGCGAATACTTATTTTATAATATTCAGCGTTTGTTCGTTGCCAAAAACTATTGAATTGATATTTTGAGAGCCGCGAGTTTCGATGTCGCTTAGATATGCATTAAAATTGAATGTCTAAATAAAAAGCATATCTAAAAATATATCAGACAAACTGATAGCTATCTACGTCAACATGAGACAGGGTCACAGGAATAGAAACGCATGTTATGAATGTAATAAGAACAGCTTAAAAATACTAATATTATTTTCAAGATTGAGTCATTGATAATAAAATGAATGGTCCCTTCATTTAACTGTGTGCTTTAATTATAGATCCGGAGTACACATCTCGGTTATAGTGCTATACATTCACACCAATGACATTCATTACAGACTTCCTGCTACCGTCTACGCCGCGCGTCAACTAAGAGTCGTTTAATTACTGAGATCAAGTTGATCTATGGACGAAATATTGTGTCAGAGAGTTATCTCGCGATATTAAAACAAAGCTAAAATAACGGTTGGACACGTATCGTTGTGACAAATGTGCCGATTAAGTTATTTGTCATTTGTGGATTTGCTTGGAGTTTCGTATTTTAACACACGATTTTAGGGGCGGAGGTCAAGGTCAAGTGCTAACCCAAATAGCTTCCACCAGATTTAGGAATTTAGTTCAAGTTTTTGGAAATCGCAACCTCAATTAGTTTGGTTTATGGAGTCGCATGCTTAATTTTTTTGATACCTTTTAGCGCAGTTAATAAACCTTTAAACCAATAATAAGAACAACAGCGAAGTCTTTAGCAAATCCAACCTTGAAAGAGTAAACAATATTATACAACTCAGTCTGCGAGGAATCGAAGAAGATCACAAATCACAACAGCAAGCCACTTCGAACCAGATTACAAAAGGATCGGAACACTGCAGGACACTGATTGCATTTCTCGTTCAGTCGGAACTCTGCGCCCTTTTTTCTAGAAACAATCGCCTTTTCCAGCGCACCCAACCGTTTTCAACTTTTCTAATGGCTTGATGAGTATCGGGTCTATGCAAATGATTTTTTTCTTCCGTTCCATTGTTTTCACCCACCTTGACTGTTGGATGAGAAATACGAGCTTTTTATTTTCTGCTGTATATGAACCGATCGTTTAACCTCATCGCATTGTTGTACACCGAAAGCTTGATGAATATGAAAACAAATTCAATTATTCTAATTAAAATTGATTACTCATAAGAAAGATTTTATTAAAACTCGCCTTTAACCTAAACTGGTAATATTCCTCTGGGAACCGAGTTATTTGATTTTTCATCTTGAAATGGAGCATGATCGAGTTTTTGTCGTAAAATAATTTGCTGGCCTATGTCAGTTTCGGTGTTTATTACCCTGCCAGACGCCTTTCTGGTAGCAAAAGAGAAAAAAAATGTTTCACATGAATCCTTTGCCAAGTTAAAGCAGCAGGTGAACTTGGAATCTTCTAACATTCCAAATGATTTTCCGCCAAACTTGTTACGCAACAGTTTCAACTTTCATACTGTATGTACCTGGAGTGACAATAACAAAATACGATTTTGATAGACGTAGGGCTTGGATAGAATATACGGAATTGTAGTATCAATACTCACAGCTTAGTAATTAAGCATCATATGAGACGATGCCGTTTTCTTTTTAATAACAAGATTGATAGCTAAAAATTAGACTGGTAATAATTATTTATGTTCCATTGAGAGCTATTCTGTTAGATCAAAAAGCGATAGATATTTACAAACGCAAAGAACGCGTCGGACTCTCGTCAATTTAAGAGAAATAAATGTAAATTTATTGGTAGTACACTTAAACAATGAAGATATTAAATTAAAAAGTATAGATTGATGGTTTGCATGAGACACAAATAAAATTCATTTAGAAACGAATGTGCAGTGTTTTATATTAAATCACATTTTTAATAATTCATTTTATTGTTTCCTTTTTGTAGAACATAGATTGGGTACAATTGAAAATTTCCTCGACTCAAATTTAGAGTTGGGTTCCAGATCAACATTTATTAGCAAGAAGTTCTCATCGGGTAGGATAACACAAGTGTTTAATCTTTCAATTCAATTAAAAGCCTTTGTCTTAATACAACCACTTGAAACTGGTATGTCTAAGTTATTTCCGGATATTTCATAAAGTTATAACCAGCTTTCTGAAAGCATCGTTGGCTGAAAGTAAATTGAAAACCGTATTGAAACAGATAAAATACCTTTTTCAAAACACTATTACTCTAAAATTATGTTTGGTCACTTAATATTTATAAATCTTTATGAATCATTTTTAAATAGACTTTACACAAATAAGAGTTACAGCTTATGAATTTTCAATCACTAAACATCAGTATGGTTAAGTCATGTCTGCCATGCGCAACATTTTATAACCTACGTTTGCAGCATTCCTCGCAAACGACTTTCGCAATTTTAAAGCAAAAACGTTTGCTTACAATTTTCTTAGTGCTTGCTGCTCACGTAAAAGATTTTCCGTCTTTTGAATATCATAACTATTTTCCCCTTAATCCCTAGGCTGCCCACAGAGGGTGGCCTTAGAAAATCTCGCTATATAATTACAAGTTTATTTCCTTTTTAAAAATGCGCCGTATAATTTAACCCTCTAGGGATTATTATTCACAGAACTCATACAGCTATTCAGATAAGGGAAACTATTTTTATTTAAAGGTCCTCATTATTAGTGGAGGATCAGGCTCAGATTTGACTAAAATATTTTGTAAGCTGCATATAAAACATTATAGTATTGCTGCTATTGCAATATTTTGTCAAGCTGATTAATTTATATATCAATGTAAAGTCCCTTAGTGCAGTCGCATACGTTATAAGGAACATTAAAAATAAAAATTTACATTTACACGGCATTAAAATTTATCGCCAGTCACATAAATACAACACTAAAATGCGGCATGATTTTTAAATAAAATCTAATTTCCCCGCTACCTTTTACTGTGGAATAAAAAGAATTTGGGTTAAATAGGTCGAATCAGTTACCTACAGTTTTCCGCAAAGCATCTGATAAGTGGTTTCAGTTTGTTTAATATTTGATACGGGGCGAGACACATGTTCACGATTACACGTAACGTGTTTGAGAACTGGCGACCATATCAAACCAGAGGGTCATTTACCGATATAAGGTAAACAAATTACAGTTTTTTTTCGTGCTTCCTATAATATTCATTGAATAAAGCCTATACCATTTCAGTAAGACTTAATATGCCTATTTTCAATATAAAAAAAAAATCATTTTTTACCAATGTAAACACAAGATCGATTTTCTGAAATTTACATGAGATATTTCAGAGGGTATCAAACACAAACTTGTCAAAGCAAAAAAAAATGGAATGACAAGTGAATTGAAATTGAATTGAAGCCTCCTTTTTTGAAGTCGGTTAAAAATATTTAAAAACTTTAAAAAACGTTTGAAGTCCATATTTATTGTGTCGCAATATTATGTCGATATTCCCGCTAAAACTTCGAACTATTTTGTACACGACTAAAAAACTGAACAGTAGCTAAGACGCGATGATCTTAATATTATGTTTACGCCACGTTAGATGCATGTGTCTGCTTGTTAGCTGCTGTAGTGTTTCATGTGTAGCGTGTCCGTGGGTGTCGTGAGTTAAGTAGATACGTGTGATCGAACTACATAATTTAAAATCTCTGACTCATGTTGTTATTTCATTATTTTTTAGGACTTAGAACATGTTTTGATATATTTCAATTAATCTGATTTATGCATCAATGCGAAAAGATTTTATGTCAAAAGCGTATTAAATAATTATTTACAACATTGAAAACACACGATGATTTGAATTTGTAGGTTGCGCTGAAAACAGAAAGTTATACAAGGTGGCGCGTATTACTTGCTTTTAAGTAAACTTAAATACCTCCTAGTAATTTAGTTAAAATAACACAGAAATTAACAAAAAAACATCTTCAACTGTTCGTAAGAACAAATGTAATTTCGTTCAGACATTCATGGTAAAATTTTCCAACTATTTTGATTTTATTGAGGATGTTTATGGGACCACCTCCGACGTATACCCCATCTAAAACATTTATTTTTTAAATCTTTCTCTTTCTGTCGGAGATACGTACAGAAACATACAAGTAGATACATTTTTTATATGTATATTTTATTTTACTTATTTTATTTTACTTTCATTGTTGTATATTTATATTTTACTTATTTAAAAAAAAAACATACTTAGTTTATGTTAAGGTTCGTCGACTGCCGTAAAAATCCCTATGATTTCATAATATTATAGATTTCAATTTTACCACGCTGAAGAAACTTTAGAAACGTTTTTTTACCAAACAAAGTCATGAATATTCAAATGTCTCTATAAATAGACACGTATGTTTATAAATTCAAAGGTTGGAATGACTTTCGAGCTGTCCTCAGAATTGGACGGCGTTGAAATCTCATGGGGTTCGACGTTCGTCAGTGACTGCTTCCCAACCCAGCTGTAAGTGATTAGCAACGTTCGAACTGTCGCGCGACCGCTGATACCAAATCAATTGCCGTTGGTTCTATACAACTACTCCTTGAGTTAGGGACATCTTTCATCATGCGTCGTTTATATTTCTATCACAGTGCAACTGCATAGAACTCTTTGCGATTCTGGTTTTAAAATAAAGACGAAGCTTCAGTACTTTTATTTAAAATTTATGCAGCTGCAGCTTCTGCTCAAGCGGAGGTTTTTAGTGACAAGAGAGAGACATTTATATCACGTGGCACACTGACAACATAAAATGAAATTTGTCTAGGTATTACCTCGGTTTATATAAGTTTCCTTACGCTACTACATAGCTACGTATATTACGTACGTGGACCACTTTAGAATAAAAATCACTGTCTAGATTTGACTCAACACTAATATAATTATATAATAATGTGTTAATGCACATTGATGGCAAGTAATTATTTGATGATATATTTTTTTTTATTAGTAAAGATTACTAGTAATGTGCGACCCAAATTGCTAATAAAATTAACAAATTGTTAACCCTTCGTGCTAAGCTAATATGCTTGTGTGAAGAGTGGGTTCACGTCGGTAGTGTAATGGGTGGGATTCGAACCCGCAACCAAGCCAAAGCTACCGCCGCTTTAGATGTCATTTATGTATAATAATATACTGCAAAGAGTACAGGTTCTACACTGATAATATCGTATGTATATGGTAGTTGTGATGCTACTATAGATTTACTATAGAATTCTTTGATTCTGGATAAACTAAAGCAATATTAAATGAATCAAAAGAAAAATGGTCGCGAGACGTGGGTCTCCTTGCAGCGGCTGTATGCAGCGACTGCAAGTGATTATGGTTGTTACAAATTTATTACGTGACGGAAATGTATTGAAGAGGTCCCCGGTAGGTACACTATGCCAGACTATGAAAACAATTTTAAATTAACTAAGTACAAGCTTCATTAGCGTTTATTATTAATAATGTTTTCAGAAATGGAAGACGTTATTAAACAGCTGGCTAGTAGGTAAAGATTTTAAATATATCGTGTAATTATAGTTGAAACATGACGGAAAGTAATTAATTATCGTCCTTATGGATAGTACCTATGTTTCCCTTTATTACAAGAGGATCTTGAACAATAATAAAAGCCGATCATTTAATAAGGAGTAAAATGAAATCCTATTTGTATATTCCATGGAATGTTCACAACGCTAAAATGTTTTCATTTTCAAAACGATAAAACAACGGTAACGGCAAAACATTTCACAAAACAAAAAAGACATTAAAGGTAAATGTTTACCGGTTCCCGCCCTTCCGTAAACATTTGTAATTTAAAATATAAATGCTAAAAATATGAAAAGCCATCATTATTTGTTGCAAATATTTATAAGAGCCAAACGTATACTTAAAAAAGGCAATCGAGCTAAGTAATACAAAATATTTTATTTAAGATTTGAGAGATGGTTTTTTTTCTTTAAATACTTTAGAAGAATTCATTGAATATGACATGATCCATATACAAAACAAAGTCAGGTTTGTCAACACTTATAAATCAGGAAAGGGTGGAATGAATTTCAGGATTCTTGTTTTTTTGGATACGTCTCCGTCCTTTAGACCAGAATAAATATTTAAAACAATAGAATATTGTCTTAAAATTATGTGTACGTGGAGCACAGCTTATGAAATAAAAGAGTTTAAATTCAGCAATGAGGAGGAGTGGACATTCCGGTTTTACATGCTATGGCGTCAACTACATGGCAGATAAATCTAAGCAATACTGTCCCGGAACAGTAAGGAATTCTAGTAAACCTCCATGTTCATTGGTTTCAAATTTCGCTAACTGCTCTAATTACATTCCAAATTGTATCCAAATCTGTAGCGCGGTTCAGTGAGAGGATTACGTATTTATCTCTATACCGTACATAATATTTATCAAAATGAAATTTTCACTACTACTTTCAGTAACTCTCATTATAGTTTTGCTTACACCTCAAAGATCGTACGAATCAAAGTGGAGTTCCCAGCAATGTTTTAACCGCCTATATTTCTGATGTTAGGGAACATTTTCCGGTTGCCCGCGCTCTGTTTTTGACCTAGATGTGCACCCTATATGACTAAGAGGTCATGTATGCTGCAACAGCTCAAATATCGCAATATCAAGTACTTCTACTCTCTCCGCGGTTCCTCCTCTTAAGGTGGGTATAGACTAGAGCATACGCTTGATGTTTTGTTACAAATTGACTTGAATGTGCGTTTTGGTGGAAGTCTTTATTAAACAAACGCACGAGCAAACATGTCAACAGAGTATGTATGCAAACTGGAAAGAACTGTTACAGGTATAATATATGCTCACTCGCTGTGAACATTACGCTGAACACAGCATAGATCATTCGCAAGAACGTTACATTATTTGACAATGTAATATAACATGAAAATGTATATAGGGCGGGCCTGTTGGTCTAGTGGTTAGTGACCCTGACTGCTAAGCCGGAGACGACCTCCGGCTTAGCAGTCAGGGGTTCGATTCCCACCCAGGACAAAACTTTGTGTGATGAGCACGCTCATTTGTCCTGTGTCTGGGTGTTATTTATCTATAATATATGTATGTATTTAGAAAAATATATAAGTATGTTTATCAGTTGTCTGGTTACCATAGTACAGGCTCCGCCTAGTTTGGGATCAGATGACCGTGTGTGAGATTGTCCCAAGATATTTATTTATTTATTATTTATTAATTCTTATAGAAAACTGAGCATATGTATGTATTGTACCCTTCGAAAAAACTTTACCATACAATGTAATGCTCTAACGAATGCTCGTCTATAATACCCACTTTGAATCGTAAGTTGAGAGACAAGACACTTTAAAGTCATATTATACCAAAGACAACTCTATCTTAACCACAACACACTAAAAGTTAAAATAAACATTAGGGCTTTGGATATCTTTCCAATTTTTTTTTTTAATATAACATAATTGTTAAATCAAAGTAACCCTTAAAGTGAATAAAATTAATGGGCCATTATTATGTTTTGAACAAGTCTTACATAATGCCAATTAACTACCCATCGCATTACATTTTGTAGCTTTAAACGAAATAAAAAGCTACATATTGAGTTGAAGTGAAGGAAACTTTATAAAGGATAACAAAAGATCTATTTTAGTACATTTCAATTGATATTAATCTATTTAATATAGATATCTTTACCATGAAAGTCATTTCAATAATAGTCCACTATCCCTCAAACGAAACCGAGCATCTCGTCGATTAAACACAATACATTTATCAGAATAAATCCATCACGGTACGTGTATGGCTACCGTTTTCCCCATCTTTCTTTCCCTTGCTACTTGTCACGAATTGAGTTAAATAGAAAGTAACCAAGGATGACAACGACCAATCTATTTTAATACATTTTATTGAATACCAGTCTATCGTTCAAAACGAAATCAAATATCTCGCCGATTTATTTCAATAAGCCCATCAGAACAAAATATGGCCCCAATGGCCATATTCGTTCGGATAAACTCTTTGAATTTAAGTTCCAATGAAATATTTTTCCCTTTTTCCTTGTTGAACATTTGAGGGTGTCGGTTAGCAATACCGACCGGACTTCAATGCCACTATTGATAACTACAAAGCGTAAAGTAATTGATCATACATTCAATCCAGTCCAGAATCGCGTGAAGTCGGGTGCAATGGGCGAAGAAAATTCCATCACAATACTGACGAGCCCGATATTGTCAGACAAATGGAAATTCGAAACGGATTTTTTACGTTTTTTTGTATTTATTAACGAAGCGAAAATTGTCTCAATCTTTGTATTCTATTAAAGTAGTCTTGTTATGAATTGGCATTGGTTAAACGGCGTGCAACCAACGTTCATGCTTCTTGATCTTGATATGATAATCCAGGTAGTTAATGCGAAGCTATTTAGCGACTAACTACCTGAATTAGTGTTATATTGCTAACATTATGGGTCTCGTGGTAAACGAGCTCGAACAGTTTGAAGTAAAATACGATGAAACAATCATGTTAGCATTTATAGAGTTAAACTTTAGTACCGTTTGGCGCTGTCTACAATTTCAGTAAAAAGCATTATCAGATAAAATAAGGAATCAAAGCGCAAATTATTTAAAAAACGCAAATTATTTAAAAACCTTCAAATATAAGTCTATAAGTGCTTTCAAAACTTTGCAAATTATTCAGACGACTTTTTGTCTATGAGATGTTAATAAGCATCCAACTAGGACTCACGATGACCCACATGAGCTGTCGGTATGCACAATCTTTGAAGTCTAACGACTGGACTAAGAATATTCTTGAGTACTCAAGTTCTACAAAAGCACGTGCGAGTCGCGTCTTTACCTCACACTCCTGCTTCTAGAGAGGCAGAGACTTTATAAAATCAACGCGAATGAGAGATTTTTTCAATTACAACTTCTATACAAGATTAATTTAAAAGGACTGCGTTTATTGAACGAGGTAATCGTAATTCCCTAGCTTCAGTTAAAATTAAAAATGTACAGAACTTATAACTTTATTTTGTACACTGAAATGTATCATGTTTGTTTCTCGTTCTTAATAACACAAGTAGGTATAGGAGGATTCATATTGTGAAACTCGCTTCGTCGCAAGTGGTGTCACAATAAAAAGTCTTCAACCATGCGGACACAATGGTTGAACACAGCTTTCTTAGCTCGACGCTAAATGGTCTCGCGTAGGAAGGAAATACTTGTGCAGAAATGGTACGAGCTGCCTTACCTGCTTTCTTGGCTAACGGTGATGCTGATCACAGTCTTTGAATTTTTCAGTTTAATAATATACAACAAACAATCTTAAGTTTTAGGTACATTTTATTTTACCACTTTTGTCACAAAGAGTTATCAAGCTTTTAAAGTGCTTGATGATAATAATAAACGCACAATTTTTAACAGATGTAAATAATGAACTTGGTTTTCATACAAATTGAATCCTGATTTGTTTGCGCCCAATCAAAATTGAAATACGAGTTTATTTTGTTTGATGATGTTCGAGTAATTTAATTTTGTTTCTACCGAAGAGATATCCAACAAATCATTACATGAAATTACCAAAAATAAAAACACAAGTTACAAATTTTGAATAATACGTTAATTATATACTTAACGAAATTTACGTTATTTATAAAAATACAAAATACATTATTTTTGTTCTAGCTTAAATCCAAATGAAAAGGATTTGATTCTGATCTGATAGGTATTTTAAGATAAGAAAAAAAAAATGTTTTCATTTTCTTCTTCTAAGTAACTAAACAGTCGTCTCCCGCCTAACACTGTAGGTACACGTGCCATCCAAAATTATGAACAAAAAATCTTTACTCACTGTACAGGCAATTGTCGAAAAATGTTACGAGAGGTTTACTGTACCAAACTGTTGGTAAGTCGCGGCATTAAGAGGTAACACAATACTTTTGAGACGGAACTTTGGAGTCTTAGCGAGTTCTTCATAATGGAGGGAGCCGGCATGCAACTTTCTCGTGAGAATATCACGCTGAAAAAAATCTTAACGTACCATGTAGGTACGTGCGTTGTACATGCTATACTGACAACTTTTAATGAATCTGAAACTTACCTCGTATCAAGTTATTAAATAAAATAATATTAAGACCGACTACCAGTTAAAATGTTTTTCTTTAATTAATTAAAATGTTTATAATTTTAAATTAAAATTTTTTACCCCGAATACTTAAACATCAATCAGTTTGAAATTAAGTCTCATGTTTTCTCTTTTACTTTAAGGTGATATGTAGAGACAGATAGACATTAAAGAACAGAACAGAATCAACTGTTAAAATTTTAAGAAATTCTCACATCTCGATTCATCAATTTTACGATATAAAAAGCAAAAGAGATCCTCTACGATCTTCCTTTAATTATTCCAAAATATTCAACCAGATCTGTTTTATTGACTCGCAGTGTTCACAATGCTGGTTTTGTTTTAGTAGGAAACTCAAACAAATGAGTAACGAATCGTTTTCAGTGTTTGTTGAACGCGGGTGGTTATTTCGCCGCAGCGGCCCCGTGCCCGCCGTGCGCCGTCATCAGTGGTTACAAACTTACAGTGTCAACATAAGGTCGCGTGCGGTACACGGAACAAATTTTTTACGGTCTCTTTAACGACAGTTTTGTGGTCATATAGTGGTCTATGTAGACATTTTGATAATGTTTATGGTAATAGAGATAGAAAGGCTTGTTTGGTTTACGGTTTAGTTTTGTACTGTTTAGTGCTAACTGGACATTACTGAATAGTTCCTGTAATTCTAAATACAGTTTGTAAAACACCACAACAGATGTTTTGGCAGCCTTTCTAATATTTCGAGTCTACTAAAAATAACACAATTCGATCTCATATACCTATTGATTACAGACGTAAATAGACACTTAGAAAACAAGAAGATATTAGTGAACAAAGCCTATTTCGACAAGGGAAATAACAGCAGTCACTGCGGCTGCTGACCGCAGAGCCGGTCATTTCACACCGGACGCGCTGCAGGAAGCCGTACGTTAGAAATATTTTAGCAGTGCGAGAATTAATACTACAGAATGCTAGCGAACCTTGATTGTTCCACTGCACAATTTGTAAGCGTGTGTTCTCCAGAACACTGTAGAGAAACGGATTACCTACAGCAATTCGCTTTACGTAATACAATTTCCATATGACGCGATGTGAAGACATTTCATCAAAGTTGAAAAGCCTCAAAGAATAATAGCAAATAATGATAACTTACAAGGTAAATATTTTAAAAATCACTTATTATTTTATAACATTTTATATTTTTTTTTTTATATTTTCAATTATTTCTTGCTCGTTTTCGATGCGCAGAAAAATAACAATTTGAGCAGAATCAGCACAAATAATAATAATCCTGGCAGCCGACATCAATAAGCCGATTAAAACATTGGGTGCCGAATCAATAACCTCTGTGGACGGCCAAATACGCAGGTTTAGTCAAGTGGCCGGATAACTGTGTCACTTTTTTATTTATATTTCTAGCTAGGCTTTTAACGATTAATAATTAAAAACAATAGAATATCCGACGAAAAACTAACCAAACTTTATGCGCTCCACAGTCATTCGTTTCGCGGACTAATTACAAATGTAATGATCAAATATTTGGCAACGCTTGACTATACTTGGCTTGGGAAATGTATGCCTTCTTCCAATGCAATAAATACAAATAAAAATCAAATTGACCTAGTCTTTACACGATAAAAAGTCAAGGGGTGCCAACAAAAGTATAATACCTATTTTCAAATAACTGAATATAATAATTATGTTTGAGGCATTGCGAATATTCTATTTAATTTAAGTAATTTTTTTAAATAGTATTCTTTATGTTAGGCTCCATCTGTAGCCGTTTATGGTTTTCTTCGGTACCTAACATCTTATGTTAAAAAACTTAAGCGATTTGTACATCAGCTGTGCGCTTACTTCTTAGAGTTCACATAGATGGCAGAGTTCTTAGAAATATATGTTATTCTAGGTACCATTTGTCATATTTATGGTCAGTCGTGTGAAGTTGGTAGACGACAAGGGAACACGTGTGGTGACTCGTTTGTTCAGCACCGAGAAAATTAGATGTTTTCATTTATTTTATACACAAGTAATAGTTTGCTGCCAAAACGTAAAGCCAATATTCTAACAAATGTAATCCCAGTTTTGAAACTAGCAAAATGTTTGTCCTAAAACTGTTCAAACATTCATCAATATGGAATATGAAGTGTCAACATCAAAGCGAGCGAGCGGTGTAAATGTGCTCATTATCGAAATGCTGTGAAAAGCCCAATTAAAATCCACAACAAATAAATCATTAACCCAAACTGTTTTAAATAATCTTTTGAATAGGAGACGACATCGCTGAGGTAGTTAGCGAGCATTTTGTCGCAGTTTTAAAAGTTCCAGCGGACTGAATGGTGTCCGGGGCAAGAATAACGAACGCGGATGAATAGCAAATGAACCGGGTTATATCTTAACGATACGTACATGTGCGGATTTATTTTTAAATTGTTGCACTTCTATTTGACGTTTTTAATTTCTCAAAGGAAAAATGACAGCGGTAACACATACAACAAAATGATGATAGCAAAAAGTAGTTGATTCACAGCTAAAGCTTTTCCAGTTATGGTTATATTATATGTTTGAGAATATAAGAAAGAATAAAATAATGTCTTTGATGCTACCTGGTAGAAAAGTATTGTTACTTTTCAAATGTATTCTTACTTTTCAAACACACCCATTTGTTTGCTACGATAGCAAAAAACATGTTGTAACTTCCACCTTATGAAATAAAAGAAAATCGAATACCAAAATAATATTCTTAATATCACTAAACGTAAACAACAGGTTGGCTTTAAAAAAGCAATAATGCAGAGTTTTAACCCTAAAAGCACCGCAATAATCCGTTTTGCTTCATTCTTTTATTTTACATATCTATTTATGTCTCAACTCTGGTTTAATAAAACGTATTGTACTCTTTTATCCTATTTTGCTTCAGTTCGGTCTTTATGTCTTATTCTTTCATTCGTCTCTGTAACCGTTATTGTATGCGTTAACATTTTCCAAGTTTTTATCGTCTTTGACATAATCAAGGCATTGCCTTTGCCATTGACTAGTTATCCTAATAATTTTCCAAATGTTTACCAATAATAAATAAACTTATTAAGTTTCTTTAAATTTAAAAATTATTACGCAATCATAATATTGAAATACGCTCATATTGATGTAGAATCAATGAATACTTCATCAGAACAGGAGCTAATAACACGAGGCGTGTAAACAAAACCCTCAAAGATCTTAATCGGGAAAAAAAATAAAAGGCGTCGCAAAACCGTTTGTAAATTAAAACACAGAGGGAATCTTTGCTTGGATGACAAGCGCTTGAAAGCGCGTTTTGCTTGACTTTCCAATTACGAAGCTCGTTGTACAACCGTGAACGTGAACACACTTCTTATATTTTATTTATCCTTTGGTTGTAAGACAGGATCTTTAAATTGAATTTGTTAACCCTATGCTTGTGTTTAACGCCTTTGGATTTATAAGTAACTAGCTTCTGCCCGCGACTTCTTCTGCGTGGACTTCAGAATTGGGTACAAAAAGAAATGAAAAATGTGAAAGTAATGAAAAATTCACCCTTGTTATAGCTTACGCTGTAATAGAGAAAAATACCAAATTTCAAAGCTGTCTGCCCACGGCTTAGCTCGGAAATAATTTTCAATTTTTATTCGGGAACAACTTAAGGTATCGGGATAAAGGGTAGCTTATGTTCTTTTCCATGTCATTTCATTGTCATGTTCAGCTGTTTTTGCGTGATTGAGTAACAAACATTTCACATTTATAATATTAGTAGGAAGTAGGATTTAATAGACAACAATTATAAACCAATTCTTTTTTTGTAAAAAAAATTAGGTAATGCAGCTACATGTTACAGAAATAAGTACTTCTTGAATAAATTGTCACGTTCTCCGAAGTTTGCAGTATCATTCAATCCATGTCCGCTAGTAAAGGTCAGGTGAAGCATTATCGCTTACCGTGAGTTATTTATGCATTTGAGCGTGAATTCTGTAGGGGCGCTGCAGTTTAAACCAACCAATCAAGTTAAAGACCAAAGACACTTGAGTGCGAACTTAACGTGCGACGTGCGAAATACACACTTTAATTTGGTTAAAACCGATTACATTATTATCTTATAATAAAATTCACGCCTTTGTTGGTGTTGCTATTGGTGATTGACTGTGGATCAGTCTGAAGTCATTCAATTATTTTAGACTTATTGGTTAAATTTATAATTATTGGTTAAATTGTTGTAATGAGAATTTACATACTTGAAATGTATAACGATGTGGCTGTACTAAATAAATAAATAGATAATGTCATTACACGAAAAACAATACAACATAAAAACGTGTAAAAAAGCCTACTACTTATTTATTTAAAAGACATTTCTAAAAAAAACTTTATCGGTATACAGAAATAACTTCAGGAAAGAATAATACAGTAGCAACTATTTATAACAAAAAAAAACTACTTTCATTTTACGTGTGAAATTAAGTACACATTATTGTAATAAAAAAGTTGTTTTAAAATAGACATTTACCTCGCAGCTGTTCGCGGCGCATTACTTACCACGGACAACCTTCAGAACCCTTCAATAACTTACTACAAATAAATATAGAAATATCGAATACACTACGGTATATAATTACCTATACGTGGAATGCATGTATAAGTTATAAAATCAATATCGCCATAGTATAGCTAGCAAGCAACAAAATATAATGGCAAGACTCCGTTTTCTATATTAAATGTAAACTTTGTCGTTGTTATATTTGTGTAATGGTCCTAACAAATTGAATTATTATAATGAAGTCCTCACTGTCTCTTGCTGAAAAAAGATCTGAGGTAAAACGTTGAACTGTAAATTGTTGACTGACTTCTGACTAAAATACGACTAACTGTTTGATTTTGTTGCAAAACAGTCTTAATATTTCGGGACACCTCACACACGGTCATCTGATCCCGAACTAGGCAGAGCCTGTACAATGGTGACCAGACAACTCATAAACATACCTATAAATTTCTAAATACATACATACTATAAATTACGCCCAGAACAATTGATCATGCTCATCCCACAAAGAATTGTCCTGGGTGGAAATTGAACCCACGACCTCCGGCCTAGCAGTCAGGGACACTAACCACTAGACCAACAGGCCAGTCTTATCTATCTATAAGTTTGCTAAGCACTGGTCTCAAAGTACGAGTACAAGCGTAGGTATCAGATTCATCTACACGGTTATCTCTTCCAGTTTATATAACAAGAATAATGTCACGGAACAAAGAGGTCCCTTGTCACTGAAACAATAATTGTTCATTACACCAAGTATCTGAAAACGATATAACAGTCAGGAATACCGTTTGACAAGCACAAAACGGTGCCTTACGCTTTGGCGTAAAAACATTTAACTATATCACGAACCGTATTGGAGCCACGGAACCCGCATAACCGGCTGATTTAAATAATAATTCCATGACATCCATTAAAACACGTATATTTAATGTAGGTACTTCCTTTCCAATGGTGGCGTATTTTTCTCCGTGGAACCCTAAGCGCTGGCGACGAGCCAACAGTAGCGGACCTTAGGGCACGAGTCCAGCGCCTTGAGATACATACTTTAAATATGGAATTGTGACGTTCGCGTTTTAAATATATCACATTTTATTAAGATTGAATATTACAAAAGAGGATGATAATACCAGAATATCTTTAAGTTAATACCTCATAATACAAAATATTTTAACAAAAATGACCGTTAATGCGAGGAAATAAGGTTGTATTTTGATATCAGTCCAAGTTAGTTTCTATTCTAAGATTTTCCGTTTATAAGACATTTTCCTTTGGTTAATGAAAGTGTGATCTATTTTATCTGCTGGCAAAACTACTGATTACGACTGTTTGGTTGATCGTTAGATCTATCACCGAGATTTGACAAGTAACGTACCTAACTCATTAAGGGTTGATTTTGAGACACCGAAAAGTCTAAGTACTGACAGTAATAGTGCGATGATTTGACTAAACCATAAAGAGTATTGCAAAATGTCAGCGGCATTGTTTAAACACATTTATCGAAATTTTTGAAGCTCTCAAAAGTGAGCTTGCTATTTGTGGAGTTTTACATTATAAAAGCTAATACTCGGTTTAAAATCGCGAAAGAGATGGATCAGTAAGTGTATGCTGGTATAATACCAATGAAAACATGCTGCCTAGTGTGTATGAGGCGAATCGAGGCTCAGTCGAAGCTCGGGCTCCGAAGCCGGATAAACTGGATAACACTTTGAAACTCGAGGTATCCATTGAAGAGCTCCACGAATATTTTAAGTTTATAGTGGCGCGCGGTTAAGCTTTTTCAAATAAGGTTTTCGTCGACTTATTTTCCCGTTATGATTCTTGACGCGACAACGATTTGAGAAATAACTGTGCAGTGATCTGTCGGACTGAATTAAGTCGTGAATAGGTACTAGTATTATTATTATTCAAATTCATGGTAGATTATAGACACATATTTTTAAGATATTTTTTGTCTGACATTTTCCATAGCTTTTTTTATATGTTCGATCTAGTACAATAGGATATCTATAAGACAACTAGGTGTTTCCCGCAGCTACGTCCGCGGACTCAATTTTTTTTATAGTTTATATCATCCGGGGATAGTGTAGCTTCCCAAAAGATACCGCCATGTATTTATAATAAAATTATAAAGCCAATTTAAATTGAGATGTAAGCTAACCTATCTTTCAAGTTGGATATAAGCACACGGTGTGCAAATTTGATTAAAATCGATTAAATAGTTTAGAGTCCATTCCGGACAAACAACGTGACGCGTAATTTATATATATTAAGATTAGGGGAATAGGGATCGGTCAATTTTAGTTAAAAACGTAATATATCAAAACTTCACGCATAATTTATGCGTATTGGCCGGTACACACGATGCTCAACACACACTATAGGGTGTTGTAAAGTAAAGATGTAGGTATACCCTGAACACCTATTTCGATGATGGACTCCTTTAGACTCACGTCCCATTTGGTCCTTTACGTAAAAAAGTAAAGAGACATAAAAAAATCACAATTATAAGTTCAAGTGTGCAATGCTAAAAATACGTGTTAATTAAATTCAACAAACAATCTATTTCCAAAATAAGAACACACATGTACAATTATAATAACCTACAATTATACTATTAAGGTACCTATATAATTATTACGTGAATGATATAATATGTATGACGCTCGGTGAATGGTCAACCAATAGGTACCGTCTAATCGTATAATAGGGCAAAGGCTATCTTGGCTTAACACAATTAATAATTATGTGATAAGAACGCTTGTTGTTCATTCCTTAAAGGATAATCAAAATAAAAATATATAGTGACAATTTGAAACAAGCTTTATCATAAGCTTGTTAAAAACACGAAGGTTAATTTTGCACAATTTGAGCAGAGCTTATTTTCAACGGCCCATTTAATTCCATACAGGTTTCATGAGATGTTTATGATGTACTAGTAGTTGAATGTCAAATCATCCTCCAATACCCACTTGCCACTGTAATGATATTTATAATCAAAGGAGGAAAACGTAATACCCTCATATTGAAGGAATACTTATCGTTTTAATATCAAACTGTAACAAAATTCTGATAAAAAACATTAGAACGTCAACTGAAAAGACTAAAAATGTGAAGCTAAAATCCCTATTGATGTAACTTAATACTTGTTACTTTGTTTACCTTACTTACCTTCAAAGTCGTACCTTATACAAAAAGTTTTCCTCTCATTCGACTTTTAATAACCGTGGAAGCAATTTACGAAATTTTGGCAGTACCTGTACCATGAACTCTTGCACGAGTACTGTTACCGGTGTGGAAGCGAGAAGGAGCGCTATACATCGCGTAGCGTCATCCCGTTTGGTAGGCCCACAGGTTACTTTTACCAAGGTATTGTAATCTTTCGTTTGATTTTTAGGTATATTAAGCCATGATCTCCATTCACGTTTGGTTTGGTATCATACATAAAATATGAAGTGAATGTTCACAAACAGAAAGCTGTTAGAAGAACAATAATTATATATGTGAAAGCTATCGACAAAGGAAGGGTAAATTGTAATGTTTTTGTTCACACTCTATATCGAAGAACCTTGTTTTATTTATTAATTGGATTTTTTTGGAAAACTTTTCACAATAAATGTTTTACAGTATAAAAAATAAATAAGAAAACTCTTGAATACTCCTTAGTATCCCTGTATATAAAAATATACTTTTCACTTGTTCATGTTTTTCATATGATCCGAACCACGATCTTAACTGTGTATTCAATGGAGACCCGTTCACAAGACATTCTCTGACGGCTGACAAGAACACTCAATTGCTCTCGTCCAACAAAATATTTTATTTGGACGACTCTTTTTCTGTTTTCTTCTTATTCAGCATACATTACAAGCCCAATAAATGATTTCGATACTTGGAAAACTGAGCAATACATATTCTACATAAACATACTCAGATGATGTGCCCCTAAGTTTCAGATTTCGAAATGTACCTTCAATTATGTCCTAAGTTTATAAGTGTTTAAGAAAATTCCTAGCACTTGAGTAATTTTAGAAAATAAAGGCTTAATTTGAATGAAGCAACTCTTAAATGTTGTATAAATTCTGTTCCCAGAAGAAGCATCATCGTCAACATTATGGAGACTCCTTGTAAATACAAACTAAAGACGGAAAAATGTGCTCTCACTTGTCCTTGTTGTGTTTTACCTCGTGTTGGTCTTTGCTGGCACCAGCGCCGTTTGAGTTCTTAGAACTATAATTTATTTGGACGTTGCCAAATATTCTGCGAGTACATTGTCGTTAATGATCGATAACTTAGGATACAATAGCCTTGTGGCCCAGGAATATACGGCAACACGCATGATAATTCTTGCATCAGCATAACTAACCTTTTTTTACTTACAACAGAGAGATTTATCTTCGAACCTCGACACCTTTTTTTAACTAAAGATGGTACAGGTATCAAACAAGACGACTAAGCCTCGGTTACTTGATTGACGTGTGTCGTAAAATTGCTGGCACGTTGTCAACATTGCTGAGCCATGTTGGGCAGACTGGCTATCCGCGGGTCATAGGCCAAGAATATTATTGGGCAACAACTCTTAACATAAAGGTTATTTCACTTTTAGTCGTAACTGGCTGAAGCCGATCATTGCTTTTTTTCTAGAATATTAATAACCTTATTTACACCTTCTGAAATATAGTCAACTACCCGAAACAAATAAACATATAGAACGAAAGATAAAATCGACAAATACATATCGATATTATTTCGACATAACATAAACAAACATTTTGTTTTATTTATTTGTGTCATTTGAATGAATATATTCAGTCGTAATCAGCTTAACGAAGTCTTTATAATTCACAAATTAAAAAAATCTTTGATAAAATGTTTACTGAAGAAAGAACCTTAAGAAGTAAAATCACGCTACAAAAGTCACAAACATTATCTGTAGGCTTTGTGCCCAACATTTCTTTCATTTGTCTGGCAGCAATAGAACCGGAGCGTAAACAAGTAGATAATGAATAGACCTGATATAATACGATCAGATCGCTTCCTGATTTACTTAATTTGTAATGCCATCTAGTTTGGACACTGGATCGATATCGAGTATGAGTGTAGTATCTGTATTAATTATCTGATAGGGACCACTTTTAATAACTTTCTTTATGCATTCATTCACTAGCAGTTATTAGTGACCTGAAAGATTATTTTATTTAACTTAGCCCTTTATATTATAAAGAAATAATATATATAATACAAACAAAGTTCTGTAAAGAATGGTACTAAATTAGTTTAAATTGACATTGTGCGCTTATAATTTGTAATAAAAATACTTCGAAATGGCGATAACATTTGGATTATCACAGTCACTATAGTTTTTAGACCAACAAAATGCTTTAACGTGATCGCACACATGCCCGCGCCATATGCACCGGACGCCCTACGTGCGCTGATTTTTCAAATAATTTGAAAAAAAAAGCCAATGAATATGTCAACCGTACTGCCTTGAGGTGATTCTTGATTTACTTAGATATACAACAAGGAGAATACACTGAATCCTTTCAAGTAGTTTTACTATAAATATAAGGTTTCTTGTAGTAATAGCTGCGCGTACGGTGCTGACAAATCTGCGTTCACCTTTATAGTTTTCAACCCACGAAATATTTCAACAGCACGAATATTTCAATGAAGTCAAGGTAATTTTCTGGCGAGGTGTCGTCAATTGACTATATTAAATTATAGATTATATGTCCCTTAAGGCTTACTTTTAATTTTACTCTTATTGTAGAGCTTTTAAATGCTTATAAGATTTAATGAGCGTATCCACCAAACAACCAAATCAGAATACACGGAATCATTCAAATGAAGTTGATACAATCGTTCGCCAGAAAATGTAATTGAGATTTTACGATGGCTGCGTTTTCAATTGAGTTGTTGATATGTTAATTGTTTTTGTCTCAATTTTATTAATATTCCCTTTTTCTGTGCCTTACATATACACATGTTGAATAAAACTATTTTCAAAATAGATAGAGATTACCGAAGCGACGGTAGCCTCGACTAGGGTATCGGACTTGCTATCATGTGGGCGCGGGTTCGAATCCCACCCGTTTCTTAACAAAAACATATATTTAGCGTGGAAAAAGTAGTAAAATCTAGTTATTACAATTTTTGTCAATAAAAAATATAATAAAAGTTAATAATCAAGAAAATATAAACGGACTATAGAGTCGTAAAATTTACAAGTGACGTATATAGCTAGTACACTTTTAAATAAACAAATCGCGCTTCGTTTATTTGATCAAAATTTATTTAATCTGTTACTTAGATAGCTTGCAATGTTTGAGTTCAAAATACAGCGTGTTTATAATAAGGCGTGTGGGCGGTAATTCGAGCTTCTGAGATTAGTTGAGCAATTTAAACTCTTTATTTCATCATCGTTCGTGAATACGGATTCATCTTTTTAAATTCACCTTATTCAAAAACATGAATAATACCTACGTATATACTTAAAAATGCGGTAAATTACTAAACTAAACTGACCATTGTACTTTTAATTAGAAAACAGTTCAAGTTTGTTGGTTACGTAAATCGGTTTTAAGTTATTTTAATTCATTGAAATTTAAGCAACCAGATTATATCTTTAACTGTATATTTATCAAATTCTTCACGTAACGAGAAAATTCACAAAGCTATAGAGATATTAATACTCGCTGCAAATTCGCAAATGAACGAGAATATTGTCTTGTAGCGCATACTGCACGGGTATTTCAGCCATATCGTAACGTCGGTATTACCACAAGTATACCCTTTGATATACCTGCTGTGAGTTAATAATAACACATTCAAACATCGGCGTTGATTTTAACTAAATGAAGGTCTGAGATACCGCAAGGGATAGATATTTATGACATTTTTTTATTTATTTATCGCAAAATCAACAGCTATACAAAATGAAAAAAACAATAAAAATATTAAACATTTGCTCGTTTTAATTTCAGTTATTTTACTGAGTTGTTTTCATTAACAAAGTAATGAAAAATTTTGTTCGTCATTTCAATAAATATGAAAAAAAAGGTTTAACATACACAGCTCAGAACATCATCAAACGAAACTAATGTGTTTTGTTCAAACATTCTTTAAATTTTGAAAGACAAAGTTGCTAGTATTGTCATTACTCTATATATAAACAAAATTCGGTTTAATGCGGTATTATCGTTACATCTTAAAAAATAAAAACATTCGGTATTATAAAAATTGGAATGACCAAAATAAAATATCTATTAATCCTTTGTGAATAATATAACATGACCGAAGTAATAACAGTTATGGGATTGATGAATGTTTAGAAAAACAAGTGACCGGTGCAGAACAGTTGCCTTCACTGTCGAGCAAGGAAGTATGCTATATTGAGTATCGAATCAATTCAGTTATAAAGATATTGTAATCATTATGTTTTTGAAAAAAATAACAGGAGAAATGTTTTTTTATGGGGAGTTAGCAATTGTTAATTGCAGTAACCATAGCACTAATTAAGGTATACTTAAAAATAAAGCGGTCGCTCTAAAAAATCAACATTATTTTAATATACTGTATAACAAATAAATAAAAACAGATAATATAGACAAGACCCACATTATATAAATAGGTACGTAACTATGATCTAGTTTACATTTTTCCCGTCAGCGTACGAAAATTATATTTGCAAGTACTTACTAATCTATACACATATAATAATTAAACAAACATTAGGTGAATTTATTGGAAAAAATTATTATTTTAACCAATTTGTATTTTTAAGTTAAACAATTTGAACTTAAAAATACAAAAACATTTATTTGAAACAATATACACAGCACGTAAATAACATCAAGAATATTTTAGAAAATCTCTAAGCATCGAATCGTTTATACATTCTGTATGATATCGCTCAATATGTTTGCGATCCAGGCGTGGGAAGTCTTATAGTCACAAAGCAATAAGTATTAGCTAAGCCAGCTGTTCTTTGTAGGGCAATGCATCAACTAATATTGATCGGCTGACGAGCTTCGCAATACACCGACACTCTACCACACTTTTCAGAACGCTATGCCTCAAAATTTACTGCGGAATATCACAATATAGTAAAATGTTTATAATTTATTCTTGGCTTGTCATAATGAATGTCTTCCTACCTATACAAATTACGAATAACAATGTTGTTTTCTTATCTATAATCATTGTAAGCTAATTTTTTAAGTCGTAATCAAAATTTACATAAATTGAATTGGAAAATGATGTCAGTAAAATATTATAGTTAAAAATTAAATGAATTAAACTTTAACTAGGATTAGACAACATTAGTTGTATCCATATAACCTTTTGAGTGATCAGTTTTAGTGCTTAATAATGGGTTAAAATGTGAATAAAAAAGAATAATTATCATATAGGGTTTGTTTTAATGACATTGGTACCTAGTCAGTCTATCAATTACAATGTTTTACAAGTTCAAGACCATTGCTAACATTTTTACAACTCCGCAGAACATGTGTCGTTTTTATTTCTTTACAAGTCCCAGAAGTCGGGACGCCGCCGTAACAAAATGTTATAGAAGTATACGTTACGGTTATCTTTCCTATTTAATGGGTAATCTCCTATTTTTTAAGCGATGTGTATTTCGAGTGCGTTGTCGACGGACTTCGGTCCCACGTCACCAATTATGCAGCTTTGCGACTCATCGCATGATCGTGATTAATGCAAAAAGCCAACGTTATTGTTACGTTTTCAATTCATCGTGGTCTCTGAGGATTCGGTATTCGATTATTGGAATTTATTGATTAAAGTAATTATGTGTGAGATTTATTCTTACGTCGAAATAAATAATTATTATAAGAGCTTTGATACGGATTATAATTTGGGGCATTCAAAATGTAACGTAATATTCAGAACAGAAATATATTATTTGTACAGTTTGTACAACTTTAGGTATACCTACATTATTTTTCGGTACAATTACTATGAGTTGATATATAAAAATCTTGTTTCGTTTTTTTTGAAGGATTGTTACATGGATAATGGTGCAGGTGACGCTAGCTCTATATTTGACACAGGAGTACCAAAAGCACAAAACGTTTTCAGTTAAAAAAAAAACTTTTTTTTTGTTACCAGAGTTTGACAACTATGTCATAGTTGTCAAACTCTGTTTACTTCTCAAACATTTGCTATTCAACTGAGCACAAAGTTGTTTTCAAAAGTTTCTGAGGTACATTCGTATGTTTGAAACCAAACAGCAGTTTATATCGGTTAATTTAATTTCTTCATTGTAGGGTGAGGAAGCCTTTAAAGTTGGGGATTAGTTGAAAGATCGATGCCTTGCTTTAGTTTCACATGCAAACTTGTACAAACGTTCGTATGGTAACGATGTATTATCGGCAGCGGGTTAAGGTCGCCGGCGACCTCGACTGCCGCGCGCCTTGTCGGAGATCATTCTGTGACATGTACGGCTTTTGTTAAGCCTTACGTTATTGTACCCATTGTTCACTCATGTTGCTTATATTGCTTTGGTATTCGTATTTATATTATGGTTATTTATGATTTCAAACTCCTCTTTTTTACTCCCAAACTTTTCTCGTGAAACATTAACTTGGAAAATTCTTATAGTTTTAAATTACTTGTTTTTACTACGAAGGCCCGCGTAGATATGGGGAATCTAGTAATCAAGTGATTTCTGCAATCAAGTTTTAGGTGAATATTTAGGTACTTGTTACTTTCAGTTGATTCTTATATATCTGTTACTAAAGAAGAGCTTTTTTAAGTTATCGTGTCTTTTAAAAAGATATAAAAAATGTGAGGTATACAACGCTAAACTCACCAAAACCTCAGCAAATCGATTCTCTGACAAGTCCAATCAACGAAATTGCATCCAAAAAACAAGAACTATTTTGATCAAAGAGCGGTGACAGCGCAATCCAAAGTGATCACTAGGCACTTTGTGTCGTGGTGTACATGTCCACAACTGTTAATAAATAAACTGAGACGGTTAAGCCTGAAAACAATTCGTCGTAAACACTTCGCCAGAAAACACTTTCTAAGTTCTTGCATAATTAAGCGTTTTCTATGTAGAGAATGTTTTGTTTTTCAAAAGGTATTTTGGAATTTTTCCAAATTAATAATAGTAATATATAGTTTACTTGTCTCATAGAGGTACATTGTTACAGTATTTTTTATTACAATATTTGCCATAATATGTTAGAACCTTTGTGAGAGCTGGAGTCTGAACTAGGTTCAGGACCTGTATGACAACCCCTTTAAACATGATCTTATTTTACGGCATCTTAATCAAACATTTATTAGAGAAATAAATTTATATATATAAAAATCAATTGCTGTTCGTTAGTCTCGCTAAAACTCAAGAACGGCTGAACCGATTTAGCTGATTTTGATCTTGAAATGTTTGTGGAAGTCCAGGGAAGGTTTAAAAGGTGTAAAACATAAATAATAAGTAAAAAAAACTGTGCCTAAACTCGGGAATTACCTTAATTAATTTACTTTTGACAGAACGAAGTCTGTCCGGGCAGCTAGTCATTAATAAAAGGATTTTTTCTATTTGTGTATTGTAATGTAAAATGATATTATTGTAGGATTGTGTGTAGTATGTGAATGTGTGGTGGTGTTTTGTGTATGTGCATGGAAATCATTATAAATTACACAGGAATATAGGTAATTATGTTTTTTTCGCCATGAATAATCACATTGAACTCTCGAAGCTTAGTAATATTATTGTAAACTATCCAAACAATTACATATATTTGCTTTAAATATTATTAGGAGAAGTAGATGATTACACTTTGAATCACAATAAAAATACATTATATATAACATACATACATACATTGATTATCTTCTTGAACTGTTTAACTTAATTTTTTTTATCTTTTGTTTCCTATGCAAAAATATTTTCTGTTGCAAAGTGTTAATAAATTTAAGCCCAAGACAAGCCGATCAAACGCTAGCAAAATGCCCCATCAAGTTTTAATCACCCTGCTTGTATCTTAGACGTGAGAGCTCCAATTAATAATCCTTCGTTATTTTACTCGGTTTTAATTAAACAGAAAGTGACGGGATCTGAAAGTTCACAGGCAAATCAGACGCAAACACAGCCCTTCAGAAAATTGAATAATATCTGAGAATAGTAAGCTAGAACTGTCTGGTTGTAATAACTTGATGGATCATTCATCAGTTCCACAACTAACGTACTAAAATATATAAAAGTAAAGTTACTTAGCGTGTTTTGGTACTAAACATGTGAGTACAAGCGATGTTCCCACAATATTGAGACAATTGTTCATCGTCTTTGTACGATTCGTTATCCCACTAAATAAGCTAGCCGACTTCAAATCGAACCAAGACTTATTAAGATATTCATTATACTTTTAGGTAAGTATAACATGCGACTAAATTGTCCTCCGCCACTCTTTCGTACTAATTTAAATTACGATACCTAATCCAAATAATTACGGAGGCCAGTCATATATTTACCATAAACGATTATAAAATACGTCCCACGGCCATCACGACTATAAGCACGGTATGATGCAGCTGCTAATATAATCCTTAGTCATCTTTTACGGCACCCTCGGGTATACAAGAAAGCTGTACGGTTGTAGCAGCAACACCGCCACGGACGGACACAGCACATTAACGGCCCGTTCGGGGAATACCTGAATGTCATAAATGTATAATTCACGTACGCCTCAGTTCTTAACCTGAATGCTAGAACGGTCTTCGAAGTCATACGTTACAGTAATTTATTATGAAGCTGATCCAAATATAACACACAATGAAGAAGCCCTTCCAATTCCCTTGGGTAAACAAGAAATGTCTTATTCGGAAATTTAACCCTCCATCGTTACGGATGAAAGTCAAGTGCCAATTAGGCAGGTTATGTCAGTTTGGTCGTGTGTGACGAGGCTTACTCTAAAGTGGGTTTCAAATTAAATTACGTCAAAAGGAAAAAATATTTCAGCTTGACAAATAGAAATCACTTTTGTTTGTTACAAAATACTATTATACCTACATTATTATACCTACTTCATTAGGTTTTAAGTTGGGTAGTTTGTGAATTATTCGTCATACCGGCTGGTAAATCCCACATGACCAATGTCATTGGACAAATGCCTTATCACACATAGATGAAAGTAAATAATGCGTTTCATTAAGAACGAAAACAAAGATCCAGACAAACTTTTTGAAGAGAGAAAATATCGAATATTAAGTAGTTTGAGATTGGAACCATGTTATCGTGCATTCTACGTTATTTGCCTTCAATATCGATGCATGCAAGACGGCAAAGTTTCAAGAATAAAGTATAGGCGAAGTTGGGATTGGGCACGCTCAGTGCTCACCTGCAGCGACACGCAAATTAACTTCGACGTATATTTGCAATCTAGAATCTTATATTATGCTATATTTAGCTATTTAACAATCAGCTCAATATGTGCGGAGATGTGGAAATGAGACTCCGTTTTCATGTTCGGTATACTTAACACTTACCGTTTTCATTATTCTCATAATACTTTGAAACACGAAACTTTTATTTGCTATGAATAAAATAAGCAACCATTAATTGATCTGGTGAAATAACCCGAGCTAGTGAGGGAATAGAAACTAAATACTGTATCGATTCCAACTATTTCATTCATACGTAACTGAAAACAGTACCCTCGAGTCTAATTCTACAAAACGGGTACACAAAGGAAAACACCTTACGAAGTACCACTAATAAAGATGAAAATCGCGTAACAAAATAAACGATTACACATACAATTACTTGTTTAATGTACTCTAGAACCGTTAATGTATACAATACAGTATTTTTGCAATTTAGTTAGGTAGTTTTTTGTTCCAAATCAAAACAGATCTATGCAGATCTCATTTGTACCCAACGTCAACATTAATTCGATTTTAAATAGGGATTGTATGACAAATACGTTCAGATTTTTCTGAATTAAACTGAACTAACTAATTAGTAACACATCCGTCTTGTTGCAAAATGTGCTCTATGACTACATAGTTTGAGTCTATTAAACAAAAGCTTATCATATACCGTGGAAGACGTGAACATTAATCAAGTCACTGAAGTAGGTAAATATATCAATCAAAAGGATATATTCTGCCTCTGCAAGATAATTTATTCTAATCCGATACGGCGGGATCGAGGAACCGACATCTCAAAATTTGCATTGATATAATTGAGAGTACTTCTAAAACAAATGATGAACCATCCATTGAAATCATTTTATGTATTGAGTGGAACACGTTATTGCGATTGATGGTGAAGTTAGAGTGGATTTTTTTAATATTAATGATTGAATGATGTAAAAAAAGTTTTAAATACCAACGAAAGCTCCATCCGGTTCGCGATCAAGCTAACAGTAAGTTCTGCTAGTGCATTTTATCGATAACCGGTTCGAGTTCCCCTTCGCAATTCGAATCGATTTCTTTCTGCCTACTATTATAATAGTTTGCAGTGACTCGACCATGATTGACTGATGTTTGTAGGTATTTGCAGTGCAGCGATTCTGAAATATTCACGGCTTAAACCGTACGAACGTATGAATATTTATCTGTTGCGGAAAGGGTTAGTTTCAGTTCGGTTTTTGGTAATAAAAAGTCGGTGGAGCAAGTCGAAGTTGCGTGATTAATGTGGACTACCATCAGGCGACGGCAAACTTTTAGAGTTTTATTTTTGTGAATCCAGTGCGAATCACTGAAATATAACAGAATTTCGCGGTGGTGAAGTCGATTGATTAAAAGTGAAAAGGAATGTTTGTGTAGGTAGTTATGATTTTGTCAAACTAGAGTGAAAATAATTGTTAAATCACGGTGAAGTCATTTGAATATTTAATTATCTTTCTTTTTTATACTCATTTCAAAGATAAACTCTAATTTGTATATTCCGCTTTCTTATTGGAAAATAAATAATTTAAGATATTCCATAAATTAGCCTCGTTTCAGTTTCAGTTTTTTTCTGGGATCTCATGTTTTTCTAATCTTTTGGAATGCGGGACCCTACACACACATTATTATATTATTTGGACCCACGAATAGTTCAGGTATTAACAAAATGTTTGTAAACATATTTCTAACATTCCATGGCTTTGGCTTGTTCGCTTGCACAAGGCGTTCATCATTATTAGGCTGAAAATGCTAAAGTTAAAATCTTTTCGGAAATATTTCCGAAATCTTTGCGTCGTAGGTAATGTTAAACGGCATTGAGCCTCGCGTATTTAGGTATGCCCGTAATCTGGCAGGTTTCTTACAGAATTTTTGTCGGTTCAGACATCAGAAAAAGCATCTTTAATAAAGATAAATTTTAAATATGAGCGATTCAAATTCAGTCCTTTTATATAAAAAATTGTCATCAAATCACTTGCACTGAACTTGCACTTGCACTTGTACAAAATACGCATTAATTGTTTTGATTTTAAAACCAAACTGTTTTATCGCTTTTGATGAAATGGATATGGATCAACTTCTGAGACTATCGATGACGGTTTTTTTTTAATTCGATCAATTTTTGCCGGAAATATCAAGAAACAAACATACAAAAAAGACATAGGTACAGTCTGTTGTATGGAGAACCTCCTCCTTATGAATTCGCTTAAAAATCGTTCCATATTTTGATTGTATTAAAAATATTACGTTAGGTTACGCTAAGCGTATTATAAAGATAGGTTGGAGCTAATTTTTTAACATAAAAGGAAACTCTATTACCGAAAACACTGAAACTGGGGAATTGGCGACACTCGGCAACCGTTCTATGTTTTTTTTGTTTCACACTCACTGTGGAGCAGAGACCTTTATTTTTAGTTACTTTATCGCTTTATGTTCGGATTGCTTGAGTTTACATTGTTATATTGCTAAAGTTAAAATTAAAATTCTTTTTGAGCCACTATATCTATTTGGTCAGCTGCTTTACTTGTATATTATATAACAGTCATTTGAATAAAGCTGGTGAAATATATAACCCTAGAATTATAGCAAGCCATTAGTACATAATTATAATATTTACTTTATTAGTGAAATTTTATGTTACTTAGTATAATTTTATTAAAATAAATATTTCAAACTTAACTAATACGCACCTAAAACAAAGTCAGACTTTATATTAAAATCATTTTTTTGAAAATTAAAATCAATTTATGAATTAAAACTGAATCTTTGATAAATTAACTGCTAAAATGTAATTTTAAATTAATTTAATAGAATGTGAATACGGTATTCTACACGAGTGTTGCGACATGCGCACCACAATCGCTCCCTGCCAGTTTAGACTTTGATTAAGATCTTTCGATAGAGCGGAGAATTAGAACCTGCAGCTCACACCTGAGCCGGCGGCACCTAGGTACTTTGTTACGGCCCAAGCCTCCAACTATACCATATTGCTGCACTAACTAAGGCAGTTTCAAGTGTCTAGTAAATGTCTAACTTATGTGTAGTTTCAAATGAATCCATGAAACATTCAAATATTACTGTTTCCACGATACTGGCAACTTGACGACCTAATTGGCGCTGTGCCTGCTATATACTCAGTCAGTTGCGCTTAGTTTGTCAACTTGCATATCAAGTAAAATTTTGCCTGTAAATTTGCAAACTACTACCACTTCATACATAGGTTATAAATAAAGTTCCTATTATTATATCTCTTTCTGTGCGTTTTTTTAATAAATTGTTTTGCTTTGTTTCTTTTTCTGTTTATTTAATTGTAATTCATAAATAAACTTGATATTTGGTTCGTTTAGAGGAGAAAAAGAATATAACATTCAGACACATCAATCTTGACAACAACTCCAGAACTCCTGGAACTTAAATACCCTTCACCGCGTCACTATCGTCAGAACCGCAGTCATTCAAAAACAATAAAAGGCTAATTGGACAAAAGTGGCGGTCAAGTGATGCCATTACCGTTTTTACGCGGCCTCTGTGTTCGGCCACTAGTATTACCTTCACTATGCCTTCACACATAATACATTAGTCTAGATTCAATTATATTCTGGTAGCCAGCCAACTTGCTGTCCTATCAAGAGGTATACGGCGCACTATGTTCCATTTACTTTAAAAGTACTCAATATTATTTTGTATTTATTGCTAAAATTTTGGTGCCGTTTAAAGTTTATTTTATTACGTTGAGCAAGTTATAATCTTTTGTGTACGTGATACAGTTAGAAGAGGCAGACCTCTGAGAATATCTATTTAACTTATTAATATAGTCAAATTATATTATATATAACTAGCCGACCTGACCGACGCTGTCATGTCAAATAACTAACAGATATGTCAAAGGTTAAATTAGAAAAGTTAATATTATCATCAACTTTTCTTTAATTTTTTTAAAATTTTCGCGCAACTTTTTTAATTTTTTCTCTATAAGAACCTTCTCCTGATAATAAACAACACGACAAAAAAAGAATTAACGAAATTGGTCCAGCCGTTCACGCGTGATGCCATGACAACGGAAAACGGGTTTCATTTTTATATATTATAGATTATATTTAATATTATTTGACTGCACGGATGGCCGAATGGTATAGGTCACCACACCAATTACCACTGTGCGCGACGTGCTGCGGGTTCGATCCCCGCATGGGACAAGTATTTGTGTGATCCACAAATGCTTGTTCCAAGTCTGGGTGTTCTTTGTGCATGTGATTTGAATGTTTGTGAAACCCCCGCGACACAAGGAATAACTTCCTTAGTGCGGGCGTCGTTTTTTTAAAAAAAAAAAAAAAAAAGAAAAAGATCTGACCTAAAAATATATATTTGGCTAAACGAAGTTTTTAGGTTTCACGTTTATTGGTTTTAAGAGTGTCATAATGCGAGACACATTTATGACAGCGTGAAGGAAAGCTGACGGAATATGTATGCAGGTACAAAACATGATTGAAAACAACAACAAAAATATTATCTTTCTAAAACACAGGACCGAAAAAAAACAAGATATTTATGAATTATGAGTTATGGTCAATTTGTCAAAATCACCTGCTGCTGCTGCTGAGTACAAAATATTATGTCAACGGAATGAAATGTATTCCGAGTAGATTTTAAGTGAACCAGTTTACGTAGCAAAACATAATTTACATATTATATCCTATAAAGGATCTTTCCTGTACTCTTTATAACTAAAGAGTACAGGAATTATAATATTGTTGTGGTTTTTCTTATTGATTTTTTTTCAAAAATGTCTTTCTTCGGCAGAAGAAGAAAGACATATAAGTATAGACATAAAAATATAAATTGTCACAAAAATGTAGGAATACCATTGGTCGATTTCTACTTGAACTTTTTAGGATATGTGGCAGGAAAACATCTTCAGATAACACTCAAAGAAAATAATTGTGATATTATTATTATAGTCTTAGTATGCTGAACTACCTGCATTTAACAGTTTATGTCAAAGTGGTTGAACTACGGCCACATATACTCTAAGATGAATTTCAAAACGCGTGCCAAGTTCCTCTAGCACGATATTTAATACGACATGGTTCTCCTTGCAACTGAGATATCTTAAAAGTTTTGCCCATTGTGACGTCATGAGTGGTGAGTTGGAGCAGCCACTTAGAACTGCCAACCCGTTTAAAATACCTGCAACAAGTATCGTGTCTAGTTCCATTTTAAAAGGTTTTTGAAATAGCAGCATACCATACAACCTTGTATTTTGTAATATGGCCAGAGCACGGTAAGATAGTGTGGTTCTATTGCTCTCGTCTTGTGAATTGCAGTGTAGTTTTTCCGTCTGAGTCATAATTGTTAGCTGTTTCGATCCCACGGCAATGTAGTGTCTATCTCTATTTATATTTCTTTTTGTGTAAATAACCAATCAATAGTAATAACTAATCAATTAATATAAAAAAAAGAATAATATGCGAAAATATGGCCTTTCGGTCTTGCAAGTATCTACATAAGTGTTTATGAAAAAATAATTTGTTGTTTGAACAAATCTGGAATTTTGTTGTTACAACTAATTTACTCCTTTCATTCCGTATTGTTTTCCTCTCATCTTCAAAATAAATTACATTTCCTTTTGTATGTCAAGTGTATTAAGAGTCCCTATCAATTTCGCGGTCTAAAACAGAAATTTCCAACTTTTTCAGCGCAAATTTCTCAATAACTTCAAGATATCTGTTCTGTTTTTTTAATGCACAGTTATTTATCATTCATTTATCAAGTAAGTGTACAAAGTCAATTTTTAATAACTACTCAATATAAATTATGAAAAATAAAAACCTAACACATGTTTTTACGTAAGCACGAAACAGCAGATTTTCCAATTGCTTTTTTAGCTTACTGGTAGCAAATAACAATCTGAAAAAAATCATAAATACTGGGCATATAGTATGCTAGTAAGTACACAATTTATTTTTTTAAATTTCAATGAACTAGTACTTAAAAAAAATGTGATCCACGCTGAAAAAACCCAATAAAGTCATGTGCAAAATCGTCGTCTATGGGTAAGAATTTATTAAAAATAACAATAAGCATTATATATTTAAAAAACTGAGGTATTTATCTACCAAATCCAATTTTTATATTTCATTTCTGACTTCTTATTTATTTGTAATAAAATTTCTAAATAATGCCTTATAAACCGATGCGCTCGCTCGATACATTCAGTCGCGCCCAAGGGCTTGTTGACGACGGACCTGTGTCGCCCGTGACGTTCGCCGCTCCCAACGAAACTCTTGAATCGCGCGTGATTTTGTACTACACCTAACGAGTTTTGAGACTGTGAGTAGATTTAATTTTTTATTTATGCAGTGTGTATGATTTCATAATGTTGTTTATACATATTAATGTTTTGTACTATTAGTAAAATAGTGTTTAATTTTTAGAAAATGGGTCGAAAACGTGATCTTTACTATCAAGGAAAAATCAAAGGTAAAAAGAAAAAGGTTGGAAAAGCACTTGCAGTTCTTAGGTAAATATTTTTTTTTGTAATTACGAAAACTGTTAGAATTGGTTATTATTTCTTGAATCTAAAAATGAACTTTTTTATTTTTGTAGAGAATTAAATAGGCAGAAATCTACCGAGAATCAAAATTTACCTGGAACATCATCTATAAGCGAAAAGCCCCCATCGGACACAAGGTATTCCTTTTATCTATATTTTTTTTTATTTATCTAATATATAAAGAAATCTAATCTATATATCTATACTAATATATAAAGCTGAAGAGTTTGTTTGTTTGTTTACTTGAACGCGCTAATCTCAGGAACTACTGATCTGATTTGAAAAATTCCTTCAGTGTTAGATAGCCCATTTCTCGTGGAAGGCTATAGGCTATATCTTTATATATATAATTCTTCTGTGAGTGTGTATGTGACTGAACTCCTCCTAGACGGCTGGACCGATTATAATGAAATTTGCTGTGTGTCTTCAGGTGGATTCGAGGATGGTTTAGATTCACAATTTGGTCCAATTTGAAATGTTTTTTTGTTTAATTTTTATCAATTATTAACATCGCGATTATTGACATTAAAAACGTAAGTAGGTAGTTGCCATGACGACCAAATTTTGTTGTTTTAGTACGATTTACTATCCTCCAGATCCTCCTCCATAGAGGTTATTTAACAATTAAATAAACAAGGTTGTCAAAACTCCTTGCAATGATATTAAAACTGTTTTCTTCTTTAAATATCAGGCTCGCCTGACTTTTATGGTTTTTTTTCGTTTGTCTATTTGGTAGGTCTGAGCATGGCCTGAGAGGTTATATTATGATTGCCACCAGAAAGAAAGAGAGAAAGTACTCTCAATACTGAAGAATAGCAAATTAGACTCAAAGAAAACATTCTTTTATTTTTTTAAAGAAATAAATCTGCATTAAATTGATGTTTGAAAATACGCTTTGCGGACCGGGAATCGAATGGGCTAAAATGCGAAAAACTAGCACCGTGTACTTTTTGGCATCAATCGATATTATATATAATTCCAGTGTCATGATGTTTGTCGGGGATGAACTCCGAAACTACTGAACCGATTTTAATCAAATTTGCACACCGTGTGCAGTTTGATCCAACTTGAAATATAGGATAGCTTACATCACAAATATAAAAAAAAATTGAGACCGCGGGCGGAGCAGCGGGAAACAGCTAGTATATATATATATATATATATATATATATATATATATATATATATATATATATATATATATATCTTTATATATATAATTCTTCTGTGAGTGTGTATGTGACTGAACTCCTCCTAGACGGCTGGACCGATTATAATGAAATTTGCTGTGTGTCTTCAGGTGGATTCGAGGATGGTTTAGATTCACAATTTGGTCCAATTTGAAATGTTTTTTTGTTTAATTTTTATCAATTATTAACATCGCGATTATTGACATCAAAAACGTAAGTAGGTAGTTGCCATGACGACCAAATTTTGTTGTTTTAGTACGATTTACTATCCTCCAGATCCTCCTCCATAGAGGTTATTTAACAATTAAATAAACAAGGTTGTCAAAACTCCTTGCAATGATATTAAAACTGTTTTCTTCTTTTAAATATCAGGCTCGCAGACTTTTATGTTTTTTCTTCGTTTGTCTATTTGGTAGGTCTGAGAGTAGGTCGTAGGTTATATTATGATAAACAGGATGGATTTTTTATTGCCACCAGAAAGAAAGAGAGAAAGTACTCTCAATACTGAAGAATAGCAAATTAGACTCAAAGAAAACATTCTTTTATTTTTTAAAAGAAATAAATCGGACAGAACGAAGTCTGTCCGGGCAGCTAGTATATATATATATATATACAGCGTGTAACAAAAACCCTGTCCGATCCCTGAGGGTATTATTCGGTATCGTACTGCAAACACATATACGTAGCCATTTAATGGATTGGAGACTAAAATTTTTCCCCAGTCAAAATATTTAAATTCAAATAAAAACTGATCCAAGGCAACAGCTGAACAACTGACCGCTCCTCAAAGGTCACGTCCTTAATACCTACAGTTTGGTGTCAAAGAAGCCGCCTATGCGAGACGGTACATGAACTACCACGAATACGCCTTTATTGAATCTGACAGGGGTTTTGTTACATGTTGTATATAGGTAAGTACTTAACTCGTTTAAAAAAAATGTATTATTAATTATTTTCAGTTACACTAGCAAACAGGATGCATCAGGCTCTTTATTAGGTGAAAAGGGGGAGACAAGGTATTTTTCAACTAATTATTGAGCAAATACACTGTATATATGAAAAGGAGAACGAGTCACCAGGGAGTTGAGGAACATGGTCACTTACTAAGAAAAACAAAACCACGGAAGTATGTATATTTCAAATATATTCAATTACTGGTAAATATATGGGTGTAGTATGACATTTATATTGGGTACCTAGTCGGTACCCAGGATTATGTAAAGTTTGGATGTCAAATTAGCTCTCTCAAAACAATTGAGGAAAAGCGACGTGTTGCAATAAAGTAACTAAAAATATCTCGTTTTTATTTTCCTGAAATAAAACACATAATAATAGAAAATTATACATTCCCATGGAGATAGTTGTTCAATTTGATAGACTGTACCCCTTTCTGGTAGGTACATCCTGTACATTATCTGCCTAGCCTTTTTTGTAAGTGACTGCCGTAACTACTAGGTAACGATATTTTTATAAGGTACTTAAACATAACACGTCATAATCACAATAACATCCATCCAGTATTACGGAACTTAGTGGGTAATAAAAACTATGCAGTGCTGACAATAGCGTTTACGGACGAAGATTATTTGTTCGCGCTACACCGTACGACAACGCACACTACGATTGTCAGCGATAGTTCGAACGCACACAGAGATACTGCGCTCAAATAGTTACCTAAACTAGCAGCGCGCCGAAATTGATAGGGACTCTTAAACAAGAACAGAAATTAATTTTCGGTAACTACCTTCAAATTGGCTGTTGTTTACTTTCATGAGCTGATTTGTTCCGCTAACAGTAAGTACTTCAGGTGGTGACTGGAGAGCTCGAACTCTATGAAATTAATTAATAACAAGTATTAAAGTCAATTATTGTTTTGCATTGATAGAATAATTGAATTGGAAATTGGTACGACGAAGGTTTTGACTTTTTGATCTTCTTGGTTGATTATTTCCCAGACTTTGCAGTAGGAGAAGTTTTGATATTTTTTTGTTTTTTCTAGTTCGTATAAACATTCGTACATGAAATAGGAAAATTGAGAAAACTATAACAAGGTGTCTGGTTGTCAAACTTAGAAACTGTTGATTGACAACAGAAAACGTTCAGGCTGCTCACGCCACTGTAATTTGCAGTAAATTGCAAAACTTCTGACATTTCTCTCCGTTCAATATAAGGTTATTTCCACGACATATTAATTTACTTGTAGTTTTTAGTTATGAATGTATATTAATACCACAAAACAAGTCTGGACAACACATTAATATTAATACAAAAACAAAGTAAGTTTGTTAAAATGTTAATTGGTGAGCTGGCTTTTTACGTCAACGTGACGTGTATGTACAGCTCCTAACTCCGTACTCGCGAAAACAGAAATTCACATTTTAAACTGTTGAGTTTTATTTATTTTGATTACAAACTTTTTCTTTGATGTTAAATAAAATAAAATTCGCAGCCCCTAACTTTTAAATACTTGTTCTCATACAGAGCATTAACTACCCTATCATCATTCGTTTGTCACAGTCGTTTTATTTATATGAATAATTTAAGGAAGAACGTCCTGAAACTGTTACATTGGGATCAATAGGAATCCAATCATTAGATCACATTTACTTCTCGATAGCTGGTACTTAATTATTAAACGTTTATTCGGCTGGCGCTGCGGGGCCGCCCGGCCGGGCTGGCTCAGGATCGTCTGGCGGAGTACATAACTGCAGCTGTTCTTTGTATTAAGTATGTGTTTAGACTGTTTCAATGGCTTGGATGTTAATGTAAATGTAAACTGGTTTGGGATATCGATGACGTTATATCGACATGCTATCATAATTATAACATGAAAATTATTATGTGCTATAGTAGGGGAGCCAAAATACGTAACAAAATACGTAGGACATTGATGCTATCAATATCTGACGCGCTCGAGTATGTCCATGCAACAGTATATTTTTACATATTTAAAAATCTATAGCCGCTTCCCCCACCGATGAAAAGATATTATTATATAACATTTTTTTCTTCTTATCATCTAAGCTTTGCAACCTAATAAGTCTCTATGACGCTCGAGTAAATCCCCATTTAGCATCGTGGCCTCCCCTACCATAGCTACCACATTTTATTGAATATTTTTTAACATGAACGAATAATTTTATTTTATTATTAAAGCAATATTTTACTTATTATAATTTTACTGAATGAAGTTGGATACTAAAAACGATTCAGTATGTCGACGTGTATGTATATAATTATGTATTGCTAAAAAAACCTATTTTTTAATATGGCCCTAGCTTATTTTCATAGTAAAATTATTAATAGCCATAGAATGACGCGGCGTGGGCCACCTTAATGTAATTAATTTTGCCGCTCTATCTCAACGTTGTTTCCACTTAACGGGGAGGGGTTGTAGTGCATGCATGTAATAGGATAGTTCAGTTAGCTGCTAATACCACTACTACCATGGGTGACAAAGCTTTTGACAAAATCAGTTAGTTTATTGTTACCTAAAATTATATAAAATAACTGATGAAGTAACACACCAGTTTATTTTGATTTATTTGTGCTCAATCATAGCAATCGCTGTAGAGAAATTAATTTCCTTATTTATTTTACAGTCAACAGATAATGGCAGTTATTTCAACAAAAGTATCATTAATTAGTTACAATGGTTCTTAATATTTCTGTGAATAGAGAAAAGTTAAGCCTCTCGATTAGAGAACAAAAGAACAGTCATGGAGTAAAAGTCTATATAATTTGCGTCGAAATAATAAGTAGTCTGTACAATACCTCTTATATAAATTGACTGTAATAACTTTTAACTCGTCAAAAATGTTAATCTTTTGATCTTTCCTTTTAGATCTTTTAATAATTACTTTAACACGTTTTTTCATCCACCTTAATAATTCTGCCCACACTGGGCACGCATTGCGTCCCTGAAAATGAAACTTTATGATAATGCGCACTGATGTCAATTTAGTTTGGAACGTGGAATAGAGTTTTGGACGTAATACGTTGGATTTATATAATAACATGAGCGTAATTTGAATGGATTACATTTTTTGCTTTTTTCATACGTAATTTATATTATTTATAGATTTATCGACAAAGTTTTTTCTTAATAGCTGTTCTCTGATCTCGTCTCCCATATTTAATGGGAAAATAGCTATAATAATAATAATGACATAATTATGTGTTAAATTATAATTCGTTTCTACATATTAGCTATGGAGTTTCTTGGCGGTTCTTTTCCATAGGAGTGACATTTTGTAACATTGTATTTGTAACAACAAAGTCATTTTAAGTTTCGAGGGAGGTTGAAACGGCTCAATAGAAACAAAAATATTTTGATTTTGATTTTTTAATACAATTACAATAGTATACAAATAAAATGGGGCTGGTTATTTAATATAACATAATTTTACGAGTAATAGAGAGGAATGGAAGGAAAATACGCATTGCGCCGACCCCATATGAATGGCATAAGGGCAGGAAGAAGAAGAAGAAGAATTTTACAGCGCCCTAGCCTCCAGCTAGACGATGGTCGATATTTGCCATTTCGTAGTCTGCAAATGTCAAAAATATCCACCGACTTCCAATCGACACTCTATTGACTTATCAAGCTCTCGGGCCCAGATACAACAGTCTAACAACTACATTATTAAGGTAAACGTATATTTTATTCGGAATTTCACGTTGCTTACAAAACCAATCAAGTTATATCATATGCGGGGGCCGGGGTGACGTCACACAGACCCATTGTATGTCAACCGTCGGAAGGTTATAATGGTACTTGCATGCGACGGGAGCAAGCTGTCTTGCTTTGAATATCAAATGTGTAACTTCGCATTGTGATTTTCCGGTCCGATACTTTTCAAACAAAGGAAATAAATGCACGGACATATTATGTGAAACGTTGATAGGTCACCCACTCTGTGTAGTTTACTTTAAAAACACTTTATTTTAACGTGAATTTTTTAGAATTCGTTGCGCTGTCTTTTGTTTATATTCTAAGTAAGGCGTCATATTAGTCTTACAATAAGATGATAACAGATCATCATGGAGAAATATTATGTGCTTGCCATTATTTGCATCAGGTTTATCTGCAATTACTTGAAAATTAAAAATAACAATCTAAAGTTATATTTTCATAATTGCCACATATATTTCACTTTTATTTTGCAACTGCATAATTTGAGATCATTCCAAAAAGCAACAAATAAGTTCAAAATCCAATAAAAGTGTCGTCACACTCAAACTGTCATGCAACACGGGCAGCCGTTTATCACACAAGTTTATCATACAAAATTCATCAGCCAACATATTCTGTGTTCGGCTCGGGCCGCAAACTGCGCATTATAAAATGGTGTTCGTCGTTGTCGGTCATTCAAAGGACCGTGTTAACCAAAGATCAGGTATGACAACAGGTCGGCAAATATGTTACTTATATTTAATTTTTTTATTCTTCTGAAAGGTTTTAAGTAAATAAACTGGTTAGTTACTTAAAAATATTAGATTACAAAAAAAATGTGACGTCACTTCTTGTTCAGTTTTTGCCACTATTCAGAAGCTCCTGCTCACTCCAATCCCGAACTTTGCTTTGTTTAGTATTCAAATTTCATACTGATATGATAATGAAAAAAAAAATACTTACCCAATATTTATCGTCTTGTCTACAGGAGCAAACAGTTCTGTTTTAATCATATTCGCATCCTGATATAAGAATGACACAGAAGTGGGAGTGACGCGGGTGCTAAGGACGGCCGAAAAAAGTCTCAGGTTATTTGAATCCATTGCCTTACCTTTTCATTCCTTTACTATTATTCATACTCCCTGTTACGCTGTTAACATGGCCGGGATAGAGGGAGTATAACCAATAACCGAAAATGGCACATTTATTAATAAAACGAGAGTCAACTATTAACATAAATTACAAAGCAAAATAAAGATCGAATCGTTACTAGTTTCCTTACAACTTCGAGATACAGTAGCAGTAAAATAGTTAAACCCCTTCCCCAATAAATTGCAGTATATCTGATACTTTGAAACTATACATAACAGTTTTAAAAATATCGAAACCATACACTTGTTCAATCTTTATAGAAAATTGAGCAGCCTATGTGATGCCCCAATTTCACGGTTTGTGCAGTCCCGTATCGACAAAACTGCATATAACTTGCTGATAGAGAGATATTTGTTAAAATCCGATTGCGTGACCTTATAGAATCATACCATGTGGATGTTATTAATCTTCCTCATCTCTGTCACCATAGTATGAGTACTATAAAGTACATACTTCATACTGAAAAAAATATCAAGGCCTCAAAATCTATTCCGAACATTAAGGCATGTGAATTTTTGATCTGACGTAGGTACTCACATTTACATATACCTTTGGCATTCCGCAAGGTAGTATATTGGGACCGTCACTTTTCCTGCTCTATATAAACGATCTATGCAAGCTTTCCATATTAAACTGCGAAATCTTCTGCTATGCCGACGATACCGCACTTCTAGTGTATGACAAAAACTGGGCTAAAGTCAAAGACAGAGCAGAAGATGCACTCCGGCTAATCATGAAATGGCTGTCTACTAACTTACTGACGCTGAATTTAGAAAAGACAAAATTTATTAGGTTCTGCCGCCCTAAATCAGCTACTCCGCCGTCTTTATCTAATACAATTAAAGCCCACGTATGTCCCCCTCATCAATCATTGAATTGTGACTGTCTGACTCTAAGCATGGTACCTAATATTAAATATCTGGGAGTGATAATTGACGAAAACCTGAACTGGCGCGCACACATAGAAGCACTTTATACTAGAATTAGACGACTTATATACGTTTTTAAAGAACTCAGACATTCCGCTAACTCTGAAATATTGGCTCTTGTGTACTTCAGTCTATGCCAATCTATAATTACGTATTGCATCCCGGTCTGGGGTGGAACCTTTAAAACCGCAATGATCTCTGTTGAACGTGCACAACGAGCGGTTCTCAAAGTGATGCTTTTTAAACAAAGAGACTACCCCACCGATAAATTATATTCTGAAGCCGCAGTTCTCACAGTAAGAAAATTATACATCCTCCGTTCTATCTTGCGGAGACACTCTAGCTTACCTCTAGATAAAAAATTGCTACAAAAGCGTCAAGGTTTCCCTATATGCAACACAATCCCCTGTCGACATGCATTTGCAAGTCGTCAGTTTTTGGCTCAAAGTTCGCGCATATATAACAAATTAAATAAAATCATCTCTTTGTATAAATATAACTCGCACGAAATAAAACATAAATTAAGTAAATGGCTACAACCCTTAACATATGACGAAGCCGAAAACATATTGACCATTAAATCATGAATACATCAAACCTCCCATGAAGCACACATGCTCATACACACATGCTCATACACACATACTCCACTACACACAAACACAAATACCCACTTACATGCTCACTACTAGACACACAGCCACATTTATCTACTACGATTGCAGTTTTAACAACAACTAGTTTTTGAAAAACAAAAATGTCACGGTTGTATTATATAAAATGAAGCCGTAAAATCTCTGACTCCTAAGATACAGGTCTCCGTACCTAGTTTAGGAGCTCGGAAAATTGATATAAAATTTTGACTTTATTGTACAACCTGCTATTACTATATTATTCTATGAATTTGAGGTGTTGTTTTATGTACAAATAAACATTTTTATTATTTATATTATTATTATTTAAGGTAATTGAAAATCTATTTCGACCATTTAGGCATGTGATTTTTTACGATCTGAACACGTACTGTCACTTCAATTTAATTTGTTGATAACTTAAATCTGCATCATTAGTGGTTAATTACAGACGAAATAACATCGAACGATAGTAAAATTACTTTACCACCCCATAAATGAAGAAAGATCTACCTATACACAATGAAGATCAAAGTATTTCTTGAGAGATTAAATACGATTTGAATCAATAAAACTGTAAAGATATACTTAACGTAGTAAAAGCATCGAAGGCCGATGTTGGCAGATTTTGTGTAAGCAGAATTCTTGTCAAGTTCAGACTAAATGGAGCTTGAAGCGAGTGCTCATAGATCGTGACAACGATTAGAAATGAATCTGCAGACGCCTGCATCGCCTTGTGAAATCTTGGATTCTATCTTTTATTAACGCTATTTTCAAACACCGTTCTGACCATTATCAAAAGATTTGTGTTTAATAGATATCTTTTTTAGGTTTTCTGGCGTAAACTTGACTAATTAACTTTACTTTTCTTTTCTTAACTATAACTAAATAGGTATATCAGGTAATAAAAATGTCAAAATTTGTAAGCGATCCATAAGGCATACTAGTATGTAGTTTACGAATGAGATATGTTTAGTAAGTCAGACTTCAGACCGGAAACTCTTGGATTATTGAATGCACTCACAGATGCGTCCCTCTCGTTAAACCTGAGGGAATTAGAGAGCCGAAACAAACATCTGTCGGATATTCAAATAAAACCTTCATCGTACTATTCCATGTTTGAAACGGTGTACTTTGTACTGATGTACATTATTATAAGTTTCTACTTTGAGTATAAATTACCTTTTACTGGCTTAATAAGGCGGATTTGATATTTTTAAAGTCGCTAATCTCTGAAATTACCACTTGATTGCAAAATTTATGTCTATGATAGCCTAAATTAATTAGTAATCTATAGGTTTAGCAATAAAAAATAATTAAGGTTTCATAACATGAACAAACATGAATAACCTATGAAACTAAAACACTAACGAAGTCACAGGGGATAGCTAGTTAATATAGACTTGAGCAAAGCCAAATGGTACAAACCAACACGGCAACCCTTGCTGCGCGATGTGCCTTCGATTCTCCGGGAGGAGACGTTCTTATTAAGAAAATACTTAGGATTTAGGTCAGCCACCAACACTGTGTTTGGAAATATACTTAAGTCGAGTAATTATCTGTTTAATACTAAATAATATACCACCTGGTACACCGATGCTCTTTATAAAAACAAATGACACACGCTCCGTGTCGATGTACATACTTGCGTACGTAGCTTTGAAATAAACTTGAAACTATTAGCTTATTCGCACACTAGGTAACGCCAGTCTCCAATACGCGACGATTTTATTATTTAAATTAAACTATGGCTGTCAAATCACAGATTTTCGTACAGATACGCATCGTTTGAGACTAAATTTGCGTCGCCTCGCGTACAAACGAGCTTAAAGTTATAAAACCCAAACGGTTTTCCCACATTTAGCGGAATATCAAATGAATAAAGTGCCCACTGTGCACGAGTAGTTTCCGTGTCACGTGGCACCACACCCGCTTTGGCTGGAATACTTCTGTAATATTAATGCCTCCACTAGGTAAGTTGTTGGAATATACGTATGTTACTTACTATTGGTTTTATTTGCAAAGAATCTTAACAGTCTAGAAAATTAAGTTATTGAAGGGCTTTGTCCACGTGTTTGAATTTCAATAAATGAATATATTACACCAAGATTTTATTCCAACCGACTGGTAGTTACAGAGATTAGCGCATTCAAAGAAACGATAAAATGAGGTAGCATAGAGAACAGATATTCTACATAGAGAATACTGTGCTGACATACTTTTAGGGTTTTTCAGTGATGAGAAAACCCTTTTTCTATTAAAATAATGGCCGTCAAGAGTATCAACGAAATTATAAAAAAAAACTTAAATTTCTTTTGTAAAGTATTTCACAAAGAAAACGTAATGGAAACCGCCTTGGATGATCCTTTTTAAACCTTTCGATCGAACTTGTAATCAACGTTAATTGCAAAAAGGTTTTGTCAGCGATCTGTCTATCAAGTTAAAATATTTTAATAACGGTTCGTAACTGAATACTGCAGACTGCTTTGAAAATACGTAATTAAATTATAAATTTCAAAAGCGTTTCAAAAATCGATCTTTGAATTACAAAAATAGAAAACACAAAACTTAACACATTGATTGAACACGCAGCATCAATATCAAACAAACATTCCGTATAAAGAAACGGATAACAAGATACGCACACAGTCACATTGAGACCCAAGCTTTGGTTATTACCAAAGCCATTTCTCTAAATACAAATAGCAGATGGAAGTGTGAAATACGAATGTGCGCTCGAGTGTGTCGCGACTGCTCCAGCGATTCGTGAAAGTGAAAACGATGACATAAGCTTTGGTTTGACGTCCTACACACTGAAATTCTGAAGAGGTATTGGACTAGACTTCACAATGCTGGCTGTGACGTCGGAGTCAAAGTCAGTACACAGTATAATAAAAAGGGAAGGTTTTTTTGATTGAACTCAAAAACTACTAGACCGAATTTCAAAATTAATGACACCATTTTAATACAATAATGTCCCTGAGTATATTTCCTTACATCCTAAATTTCTTACCATAAAAAAATGGAGACCGCGAGCAGAGCCGCGGGCAACGGATGTTGCTATTCTGCTGTTTTTCACATTTCTTAGTAACATTACTTTTATATTGTGGAATAGGTATTCTATTTATTTTGACATATTCCTAACGCACAAATAGCTTACAGTATATAAAAATTGCATGCTTGGGAGTTTGATGCGTCTACCGTCTCTACTCCTCAGCCAGAGTACTTGGGAAGCAGTGAAGGGGAGTGGGGGGATTTTGATATGCTTATGATTAGTAAACACGTGGAGCTATATCACATGCATAAACTTTTAAAATTCGCAAAACAAAAGCTCACCATTCTTTCATAAAGTTTTTTCTAATCTATCAAAGAATTTTAACGTGCGCACATAATTTGCCACAAAAATGTTAATAACTTAATTTGAATACATATACAAAATAAATATTAAACTTGTAGTTACAATGCCATTTCATTTCAACTTGACCGTGCGGTACATGACTGTTAATATTTCATAAAATCCGCTCAATAAAATATGGCGTCGTGCAACCGCGAAGTTATGTGAAACGGCCTTATCAGCTAACATTTTTACAAAGTTCTGTGGAGTGTTTACTTGCGAAGAATTTAATGTTGGTACCAAATTATTATATAATAGCGCACGTTTGTCAAGGATTTCAGTTATGTAATTAGATTAATTAATTACATAATAATATATTTTAGAATACAGCATAATATAAGTTAGTACACGGCAAAAATTTAATAAAGTTGCCTATAATTGTCCTCTTAACCTGTCCTCCTCTTTGACCTCTTCTTCAACAGGGGCAATTAAGGTTGGCCGGTTTATTAAATTCAGGTTTCATCGCCATGTTTTCCTTTATCAATGTCAATTATTGTCTTAAAATAACTTCGCAAATTGGTGTGAAAAAACGAAATTTACCAATTAAATCAACAAATATAATATTTGGCCACTAATAAGACAGAATTTACGCCCACAATAAATTATGAATATTTTCTAAGAACAAATAGAATATTTGTATGAAGTCTATAGAAATAAGTTCAGCAGCACTTGAACTAATATTATCTATCACTTAATTATATTTCAGTGTAGGCTAGTATCTTGTGCCATCAATATTCTGAGACAATATCAGTCTGGTACCATGGCAACGGACTGGTGTTAGCGGGAATAGTGTAAGAAATTAATACACAACCCACGTTGTATTACAAAGACTGTCTTTAGTAAACTAAATACTCACACAGGGTTGTCAAAATTACACTTTCTATTATTATTTTTGTTGTAATTAAGATCCGTAGAGTTCGCGGAAACATTAACGTCTAGTTTCTCAGTAATAGTCGCGGGAAGTGAATTGCAAAATAAATATTTGTCGTTACGGCCTAAGTTTACTTTAAGTTTTGGTGATTGTTCGTGTAATTAATGTGTTGTCGCCATAAGTAACAAAGATAAGGAAGGATTTTAAGATGGTTGTTGGTATTCGTTTTTAGAGTAAAGTTGTATGCTTTCTGAGGCTTGCGCGAATAATTGAAATCTTAAATTTATTCCATTGCGATATTACGAGAAAATTAAATCCGTTTAAATAGTGATTTCAATGTGTTAAGTTAATCAAAACATTGAGCTCTTGTATTGTTTTTGTCAACAATTCAAAGAGTATGAAATTATACTACACGTTATATTTGTTCTACATTATACTACTTGTCAGTAGCACTGTAATTCACACCACTGAGATTTAATATTTCCTTTGCCTGTTGTATCAGCATCAATTCCCGCCTCTAATGTACACAAGTCGTAACAAGTGGCGAAGCGCTTACGGACAGGTAATCCTTTAAGTTATCCGTTTGTTAGGAGGATTGGCTTTAATCAAGCGATCACTTGATGGGGATATTTTTGATTCACGTCATAACAGATTTATGGCTTGAAGTTTCGAAGACAATGTTGATCCGGTTTCGAAAATAGAATTCAATTCTCTTTTTTGTTTTCAATTGTTTAGCTTGTCGTGTGAAGGAAATTGATGTAGGTATACCAATTTTAAATTTCTGTGAATTGTCTTTGCGTTCAAGGGACCATGATTCAGACAATTGAATATGCATTTCAATCGGCTACCAAGAAACCAGAATACGAAATGACGTATGATTACTTCCATGACCGCGTTGGAACTAGGCTTTACTCAATGGTTTCTACGGTAAATAACTATGTTCTATTTTAAACGTTCTTGACATTTCATACATGCAGGTTACAAGAAATTGCTCCCTTTATTTAAGTAGGTATCCCGCACTTGAAGTGTTTGTTGATATTACTTTGTATAGCTTTTCATAAGTTTTTGTGGTTACGAAATTATCCTGTAGGTATTGCATTCACAAAAATAAGTACTAAAACAAAAACATATGTTTCGTTAATTATCGAAATACTACTACATACAGAGACATTGTAGAGGAAAAAAGATTGTTCTGTCCACAAATTGCCTTTGTCTTAAACAAATTTATCAAATGTGTAGCTCTTCGGTTACTCAGTAGATGGAACACAGAGTCATGGGATCACCGTAACCTAGTAACTGGCTCTATTCAAAGTCTTTGCGGCCTTTACATATTGCATCTACGCAGATGTGTCCAGTTGTCCAGTATTAAGCTGTGAAGCAAGTTACTATAACAAGATTATCACCGTGGCGTCGCCTGCACTGCGGTACTAACAGAGTTACGACCGAAACTGTTAAGCTTACTGGACTGGCTATTATGTGGTTTGACTATTCTCCCAAATTGTGGATATGAGAAAGATTTACAAGGCCATGATTTTCTTTATCATTTCCTTTTGAGTTGTTCCCACAAAACAACTAACAGCGATCGTCTGATATTCGCTAAGACTGGTAACTGATTCGTTAACATGAGAGAAGATGTAAAAGTAATTAATATGAATACTATTTTGTGTTAAGGCACTTGCCTTAGCATAGTACTGTAGGTATTTACCTGCACATAAAAAAGAAATATTAATTCTACAATGCGATCAATTTATAGGCCTATCATAATAAAAAACTCAAATATCGGATAACTCATTTAAAACCAATAAAATTATTTTTTTACTAAAAATAGAATGTATTACATTTATTTGTTTGAAATAGAGCTGTACATATCTTATAAATTAATACAATTCTGCATATTTCGCGTAATGCGACTAATAATCGAAACAAGTTCGAAACTGATAAGTACTATTTAATATACTATGTAAGATTCACTGTAAAAGTTGTATGTTTCTGAACTAAACCTCTTTTTTATTATGTAAATACGTTAATGATTGCCTACGGTAATATATTACAAACGTACACAATATACAAACGACAAAATCATGTAAATATGATAAAACGCGATGGTATATGGACATACGTCTCACGGAAGTATCTTAAGTTTCTCGATATAAACGTGCTTTTAGCGTTGTTGATGGTATTCGCCTGGTCTTTGAGGATCACGTAATGCTGGACGTCCAGCATGTGCTGCCTAGTTACGATCGTGTCGGGTTGCCGCCTCATGAGGCCAGGAAGTGCACTGTATAGTGCATTACATTCCCACGTATTAACGCCCCATGTTGAAGACTTTAAAAAAAGTTACTTTTGTGAGGGACTCGATGTCCTCGATTACCCTTTGTCGGGTTAGTGGGAAGAGGGTCAAGATAACAAAGTCTAAAAGAAAAGTCTAGGGGAAACCCTAGCAGTGAGACAGACAACATATTATATATTGTTTTCTGAGGTTTACGCCACTAAAAAACTTTCTATAGCGGCTAATTTTGATTTTAGTTCAACATAATATATCACAACAAAAAGACTGTTTATAACTATTTGTGTCAGAGCCAATAAGTTAAATCAAATGCGTTAATGGTATTAAATTCTAAACTTATTATATTCAAATACTTAATAAAAAATAAACTTTTCCAATAAGTAATGAAAAAAAAAGTTCATTTACTAGTTCTGGTTTACTTCATTCAGCTTAATGTCGATACGATAATTCGAAATGCTTTCAGAACTTGTTTTCCCACTCACAAAGTGAAACTTGTGTATAGAACACCGCGTAAAACGATTGCTCCAAAATGTTTACAGTTCTCAATACATTTTCTTTTATTTTTATTTTGTCTCGTCGAGTAAAATTACTATAAAAAATATACATACAGTCTAAAATAGAATTTCCTCCTTTTCGGTTAAAAAGGACAGTAACTTTTTAACCGCTTACTAATTACTGCCATTTCTGTTCAGTATTTCAAATCTCAAGCATAAAGATTTATGTAGAACAACACAACACGAAAAGTAACGGGAATAACTTAAAAATAATCTTTTCTAAAATAACCTTGATACCATTACGAATATTCGTTACATTGAGATTTAAAATCCTTAATCAGAATAAGACGTTTCATCTTCAAAATCATTGAGTAATGCAAACATTAGTACACAATTTAATCCACCTGTTATTTGTCAAGAGTAAGGAGTGTTGGGGGAAGAGGGGTGGTGGGAGGATATCTCTTGATATTGAGACAGAAAAACCTTCCAAATAATCCGAGCGATATCCGAAATGGTGTTGACGATTCAGATTGCTCGCGAGTTTGATCAGGGAGACCGATTTACACATTACGCTCACAGTCTGTAAATATTAGGGATACGTTTTCATATATTAAACAATCCGTAACCGTACTTCAACGTTATGGAGTTGAACTCCAATTTACAATGAAAAGACAGGTTCAAGCAAATTATATATAAATAGTTTTTTTTTTTTTTCAATTCATAATTATATAAAATATTTGCACCATCAATATTTAAAGGCACCCAGGATTACAGCGTCCGGAATCAAACCGGTTTGTTATCGTAGTGTTGCATACAAAGTATTTTCATAATTATAGAAACAGAACTCAGTACCAATAATAGTGAATTTATTTCTTTTTTTTTTTAAGATTTCTAGCAATGTGAGTCGCACATTACTAATATCTAATTAACATATACAAAGAACACCCAGACTCGAAATAAGCATTTGGGATCTCACAGCTTGTTACATGCGAGGATCGAACCCGGTACACGTCGCTTACCGAGTTGTTGTGGCCACCAGATATTGTGCACTGTTATAAGTTGCACTTTGCCCTCATTTCAGTGACATAAAGTTCTGATATTGAAAACAGGTCACTCATGAAAGTTTTCGCAACTAGCTCACTCAACAAAACTTCATGCACTCGTAACAGATATTGTAAACTAAACTACGTGACAGTTTAGTTTTGGATAAGTGTAAGCTATACCATATACATAACTAAAACTAAACTAAAATATAATAATTATAATATCGGTCTATAAACGTCTCACTGCTCATTACTGGCCTCTTCCCATGTAAAGAAGGAATGATCATTTATCATCACGCTTGCTCAATGCGGTTTGGCGATTTCAGATTCCAATTTCTGGAATCCATCATTCCTCACGATGTTTTCCTTCACCGTTCGTCAATGGTGTCTTAGAATAATTAAGAAAGCACATTGGTACTTGTCTGGGTTCGAACCTGCAACCATGTGCATGCGAATCCGTTCATTGAATCGCTATGCCACCACGTCACAAAATGATTAAAATAAAAGTCGTCTTATTTATTTCGCAGTTACTTGTATTTGACACCTAAATCACCTAGAACACAGTAATATTATTTCAGGCTAGATAGTGGTAATTTATCACTACTGCAGCTTTATTGGCATCTTAACGCCCAATACTTTACTTTTATGTAGCCTCAGTTGTGAACGCCGTACAAAATGGCGGTTTAGAGTTCACTTAAATGGGAACTATTAATATTAATTTATATACATTTATTTGCTATAAAGTTATGAGGCAGACTTTAATGCTTTGATTATAGAACTGAATTATACGCTGACGCGAAAAATTATAACTTGCATTACTATACAATACACCTTAAAGTCTATTTTAGTGTCTTTGTTAATTTATACGAGCAAATAATCTAAAACAAAAATGTATTAAAAATAAAAAATACGCAATTATATATTTTTTTTGAAACCTTTTGTTAAATCCTCGCTGCTGAAGGTTAATTCTTGCAAATTCTAGAATCGTTTAGGGAGAAATGCAATACAATAATAAGTCAGGATATGATTATGTTGAGTGTATAAACAAAAGGGGTTTAAAATCACCGCACCATTAACTGCACCGCTGGACATAAGTATCTCCCAGATCATGTCATATAATTTAGCACTTTATCTTCCGCCTTAGGCAAACCGTACGACTCCATCTTTCCCACGTGCTCGGTTCTAACGGGCTAATTTTGTCTTATCATCAAAAATCTTTCGAACGTTTTATTCATTGTTACGGTTTTATTTATGAACAAAAAGTTAATTTATTTGCTTTTCCTATGTTAATGTCAAACTTCTGTTTGATTTAAGAAGATTAGGAAGGTTTCGTCTTTCGGCAATCGGATTATGTTAAATAATCGTAGTATAATCTTTTAAACGGGTTGGGCAGTTAAAGTCACTCTGTGTTAGCATTCAGAGCCAAAGTAGATGGATTTCAATAAAATAGTAGCGTTTTTGTAACTAACTAAGCCTCTGCTGTCCGTCCGTCAGTCTGTCAGCGGACAGCGCCCAGTGGGATAAATCGAAATGGTTGTGTTAAATTTTTTACTAAATCAATTTCTGTTTCTGCTTTATACAACAAATAAAAACTACATACTGTTATACTATACCTAATACGATAGCACGGAACCTGTTTGCGACTCACAGTTACTCTTTTTCGTATCTTCGATAAACCTGTCGTCCATGGTCTTGGCCAGATATGATTATTAGTTATTCAAAAGTTAGGTTACTAATGATATATTGACCAAGTGAAAGACATTGCATAGAATATCTATCTAAACTATTAGTTGGTAAGTAGATATAACCTCATCTACTCGTTTCCAAATATCCATCATTACCATGTGTCATGTCATCATGTGTGATTCATATGGTAAGAAACCTATCAATTCGAGTTGCATACAAATAGGCCAATATATACCAGGTGTTGCACATACACAAGGCAATTTGTGACGAATACGGAATAGCGGTTGTGTTGTGGCTAATGTTCGGGCGCACACATCAATAATTTACAAGTCAGCCCGACGCGACGACTAGTTACATATTCGATCATTTAATCGAGTTTACGTTCAACAATTGAAAATACCATTAAGTTATAAAGTAACACTGTGTTTTTAGTCGCATAAGTCATTACTGGTAATCGATTACGTGAAATAGCTTCGAGCAAAAAATTTCGTCAAATCTCGTTGAAAAATAATACCTACGTATCGACAGCAGCTTTTACTAGAACGTAAATATTTTATTTGCTGAATAAAATTATTATGTGCATTGGATACTCTAGCCAAGTTTGGTTTAGAATAAATGAATTCGGCTATTTTTAGTTTGCGTAACGGCGAGACCACTGCGGATATTGATTGATAAAATTTGACTCCATAGTGGAGGTTACGTTATTTTGGAATTGATTCTTTTACTCCCTTGGGTTTTATTAATACAAAATTAAAATTGAATATAATTTGAAAATTGGAACTAAATTTTGCTGTAGTTGGAGTTATATTTTGTTTCAGCTCATGTCTTACCTAATGCATGATCTAAAAATCTAAGATTATTTTATAAGAGTTAAAACATATGTCTGTTTATCTTAACAGAATTTAAATCTTGTTTAAGATTAATTACACAAAACTTGTCAATAAACAAAAGTAAAGCAAACACGAACGAACACAATAGTCCCAAGTAAATGTAATTACATTGCAGTCACCATAACAAGTGTAGATCGATCAACAGCTAACAAAGAGAGATTCCCGCCTAATCATTTCCTACAGAAGTGACGACCATGGCCGAGGCTTCCGCAATCAAATCGACCGCCGAGGCTTCGTCGCCGAATCCCGATGAATCTAAATGATGGGAGTCCGAGCCCAAAAAATATTGGATATTCGATCGTGTACAGTCAAAATATTCATTCTGATCAAACTGCACTTTCTACTTACCTGGAGATTATAACGTTGATGCGCGTAATACACAGTAATCTTTAGAGCTCCGAGTTGCTAAAACTTACAGAGTGAAGCTACTGATAGGGGGAGAAGAGCTGCAACTTGTCAATGCCGCTGCAAGCTCGTGCTGAGTTTTAATGGTATTTGATTTGTTTCCCACCCAGCCAAAAAAACCCTTTTGGCCCACGGGTGTGGTGCATGCAATTGAATGTGACTTAATTTAAAAGAACAAAATATTTAAAATACTAATTATGTAAATAGTTTCTTAAATTATTGAAGGCATAAAGTAGTAAATACTTAGTATAATTATTGTTATTTCAATATTACAGAATTTCACAGTACATTCAGTTTAATTACAATATCACAGAAATTACATTTTTTCCATGAATGATTAAATAGAAACGGTGGCAGCCGGCAGCAGACTAGGATGTCAGACTTGAGATCTTATGGTTATTTATTCGACTTGTAACACAAGCGTCAAGCCCATATTGTTAGTAAGATAATAAAACAAAAACTGTGCTTTGCTTTGACTTCATCGTACACGTATGACAGAGGGTTCCTTCACACGATATATTCCGCTGGGTAAAGCGCACGATTCCTCAGCTCGCTGATATACTGTTAAACACAAATCGCTAACTCCAAAGCAGTCACGCGCCACGGAATAATGTTACCAAGTAGGTACATAATGCCTAACTTTGATATTTCTTAGAATACTTTATAAAAACTCTTCGGGTGTTTTGACAACCTTTGATACTTTATTCTTTTTAAACGTAGGAAAAATACTTCATATTTCAAATATTCAAATCATGTAAATTTCCCGTATTTGATCAATTCTCTATTTAAATATTATATTATTTTAAAATTTTCTCTAGAAAAATCTAGACAAAGGTTTATTTTTCAAATTGAATAGTACGTAATTATTCGATTAATTCAGGTTTTCTTAAATTAAACAGTGACTTTGCGAAGTCACTGTTTAATTAAACGGGTTTTAACTTAACAGCTGTTAAGTCACTGTTTAATTTTAGATGTTTTGTTCAAATCCAAGAAGGCTTAATATAATAGCGTTTAAGGTCGTCTTCAATGGCTTCACCAGCCAAACTTACGATCAATTTACTTTTAAATAATATTTTCCAGAAGAATTACATTATATCCACAATAAACTGGATTAACGTTTCACAATGTTCAACACACAACATTCATTATAATATCTGGCTGATTCAAGAACCATTAATTCACATAAATGGTGACGATAAATCTGTAGTTGCGATAATTTATGTCCGCGTTCTAAGGCTGGTTACACGCGCTAATGCAAGTTTGTTAAATTAAAAATTACTAATTTACCCGTATAAGTCCCACTGGTGGGCTTAAGCCTCTCCTCATAATGAGAAAGGCAAGTGATTTCACCCGAACGCTTCCTCATTGCAGGCATTCAGGTTTCCCCACAATGTGTTCGTTCACTGATTGTCGAAAATGACATAAAATCATTTAAAAAGTACCTACTAGGTCATGCTACAGTTGTTTGATAGGTAAAAAATAAACGTTCGTTAACATTTTAGACGTTGAATGTCATTTGGAGGTCTTTACTTCAGTAAAAGGTAATTGTTTTTATTCTGGTTTTTTAAATCTCGATGACATAAATATAGCCCATAATAACTTGCTGTATCAAGAGTAGCCGGCTTAATGCGGGGTTAGTTTTACTACAGCCATGTCAATTATATATGTACGAGTAGGTGATCGCGTTGTGTAAGCATTCACGAAAATTATATTATCATATTACGACTTTGTTTTCATGATTTGTTATATAATAATATAATAATTAATTCATTTAATGAGGCGGGAAAGGTGATGACGAACATATTTGATGAGCAAGCATTAAGCAAAAAATATTTCATTTTTTTTCAGTCTTACCGGATTTATCTGAGTATTTTTACGTACAGCAAACCGCCTGTTTAACCTCCACAACCCTTTGGGTAACACAGTATATATATGGAAGATCAACGTATGAAAGTCAGCAACAACGACTTAAGCTAATGAGCTTAAAGATTGATTTTCTATTAAAAAATAAATGAATGAAATGAAATCTTTAAAAAAAAAACCGGCCAAGTGCGAGTCAAACTCGCGCACCGAGGGTTCCGTACAAACCTGTAGGTATATAAGTAAAAGTTATGGTATTTTTATTGCTAAATGAAATCCATAACATACTTAACAATGTTTATTTTTTTTTGTTAATCGCATAACAACGTTTGCTGGGTCAGCAAGTCTAATATATAAAATTCTCGTGTTGCGGTGTTTGTTTCCAAACTCCTCCGAAACGGCTGAACCGATTTGCATGAAATTTTGTGTGCATATCGGGTAGGTCTGAGAATCGGCCAACATCTGTTTTTTTTTAATCGCTGAACAACGTTTGCTGGGTCAGCTAGTAAGTTTATGATTATTAAAAAAAATATACTATGTGATGTAACTAAAAATTTAAGATTTTCGGAATTTTTCCTATATGTGTACTTTATAACGTTGCTTCATGCCAAATTTCAAGATTCCAGGTCGTCTGGAAGTATCCTTTAGGTTTTGATTCCCTTGCGAGTAGTTGCGAGTTTCAAAATATGCGGCTTTAATTGCTGTATCTTTTGATTGCGTTGACGTAGAAGTTTGATTTTGTTACAGCTTAAAGATATTATAGATTTGAGTATTTGTTAAGAATTTCAATATAATACCACTACGCGTTCATGAGTAAAGGGGTAATAAGTTTAAAATTATTAAAAATATTTTTATTATATGATGTAACTAAAAATTTATGCTTTTCGCAATTTTTCCTTTATTTGTGTTATAAGACGTTGCTTCGTACCAAATTTCAAGATTCTGAGTTCACGGGAAGTACCCTGTAGGTTTTGATTCCCTTGCGAGTAGTGGCGAGTTTCAAAATATGCGGTTTTAATTCCTGTTTCTTTTGATTGCGTTGACATAGAAGTTTGATTTTGTTACAGCTTAAAGGTATTATAGATTTGAGTATTTGATATGAATTTCAATATAATACCACTACGCGTTCATGAGGAAAGGGGTAGTAAGTTTAAAATTATTAAAAATATTTTTATTATATGATATAACTAAAAATGTATACTTTTCGCAATTTTTCCTATATCTCTGCTATAAGACGTTGCTTCATACCAAATTTCAAGATTCTGAGTTCACGGGAAGTACCCTGTAGGTTTTGATTCCCTTGCGAGTGTCGAAAATTTGCGGCATAAACGGGAGTATCTTTTGATCGCGTTGACTTAGAAGTTTGATTTTTTCACAGCTCCAAGAGACCATAGACTTGAGTATTTGATATGAATTTCAGCTTGATACCTCCACGCGTTCCTGAGAAAAAAGGTCTTGACAGACAGACAGACAGACAGACAGACAAACAGACGGACAACAAAGTGATCCTATAAGGGTTCCGTTTTTACCTTTTGAGGTACGGAACCCTAAAAATCCTTTATAAACTACTCTGAGCGCCGATACATTTTAAAGTATCATTTTAAATTTCTGAAATTATAAGTTTTAAAAGAGATATCCCTTTTTATACTTTGTTATCTTAAAGTTCGTAACTTTCCTGAGTTTTACGACGTAGCATTTTAATTTTAGGAGACTTTCCAGTTACTTGGTATTTTCCTATCTATCTACACTAATATAAAAAAGAGGAAAGATTTGTATTTTTTTTGTGTGTGTGTATGTTTGTAATGAATAAACACAAAAACTACTGACAATACCCTGCATAACATAGGCTATTTATTTTACTAAAAAATCAGGTACCGCGGGTGTAGTCGCAGGGAACAGCCAAATCTTTTATAAAATCATACTCAATATTTAACGATTCTATAAGTAGAGAATTTCCTACGTACTCAATATATTATCTATTTCACATTAATTACTTCAGCCCAGCATGAATTTACTTTTGCCGGTATTAATCTACTGAACGCTACATATGAGTCATTATTGTAAAATACGGCAAATACTTATCTTTAATGCCCTGCAGAAGCAACTCAATAAAACAAATGAAACAATAACAATAAAAAGGATATCATTTGTATTTGTACGTTGGATACTGAATCCTCGGGCTATCGCCAACACTAATTTGGGACGTCACAGAATACGTTGCAGCCTTTATATAATATGTATTATGAATAACGAGCTTCGAGTTTAACTTAACTGTTGGTTCGACACCTATTTACAAGTATAAGAGCTGATTTTTCCATCGTTAGATAACTTTATTCGGGGAATAAATTTAAAATTTTGACAGTTGTTTCATATAAAATCTGTCAATCGTCCAATTTATTCCTCGGAAAAAAACTTATCTGGCAATTGAAAAATCAGCCCCAAGTTTTAAAAAATAAGGCAGATAAACTATGAAATTATCACAAAGAAAATGCAGATATTTCAATTCCTTAGATCTTCAAATATATAAAATTCGACTGCTACATAACCGCTTTCTACCTTACATCACTGCCTATTGACTGGATTTATCACCTTTCATCGATTTCGTCTGTGTTCCGACTCCCAGAATGCCATTTAGATTAGACGCCGAAGTCGGAGCCGTTAGGTGAGCGACGGAATGGACAGGCATCTCGCATTCCGTGGAGATGCCAAGTAACAGGCTACTCAGTTACACAAATACCTTCAGTGCCTCCGCAGGTACACGCCGCTCGGTACAAACACCGGCAACATGACGAACTTATTTAAATTTAATAAAAATGGGTATATTTAGATGTTTGTTGAAAAACTATTTCTAATCCTGAAGGTTTATACCTGGTTCCTTATGCCAATACGGAAGTTAAGGACGTTTTAACTCACTTTTACACAACTTTAAAAATGATAATGCAACAATTTTATTATAAATTATAATTCAGATTTTCGGGTAAAACGCGGGTAATTTTTTTCCGGCGTTATACATGTCTCATACCAAACTATAGTTTTGTATTAAAAATACGCAACCTATTCACAGAGTGTAACATAAAAATAAATACGTCCTTCAGATCAAGATACTTCAGACAATATTAAGTACCATTATTTTTTGCCAAAATAAACCAGAATATTCTTTTCCTTTAACAATGTGACAACGTTTCGAACGTAATGTTCACTGAATGCCTAAATAACACTCGTTTATATTGTATGAACGTCGGCATATGATCAAATATTAATAGGAGCCGCATACAAAATAAAATTACTTGATACAATCTGTTGTATTAAAATGTTGACAGCTATTTCGCTCGTATTATTTACATTTTTAAATATTTTTATTCCATAATAATAAAAATGCATAGCAAAGGAGCATCTTTGCTGCTCATCTCTTCACCTATCGTAAATATCCAAATAAAACTCAATTTGCCCTCAATTGATTTAATCAGAAGTAATTTCAAAATAACACGATAATGGGAAACATAGAGCGGTTTTTGGTTACCTCCACGTGCGTACCGAGTCCGCTAAAGTGTGACACATCAACACCGTTTATGGTTTAATGCATTGATATGAATAAAACCCTAGGTTCACAGTGAGAACAAAAGTGTTCAATTATACATTTTCCTATATTCAACCTCATCCGGGTGACATAAAGTTTTTTTTTTACAAAACATCGGATGAAAGCAATAAAATAAATATAACAATCGTTATTTTTGAGTGGAAATGGAAATTAATATACTTGTTTGGTGATTTTTGAAGACGGTTTTGAGGCACAGTTTGTGCATCTTAGGTTTTTCCTACAAGCTTGACAGCTCGCACGGTGTTTTCAAACTCTGACCTAGCTGACGTGCCGTTCTCCTTTCCCAACATGCAACAATTTTTTTTTTAATTATTTACCTCAAAACACGTAAATACTTTTCGCATATAACTTGTTCATGACCGTCTTAAACGGGTTTTACTGTATTTGAAAATATTAAAAAATCATGTTTCTACAGAACTTGAATCGGCCTTCTGTCGGTGCATATGTCTACTATGAACTGAGGAATAATCGTTACATCTAAAATATACTTTATTCATTTTAACGTCACTGTTTGATGTAATACTATTGCCTGAATAGATATTTGAACTTGTATTTATGAAACAATAGAGTAAAAAACCTATTTAAATCCTCCGAAAAAAAGTGAATTGTATTACCACCCCTCCCGCATAGACTTTAAAATAATTTATCAGCCCTCACCCTTTGGGTTTAAATAGAGCTCTCCAGGTCTACACTGCCTACATAAATATGTATGACGATGGTCCTCAACCTCGCTATCAATTGCCACTTGACCGAGCCTCTAGTTTTACTGAACTGAAGCTCAAACCTGCCGAGCCGCCAGTAGAGATACTTCACTGTTAAATATACCACTCGGGAACGTTTTGTAACGTTACTCTTTAAAGAGTTTAGCAGAATTTTGTAGACCAGGAACATAGTTATTTACCGTGTCATAATGAATATCTCAAGTGATATCACGGAACTCACGTGTACTTCAAGACTCAAATAAACAATGATCCTTTAAGAATGAGCAACCTCCCTGGTATCAATAACAGCGGCCCACACATGCTCGCTCTTCGCGGGGACGAGCGGCTAACAACAAAGCAACCTGTACAACTCCCTGCTCGCGACAGATGCAGAGAGTCGCGCACATGAAGCCGAGTGTCCACGCCGCCGCCGCCGGCGCGAAACGATAACAATAAAACAAAATCAAATGTAGCCTAGCTATGAATCCAACTTATGACGAGATACAATAATTAAAATTGTGATTAAATATAAATTAGAAAAGAAAAACTTATGTACTGTACCAAATTATGCGTCCAAATATTTCGTATAGAATAATTAGTAATAGTGTGAGCCAGCTGAGCTGAGTGGACTGCGGTTGTGATGACACTTTGACGTTCCACGATGAGTTTGACTTCGTTGTGTCGGCGTCTGAGTATGTGAGTGTGGCGGGAGCAGCGTGCGGGCAGCATGGCGGCCGTCGCCGGCCTGTACGGGCTGGGCGACGAGCAGCGCGCGCGCCACCGCCGCGGCCAGTGCAATGCCGAGCGCTCCGAGTCCCGGGACGACAACACAGAGGCGTGAGTACCACACACTCACACTAACTGCGACTAACATAAATACTCATTATTACACAAGATTAATCATAAAATATATCTCGACGAATTATTTTTCAAGTTGAAAGTATATTTATATAAATTCAGCACTATTCAACTCACTCACCGAATATTTCTTACATCCAGACGAGCGACACCAGACATAGAGGTCAATCGATACGACAAACAAGGCATGCGTAAATTACGTAAGCCCTTAACATAATAGTTTCGTCGACAGTGGGGACAGTTCGCGTCGAGAAGTGACCATTACCAAATAAACTATTAAACGCAAGCGGTCCTTTTGGAAAATTATAAGATTATCTGTGAATTGCAAACTCGCAAAGTGATAGCTAACTACGAATATTTGATAATTAATTATGATTTAATTACAAGTAACTTTCAGACAATATTTTGGCGGATTTCTAAATACAAAAAAAATATACCAGTCAATATCATAAAATCTAGTTAGATTTTATGAGATTCAGGTAATGTAGTAATAATAATATGATGTATGGAACAAACTCGATAGTCAATAAATCTACCCTCCCTATAATATTTTTGACTTATATAATGTCTTATCATAATCGAACTTACTATTCACAGACTAACGATGAATCACTATAGACAAATGTAACCCTACTATTTTATTTTTTTGTTAGCTCGTGCTGTCCCACTGCTGGGCAAAGGCCTCCCCCATACTCTTCCATCCTTCCCTGTCGGAAGCGTGCTGTGGCCAATCGGCGAGGAAATTATCTAGATCTTCTCGCCAAATATTCCTTAATAATAATATATAACCCTACTATTGCCAATAAAAAATATGAAAAAAACTCTGTGTTTATTTATGAGTTCCATTTTTACGTCTAAATCTTTACATCTCATTTCTTAGACGATATTGATTGATTCATACGAAATTCAAATAAAAAAATGGTGTCACAAAAATTACTTTCAAACGATACCTCACACAATACGTTTCATGTTGACAAGTATTAAGGGTAGAGGATTGACGCACCCTCTCTCTTTCTACCTTGTTAGTGATCGGACAACTATATACATGATGTATACTCAAATAATTTTTTTCCTGTTATGACATTATGTTTCTGTTACGACATTCGTACTACGATCCTATGAGGAGTTCTCGTATCTCAGGAGTTCATCATCAGGTCTGGTAAATCATCACGGTACAATGTCTATTACAGGTAAACAAATAGGAATCCTCATTCATACTTATTCATTCGTCTAATAAAAATTGTATAAGAAAAAAATAAACAATAATTTCGATTGGCTTAATAGATAACGGAGTTATAAGATAACAAACAAAAAGTAACCGAATTGATAAAAACCGCCCTTTTTTATAAATGATAAGAAAAGATATACTCATTGTGTGGATGAAGCCGTAAACTAGTAATATATATTAGGTCGTTGCTATACAGATAATGATATTTAGATAATTTACCATATTGTAAATATACTTAGCTTAATACAAGTTGCTTCCACTAAATCTAAATTTAATTGTAGTTCCTCCATCCGTATCCAATTTACACGATATTATCCAAACAGCTTGTTCCAAACAAGCCAATTAAATTTATGATTAGTTTACTGGGTTAAACTATATGGCTAAGGCTAAGTGCGTTCAACCAAACAAACAAACAAGCTCTTCAGCTTTATTATATTATTAATATACGACATTAATTAAGATACACCAATACTTAAGTTTACAGTACCTGATATTTAAAATCTATGTGTGTCAGAGGTATAGATTGATGTGGTTTTAATAAGAGGTAGCCTGCGTAATAGAGAGGGTGTCTACTAGTGAAGTATACCACCTCTGAATACATTATCATTGAATTATAAAAATAAATATACTTATTCAATACTGAAATCTACTCAGCTAGCGACTAATAATGATGGAGAATCTTTATAGAGTAGTGTGACAAGCATGTTGTAATACTTTAAATTTGGAAGACACGTCGTGTTCAAATGACCGAGGCACGCGCCAAATTGCTTTGATTGTTATTACATTATTATGTTTTAAATTGTAGTACTACTCAATATAAATAATTTGAACAAAACGAATGAAGGGAAATCTGAATACATTGATATAACTATTATAAAAAGATTATATTTAATTTAACAAAAGCAGTTATAAGAAGCAGCTGCATGTATTTTTTCCCCCAATGTGCTTATTGCCGAAACAAGCTTCTTTGCATCAAAGGTTACCCCATATCAAGTGTCAATAAAATAAGCGCACGTGTAGCCTTTTGCATTCATTATATTATTATTAGTATTATTGATGTTCGACATTCACGTCAATCTCAAATTCTCAAATTTTAATTAAAAGTGTTAAAATTATACATTTATTAAGGTATATTTCCTCCCATTCTGTGATAAATAATTTATTACACTGAGAATTCTTTAAATTGATTTTAATTATTGTTATAATACAATATAAATAAACTATTGCGATACTTGAAATAAAACTGCTTAAATAAATTGAGTAACACAGAACTAACTTTCTAGCTAAATAAATTATTATTGTATCCGAGTATTTAATTAAAACATTTATGAACTACATTTTGCAATCGTTTCTATAAAAAATAAACTAAAATAAAACCAGTATCGGGAATAGAGTCGCCGGGCTGCCGTTGGTTAGGGCTACGGATAGAATACCTCGTTTTGATTATTCCTCATTATTACTAATATCTTATTCAAACTCCAACACTGATATTGCTCAACATTTTAAAGAAGTTTTGTTTCGTGGAAATAAAATATAAGGAAATGTTGATAAGAAAGCACTTAACAAAGACGATTAGCATTTTGTGAATATAAAACAACTTCAGTCACAACTCGAGCCGAAAGTTTTTGTTAGCGCCGCTCTAGTCATGGTTATGCATGTCGAGCAGCTGTACCAAGACATTGTTTATGCTAATTGATAATAAATAAGTTAAATTGGTATTATATTGTAAAATGGTGGTACAATAATATTCTCGTAACAAACGCTTTTAGTGGCTTAAGGCAAGGAGAAGTAAGCTGCTCATAGTTCGATATAGTAGGATATTAGAATAATATTGATACATTCCATTTTCATATAATTTTTTATGATAGAGATACATATTTCGTATCTAGTAGGTATACGTATAATTAAATGAAGTGAGAACCGATTAAAATAAATTAAGTAATATGTTGCAAGAAAAATACAATAAATTATTATTAAATAAAACAATAAAGATTGCCCGATGATGTATTTCTGTCAAGAATACTATGTATGTAGTTTTAAATATTCAAATTAAAATATTGACACAAGCGGGCGGGGAAGAGTTCAATAACTTGTCACATTTAATTGTTATCTTCAGCGATTAGATTTTGTATTATTCTTACAACATATTACTATTTTTTTATTGAAAGGTACTGAAAATCTTTAAACGCCTGGACCGATCTTCATTTATCAAAGCTAAGCATCATCACAACCATTCGTTTAAGAACTTAGGTGCCACAGATAGACACTCAACAACGTAAGAATTAATTTCAAAATCAATTAACTACTACTAATTATCTGTTAATTAATGTCACCTACTAATTATTATCTGTTATTACTACTAATTATCTGTTAATTAATGTCACCCATCAAACATTCTGAAGAAGAATAATAATGTGATCTATTGTTTAACTTTTTATTTACACCCGCGCCATTCTTTCTCTCGTATTCTTGTTACAATACACGTGAAATAGTTTTAATTAGAACTGCCCGGGTGAATTAGACAACCGTGCCCTAACTTCTGCAGAGTGTGGCTAAACTGTGGCTTAACCAAAAGTTGTATGACACTAACTTTTCAACCAGTATTAGGTGGTTAACCTTCCATAGAACAAAAAGATAGTATCATAAAATTTGAAATTTACAGTTGTATTAAAATCTGTCACTCGTCAATCATCATCAATAGTCTTTGACAGACAATTTAAAAAGTTCTTCAAATGACCCACGAGGTCAATACGGTGTTATGAGAGAGTCCAGTCTGTCGATTTTTAGTCAACCATTTTATACTGTAAATATTCCGCGATGAACTATTCAAATGTTATAATAATGTGGAAGAGTCCAAGCTCATATTTGGATTTTTTTATTCACAAATGATCAAGCGTAGTAATTAGAGCTCGTTCAGCAGAAGGAATGTTTCAAATATTTTATTAGAATAGTTCGATTAACTATAGAAGTTGGTCACACGACACGAGTTCCCGGCGGTGCCTGCAGGCGTTACGTTGGGCGGAGGTCAAGGTCCCGCTGGTAATGAATGCGATGGCCGGCAATTACGGGACCGCGCCTGTCTTCACAGAGATCGCCTTTTGTGAACGCTTTTATGTTTTCACGACTTTATTTGTGAATTTCATCTTCGAGTTGTGTAACCTTCCGTTTTTCGATTCAAGTATCTTTTGGAAATTTACTACCGAGCTAGGAATTGTGCGTTACAACTATGTGTTTTTTTAACTGCCACTGGCCACTTGCAAGGACTCTTCTTAAAATAAAACTGCCTTTTAAATGGATTTTATCGCAGTTTATTTTGTTTTTAGTTCCCGACGTTTCAACGCCTTTGCAGGTTTCATGGTCGAGGGTAGTCTCCGTAACCACAATAGAATCCGTTCAAAAGTAGTTCTTACATTCGCGTTAACCTCAGAAAATAATATTTTATTGTTCTATTTGTTTGATGTATATTACTTTTTATTGTTTTTTAAATTACTTCAATTGACTTATTTTTATACGGGACAAAATCAGAATGTCTTTAAGAATTACCTAGTTTTTTTATGTTAAGTTGTAGCTCTATAACATCACTGTAAACTTAATGAAATTAACTGTAAGCAATAAATTTATTCTTTTACGGAGGGAGAGAAAATACTCTAAATACTGAATTGTAATATAAATATTAATAATTTTTAACCCTGTAGTTATATGTTAAATGAAAAGAACAAAGAAATCTAAATTTATATTCTAATACGCGTCAGATAAAGCTTCTCACATAATACAATTATAATTATTCAAATCCTACCCAAAGTAAATATCGTTTCAAAAGAAAATTTATAAGTAACACGGACTTACATAATCCCTATTTCATTTCCTAACTTCTGTAAAAGTCGATCCAACTAAAACCTCTTTAGAACATCTGATCATAACTGTCAAGGTCGCAGAGGTAAACGGCTCTGTTTCTACCAAATTGATTCTCAATAAAAACGTCTCTCTCTCTGGGGTGTTACATAACAGCGAGTGCGAGAGGGACAAAAATAAGATGTCGAGATTACGGGAGTATTAAAACACCCCCGGTCTTGTTATGAAAAGTTTTGATATGATGCTTCTCAGTGTGGTGACAGTGGTATTGGTTTTAATTTATGTAGCTGACATGGATGTATGAGGTATTGGGATAACCTTAAAATAATTATTTGAATCAAACAAGACATGAACAAAAGTGCTAAATAAATTAAACCCTAAACCTACTAATCTAAATCGAACCTTTCAAACTTAGCCATAGTTATCATCTTCCTGATTACTATTATATGAATTATCAATAGAAAAAGATTTTTCTATAATAACCTATTTTTCATGGAAATTCTCATCATCATCAAAATAAGTGCTGTTAGACATGACCTCTTTGTTAACACTCTTGAATTTTGTACTTTACTTCGAATATGCACTATACAATATCAAACACTGGCATAGTAGAGTGCTTAGCATATAAATAAGCCTACCTTGGACTCGAGAAGTAGATATTTGATAGCCGGTCAAAGTAAGTCCACTACATCATACTTATAAATTTTGTTAACACCTGTGAATTCCAATGGCATTTTGTTCTTAAACAAAAATTCCGTCATTGTAACTTTAGCTACACAAAGCTGAGGGCTTTGGATTGCCTCTCGATAGTCGAGAAACGTTTGAACAAGTCGAGCGCTGACACCTACGGGCAAAAGAGGCTTTTTAAATGAGTGTCATCCGATCACAGTGCCTTTATTGAAACCCATTTTTTGTTGTTGTAACTTTTTAAAACTAAACAACGTATATTATCTGTATATAGTATCGGGTAAGTTGATTGCTTTTTGACGGTCAACTGGAATGGTCTTTAAATGTAGTTATTACTTTTGTTTATTCGGCGCTATTGCAAACATACTTTTTTATATTTTAACATTATTGTTTGTATATTTCAGTGAGAGATTTGTCAATCCAATAAAATTTAAAGAAAAGTGTATTTATTCAGTTATCCACATAATTCCTACATACCCTTAGATAATCCTGTAATCAAATATTTCTGGTAACTATAATATTTTAAAATATCAAACGTTAAAGTTTTCGTAGCATAAACTCGTAACGGTGCTACGCGAGTAAATTATTGCTACGAACGCCTACGCACCAGCCTGCGTAGACAGCGCGTCGCCATCGTCCAGTCACCACTTAAATATTGGGTTCATAAGACTTTATTATGTCGCCAAACTAATTTAAATTGGAACATTTATTTTATGTGAAATCATTCAATCCCCATAATCATTTTTATATTATAAATTACGCGTCGCGTTGTTTATCCAGGATGGACTCCTTAACTACTTAACAGATTTTAATCAAATTTGCACACCATGTGCAGTCCAACTTGAATTTTGGATAGCTTACATCTCAATTATATAAAAAAAAAAATTGAGATCGCAGGCGGAGCTGCGGGAAACAGCTAGTTGACTTATATTTTTTAAGGCTCAAAAACTGTTCTTCTTGATTTGATTAGAACTATTTTAATTTCCACGTAATTATCTCTTTGATGTACAATGCACGCAATCTGTGGTTTGGAGGTGTGATATACGAGGAATTGGACGGCATGCGGTTGGAGCCGCAACGCGTTCCTAATGCGACATCTTTTTTAAATATTAACGAAGCGTGTTAATTACACGGAAATTATATAAAACATTTTTTGTTATACTAATATGGAAGTTTTCAATTACTGAAGATATAAAAAAACCTATTTTAAAACTACTTTTTAACGGATTCTAGCGTGATTTATTTTGATTTTAGTTCCCTACGTTTCAAATTCTTTGCAGGTGTCATAGTCACGGGCACACTGATATGGTATTTGTCTGGACATAATATAATAATAATTATGATGTTACCCGTCCTACCTTCATATTTATTTTTATTCCGACCTACATAATATGAGCTTCCATTGACATTGGCTAACGAAAAAAAAACAAATTTTAAATTAGAGCTTGCGCACAGGAAGAAGTCTTTTCATTTTATTTTTTCAATAAGATGTTCCCTGTTTAGGACAATATACTATTCCAAATAGGGGAACATTTAAATTCACGTCAATTGCACAGAGTGCTTGGAAGCAATGCAATGCTTCGATGCACGGTAATTGAATGCTGATGCCTCACTGAAGATGTTACTTAAATTTGCGACACCACTCACATAATAATCAAAAATTTCTTGGTTTCTTGATTGTTGAGGAATAGGTATACTTACAATTGATTTTTGAACATATTTTTTTGTTTATTTGTAGGACATTTATATTAAGTGAAACTTTTAAGTTAAATTACTGATTAATAACTAGACTAAGCAACAAATATAACATTTTGTAATACCTAAGCCTTGAAGCACAATCTCTTTTTTTATCTATGAGACCTTTGATGCTTTGAAGCAAATATTTAAGCCACTGTAATTATTTTTCTTATAATTAAGTCAAAATAAATATACATAAAATGTGTATGAATAAAAAATTTTATGTTACATAATAAGTTTTCCCTTATTTAATTCGCATGTAATACAAAAGTTAAACTGTTTTTTTCGCCATTTTAATTTCATTTCAAGGCCAATCTGAATGTTGTAATCACATCAATCAAATATATTATTACATCTTTGTGTATAACCAAAATGTGGCACAGTCAGAACTTTGTAAGAACGCCACCTAGCGGCGAAAAGCTGAACTAACTGTCCCAAACAGTTTTCCGCGACGCCGCTAGAGCGCTTGTAGAGTTTCTAACATCCACCACTAGAGTGCATGTAGCATAGGTTGTATATTTCAAATACTTATTGAAATAAGTTATCACTTGAAGAGAAAGAGCTTTTATGATCGGATTTTTTTTTCAATTTAGTTTTATATCGTCAAATGTCGCTTTTGTTACGGATTTTCAAGGAAAGCACAAGCGATGTGAAGCTCTATGCTTTTCCAGTAGATGGCGCTCCTTAAGCAAATTATTTTCCTGATCTCGACTAGATGTCACTACGTGTGGCTCACTAACGTGACCCACTAACTTTCATCTGTTGTATGCAATCCAAAGATAACGCACGGATAAATTTTTGGCATTTGCTTATAATTCAAATTGTTTATACTAATTGCGAAAATTAGTAAATTATTTTTTTTACACGTCACTTTTTTGAACTTGTTAGACGTCGGCATTTCCTTACTTTCCTAAGCTAAAACAAGCTCAGGGGTCAAAATTTTATATTTAGTCACACAAAGATTATTTTGGACTTTGAAAATGTTTTTGTATGCCCTACACTTAGTGGGTACAGTTATTTTCGTCTCTTATCTGCAGGGTTTAATGGAAACCATATTAATCCTTTTATCTAGGTAGGCGCTCTCAGTTCAGTAGTCATTTACCTTTGAGTTTCATTGTCATCTTATTGTGGGGTGATAAGAGAGGTCATTCAATCAAATAAAAAATAAGTTTATTGGTAGGTACTGGGAAACCGTTTGAGAAATATTAAGCCTAAAGTGATATTCTGCCTATACTTGAAGAAGCAAACATTCACAGAACTTTAATTAGAAGGGGTTATAAGTCCGTAAATTACGGAACCCTATAAAGCACGTATCTCGATACGCTCCGGACTGCGATTCCTATAAATATTAGCACCGAAACGTGTATGCGGTCAAAAATTTACCACGACGCAGTACGGAAGCCGTATTAAGCCGTTTTATAACTACTGTTGCCGTGACGCGGAGGATTGGAGCTAGCTATACTCTCAGCTATCAATCTGAGCCCATTGCCATAGGTATAAACCTACTTTTTGGAATAGGCATAACCTTAAACAACCACTATAATCCGGGAAACGAATGATTGTGGATGAAACTTTAACTTCAAACTTTGAGCTTTCAATCTTTAAAAGCATAAAGTTTGATTTCAGAATTGTTTGGACCGATTAGGAGGAACCCCCAACCCTCCTCCGTGGTGCTTCTGGGGGCAAGACATCTTTATAAGTACCGCAGTCAAACCTTATGCTATCTATCTTTGCTTCCATATAAGGAACATGAGTACTAATTTAACAGGCTTAAAGCGGTTCGTATATCTGAATAAAGTACAAAAAAATTATATACATATTTCTATTTACGCTCACAAAGGATTGTGGATATGAGGTAGTATCTGCAATGGATCGGTATGACAACATGCACGTACGTACCTTCTTAGTGCTATGAGAAAATTCCATGTACTCTAGTTTTCTCGGTTCAACGTACTTAAGGGTTCAAATGCTTAAAAACTGTATCTCATGAATTGCCTAAACAGTAATTAGTTAAAGCCTCCTTTGTGTATGCAATGTGTATTAAGTATCGTCACAGATGAGGTAAGGTTCAAAAATTCAATGCAGTGCAAAAGATTTTTTCAAGAAATAAGGAAATAACTTTACCTACGGTAAGTAAAATAAAATGAGAAGCAGGAAGTGCTTTGATAGGAAGAGAAAAAGATGAAGAAGAGAATAGCTATTGGGTTCTTTAAAAATAGTGCTAATGAGTTTTCGTTAAATAAGACGCTTTCCCAATAAAAAAAATGTTATTTCTATGAATGTCTAGCTTATACCCTAACAATAAGTAAGAGCTAAGATAATAAACGAATTAAAAATAAATATCTAGGTAACTTAGCAATCGTTCTATTGATGTAACAGAAGCCGGAGCTACGAGCTACGTTTTGCTATAGTGGCGCGGGCATTATATACCTAATTATATATTTCTTTAGTACGTACATATTTAACCGATCATTTTTATTAGATATTAAAGTTATTTCTGAACAAAGAGCCATATGTCCCAAGCAACTAGAAAGCGCTATAGAACCGCATGAATGTCAGAATATCAAAACACCAAGACAGTGTTTGTAAAACCATTTAAAAAAAAATCGCTTTTTACTGCTTCACCGGACTTTTTGGCGAGAATGTAGGGGGTTTTAGGCAGGGCAATAAAAAGGTTGAGGTTTTTATGAAAGAAGAAAAAAAATCACAAATCAAAAATAGAGATAGGCGATTTCAGATTCCAATTTTAGGAATTCAGGATTCCTCACGATGTTTTCCTTCACCGTTTGTCAATAATGTCTTAGAATGATTAAAAAAGTACATATAACTATGAAAAAGTCACATTGGTATTTGTCCGGGTTCAAAACTGCAACCATGTCATAAGATACCTAGTTGTCTTAAGGAAAAAATTAACGTTAGGAATAAACTTTTTCATCAAGATGATTACCCCATAGACCTTTTACTGACTCATGTACGTATGTATAACTCAAAGATTTTAGATACCTCCACACTAAAATGCACAATCATTCATGAATCTCGAAGCAACCGAGAGGTCATACAGCTTAGCCCTCGCTAAAATCGACCCGCGGCTCTTTGCGCAGAGCCCCGACACGTGGCCGCTGCGCCTCTCCATCCATTTATCGCGAGGAAAATCTTATTTTACGAGAAGGCTGTGTCACGAGATACATTGCCAGCGATACCTCATTTCGTTCATCCCACGCAGTCGTAATAGGTGCCGCTATCGTTAATACATTCACCTTGAGGGTCTCTGTGATATTTTAAATCCAATTACGGAGTGGAAGTTGTTCGGATGTCATCCTACGCAAGATCTAAATTTAGTAGGTAAATGAGTACAAAGTCTTGTTTGCTTCGGATTTTTCCTTGATCAATCGGAAGTTTATTGAAAGGGAAAAACAAAAATAGAAGACTTTTTAAGCAAATAATGAGGTGCTAAGAAGCCAAAAAAACATCTTAAAATAGATAATCTTCGTAAAAAAAATAAGTAATATAAGGCCCGCTGAGACGAGTCGAGTTCGAGAAAAGACGAAATTCGCCTCCTACATATTCAGTATAACGCTGCGTCCATTTGCGACGAGCCGAGGCTAGCCGAATCAAGTCGATCGTGACATGATTCGGCTCGCGAATTTCTGCACCTATGAGTTTCAACGAGGGTTATTGTTTATGCAGGAACCTTTTGGCAAAAACTATTTCAAGTCACACACATTCACATTCTAAGGAAATATTTATCTTACATATATTCAAATATTTAACTTAATCTAAGATTCCCTTAAAGCCCATGCAAGTCCAAGCTTTTGATAGCATCGTTTAAAACTCAAAATAAACTAAGACCGTTTTTCTTCCGTTTTATTTCCATTACATTTGATTTACAGCGACTCTGATTCTCACAGCTTTAGAGCTTTAAGAAGGTCAAGAGATGTCCAGAGCACGACACTTAATCTGGGATACAGGTTGGTTTACAACTTATTTGAAAAACATGTATTCCATTACACTGCTGCTACTATTGAGGTAGCGGTCAAACCGAACAAATACGACAATATACGACGTGTTGTAATTAGAAGTGCATGTAGTTCTGTCACCTAAAAATGATTATGATTTTTAAAACTTATCCGTGTCTATCACATCAGTTGAGAACAGCTTTAGTATCTGACTAATAGTTGTATATGTCATGAACTCTATATAATGTTAAATTTAAACAAAACCTAAGCTATAAAACGAAGTTAGCGCCATAATAAATTACCCAATATGGTACCAGATTCAAACTTTAATACTTTATTAATGCCCGTAAATAGTAAATGTTCCCTACCTACCTATAAATCAAATAGTTCCCAACCGAGCTACATAAAAAGTTGTTTGACGTTTAGCCTCAAAGAACGTTATTAAAACTTATGAAACATATCCCGCTACTGTTAAAAAATTAAGAGGGTGATAAAGTAGAAAAAATAATAACAAACTTAAACGTGGCAAATGGAGATCCATTTTCAACAATTACGCTATCATCTGGCTAGGAAATTGTAGCTCTACGTAGATGCTACGCCGTAGCCCCGTAGCTAGTAATTGAGTTACAAACGGACAGCTTCTACTTAACGCGTCCTTCTACTATTAAAACCGAATTAACTAATTAGTGTAAATAAATATTTGTTTATCCAGTAAATGATGGGGAAGAGTAGTTACGATATTTGACGCAATGACTAAATTATTAACTTTATGGGATGAGACCCTTACCAAGTCCAATAAATTATTTCTTCAAAATGCGAATTTATACTTATAACTCTATTTTACTAATTATAACGTAGGTACGAAAATACCTTCTATATTCATTCGTCACAGCTAATAAAAACACAACATTGAACCTTGACGTAAACCTTCTGCATAACCAGGCAACTAATCTATCTTCGTAATAAATGGTGGGCTTGCAAAAGGCTGCAAATCATGTTGACTGGCTCTCTATTTCCATATTGGCGTTAGTTTTATATTGTTGGCGCTAGCGTTTTCCCCGGTGAGTAGAGAATGGACGGAAAGTTGACACATTTTATATTGGACCATGTTTCAAACGACAATACCTCTCAGAAGGCAAAACTTTTAAGTCGACTTTTTTGTTTGTTGTTGTTTTTCTTCAACTGCTCTCTTCTGTTTAATTTTATCATCTTAAAACTTTGTTGTTCCGCCACCGTCGAATGATCACTTATTTGCTCAATGCTCAATTAACTACCAATGTGGACTTATATCTTTTTGTTGCTTTTTGTAACTCGTAACTTGTGATAATGATCGTATTTTTTCTTGTTGTTCATTTATGATTTCTTTTTAAGAAATAAAATTTATTGATGAATGACTTTTAAGTAGGTTGTTGTTTGATTTGAATCACCTTTGTAATTGTAATAATCATACATAGGATTATATCGTGTGAAAAGAAATAAAATCAATTAAGCCCGTTGGTTAGATAAACTCAAATAATACTAAACAAATTTTCATATGATGTTCACCAATGGATAGAGTGATTCAGAAGAAAGGGTTTTGTTTATAATTCATTAATGTTTTATGTAAATTAGTTGAAATATAACGACAGCGAAAAAGCCGGCAAAAATTAAGCCGTCTGGCAGATTTAATTGAAAATGCTGCCCTTTGAGACAAAACAAAGTAATGAATGGTGGAATTGTTCCCCTTTCATGGGTCTACAAAAAGGTCTGCGAGGCTTGTCTATCTTTTAAGGACAGCTCAAAATAACCATTTTAATAATTAAATATATGGTCACATATTATGTGGTTATTTAAAAGCTATTTAGGGTACGATACCAATCCTTATTAAATTTAAGAGCTTCACCCTGAGCATTCAATTTCACAATACGTATTGCTGTTACACTGTTACACCCTACAATTTTAATAAATATGCGTGCGTGGGTAAATAAATTCAAAAGGGAGTATTCTTAACGTATCAAACTTACAGTACTATTAATTTGTTTTTCTTTTTTTCTTAATATAACGACGCCCGCAATAAGGAATTTAGTCCTTGTGTCGCGGGGGTTTCACAAACATTTAAATCACATGCACAAAGAACACCCAGACTTGGAACAAGCATCTGCGGATCACACAAATGCTTGTCTCATGCGGGGATCGAACCCGCAGCACGTCGCGCATAGTGGTATTTGGCCTGGTGACCTATTACCACTCGGCTATCCGTAATTATTTTGTGCTCAATAATACCAGCCTATCCTAGTCCCACAGCTAGGCATAAGCCTCTTCCCATATAAAGAAGGAATGAGCATTGATCACCATGCTTGCTCATTGCGGGTTGGCGACTATAGATTTTTTTTTTTGGGAATTTCCAGTCCAGTTTCCTCACAACGTTTTCCTTCACCATTTGCCAATGATAAAGAAAGTACATATAAATTTGGTTAAGTCACTTTGGTACTTGCCTGTGTTCAAACCTACAACCATGTGCGTGTACCGCTAGGCCACCACGACATTTTGTCCTTAATGATATTTACAAAATTAACAGAAAAATAGGGCATATAATAAAGTGCTACCCGTGCGAGGCCGGGACGGTGGTTACGCTAATATAAGTATTACACATCCTACATAAGTGATAGATTAATTAAGTAATATTTCGAAGTAGTGTGTCGATAGGTATATATAGATTGTTTGTTTAATTATCCTGATAGGTTTAATATCTCCTTAATAAGACGGTATCACATTTTCGTGGCAATTAGTTATAGAAAAAATTATTGGCCAATTATATTGAACGTTTAGAAATTGCCTGAAGGGATTGTGTTACTGTAAGGCGCTGCTCCACTGCCGAGCACCTGGTGCACTTATTGTACGCCCACGTAGCAACACGTCTCCGCTTGTTAGCCTGAATGAATCATTACCATTTTCATAAAATGCGAAGCTTGACACATGTGCGTAGCGTCGCCGTGCGTCGCTGTGGAGCAGTGCCTATCGTTCTAGGTTTAGGGTGTTCTTGTGCATGTGATTTGAATGTTTGTGAAACCCCGTGCGGGGTGCGTTAGTGCGGGCGGCGTTTTTAAAAAGAAAAAAAAAAGAATGATGCTGGAAAGTTATTTTTTATAGAGTTAATAAAACAAAAGAAACTAAAGAAACAGTACCGAATTTGAAATTGCCGATTGAGTTCATTGCTCTTTAGTGGCTTTAATTTTAAATCCTATACACCATCAATTAATATACGCTCTGTGATCAAACCTGTCAAATCATCGAACCGCCGCAGTGACGATTCTAATACTTACAACCAGTATTCGTTCTTTGGGTCTTGAACGGAGAAGGGACTAGGGTATGTTAACTTCAAAATATGTACTAATCGATGTTCATAGTTTACATCTGCGCAAAAGGAAAAGTCCGTATATGGAAAAATCTCTAACAATAAACCATTACAATAGATCCTCAACTTCTATTAGATCATCACCAGCTGCAGTGCAGAGCTACAACCAGCGGTATTTTAAAACATTACTTTCGTGAAGAAAACAGACGTACCGTTAACACTCGGAAAAATCAATAGTAAATTGGTGCAGCCACACCAATCCCTTATCTAGGGGCGTAGACTTCTCTTTTGTTCTAAATTAAATACATTGAAGAATTTGTTTAAGATGGACTACAAAGGGTTAATTAGTTTATGAAGTTCGACTAAAGATGTTCGGCAATGTCTTGTAATTTAGATTTTACAAGTTCTCTTGAAGAACAAAAGATAAAACATTGTTTATCTCAATTATAGTTCTTTAGTATATAAGGGGATATTTAAAACGGGTTTTTTTAATAGTACACGGTTTAAGTACGTGAAAAATTGGTTAAACACAAAACGATTGAATCCCGCACAGGATCAAAAAACATAGCGTCACGGAGCGCCGAATAATTCGAGCTCAACTCAAATAGTAGGCGGCGTGGCGCCTCGCTTGCCAAGGTTGGGTGGTGGGTGCAAGTGGAGGTGCCCCCACCCTGCGCTTTCGGGAATGATACAGCAGTGCGGCGTCGCGGCGGGGAGAAGGCAGACGCGGCGACGCCAGCGCGCTCCGGCCCAGCAGGGACGTCCGTACTTGGCCAGGATAATGCCAGCTCGATTTAAATGCATGGGGGATGAGAAACTTATACAGATTAAATTAGTTGCATGGAATTTGGTTAGGTAAATTGTATTCATAAACATGAGAGCTAAACAAAATGTAGTAGCAAGCGTATTTATTTATGAAACATCTTAATCTAAGCAAAGAGGAGTAATTCAAAGTGACCAGTCAAGCATCCATATTTTATAATAATACATCAAAGAGCTTTTGGAAGCAGACGAAGGACCTTAATTACGAACCAATGAATTAATCTCCGGCATTTTTTTTATTACAAAGTAATCAGTTCAAATTTATGCTAACTTTAACTAAACTAACTTTGGCTTTCACCTGAAGCTAACACTGACTACAGAGTACATAGTTGATGACTGAAATAAATAACGTTTTGTCGCACATTTTCCACATACACAACTTATGAAATTAATATTTAATCAAACTAAAAAACTAGAGTTCTGGGAGTCTGTTAACAATTTCCAGTACTTACTAGTTGTACAGTTCATCCAATAATTCAACTTAAGAACAAGTACAATAAGCAAGGAAAAGCAAATCCATTTATGAATAATACAATTCAGTTTGAAAATAGAACAAAACAGTTTCCTCCAGCATTTTTCTAGTAATAACCTGCGTAGGATGGCAGGAAACTGTTATGTTCACAGCTTACATCCGGTGCGGCAGGGGGGGGAGGTCCTTAGATAATAAGTTGTTTCTCAGAGCTGAAGCCAGGCTATTTTCTTGCAGTAACTTTCCAGGTTGCAGTTTTATTTACCACTCCGACAATGAGACAGAACCAAAAAAATATTAGCTACCTTGAGTTTTCGTTTCCCGTACAAGATGGACGATGTTTAATTTTAAAACGACTACGTTATAAAAACCTATTTACAGAATCTTATTTCGCACTTTATCATGTTACGCCGACTTATAGATCTGTATGAAATTCTGTATAGATAAGAAAATCTTTTGGTATTTTATCTTTTAAAAGTGGGCCAGTGGGAGGGGCGAAGCTGCGGCCAGGAAGTACTCCAATAAAAATGCTTGATTTGTGTGAAACATTCTCAGGCATTCAAAATAGTCTACTTACATTGTAAGATATAGATCATGCCAATTCTGATATATCATATATTTTTGATAAAGAAACCATTCTCGTCATGCATCGATACCTTTTCTCAATATTCTTAAAAGAGGTAGAAACGTCTTACTAAATGCTTGGATCCACAAACGTGAAAAGCGAGGTATATTTCAAGCTGACATTTAAGACTACACAACCCGGGCCCTTCATTACTGGGGTGACCGGGGACAAATTTCGTCGAAAATAGGGCATCCCTCGCTATGACGTCATTCGGCCTGCAGTACCGCGCAGAACGCCGGCCAGTGACGCGACAATTGGAACCCCTGAATTAATGATTTGACACAAATATATATTCTAACGTTTCAAAGTTTATTTCATATCGCATTCAGCCATAGAATAGAATTTTATAATTATTTCTTTGTTCTTGTGAATTCATACACAAATATACACTTACTTATAAAATATTATAAACATACTTACTTAATGTTTTATTTAAGTAAGTATTTAAATTTCCTATGCTGAGACTGACGATTTAAGTAAAAAAATATCCATCGTTAGCAATCGTCGCGACAACATAAGTTATTGGCTTGTGTCCTTGCGAAAACATCTAGTCATCACGCTGTCTAGGGTGGGACGGACAAACAACGATTGTATCAGCGTTCGGGAGGTTACGTTCATTTTTCATTATTATAGAATTATTTCCAAAAGCGAACACTGATGTTTTTAAGAAGTTCTTTGTAATCAAAATTGTTGGTACGCGTAATGCAAGCTATTTAAGTTGTTTTTTGCTTGTCGCATTGATATAAATATCTCCCGAAGTAAGTTCATGATGACGATGTAAGACAATAAAACAAGATACTAAACATTGATACGAAAGATTATACGCAACAGCATGCGGTACTTGAGCATCCAATTTACCCACTGAAAATAAAGATATTTATTTAAATTTATAAAATTGCGACTGTGCGTCGGAGAATTGAAATGTTTTATGAAAATGTAATATCACACGCGGCTATGCTGTTTCTAGCAAAAAATAGGTCAACCCCTCCCTTCCCACGGGTGACGTTGTTAGCAACTTAGAGGCTAAGTCAAGATGATCTACTGTCATACTACTAGTTATAGATATATACTTCGATCGATAAAGACAGGCACACTAAAACGAAATTTTGTGATAATACACTTCAAATTGCGATTATAATAATACCGGCCTATAAATGTCACACTACTTGACACAGGCATCTTCCCATATAGAGAAGGAATGAGCATTGATCGCCACGCTTGCTCATTGCGGGGTGGTGATTTCGGATTCCAATTTTTTTAATCCAGATATCCTCTCGAAGGTTTTCTTCACCGTTTGTCAATGGTGTCTTAGAATAATTAAGAAAGTACATATAACTTTGAGAAAGTCACATTTGTACTTGCCTGGGTTTGACCTCGCACCTATGTGCATACGAATCCGGTCATTGAAACGCTAGGCCACCACGACGACTGTTAAAATAAAACATTAAATTCGAATATAATTAAAAAAAATTATAATAAAATTGAAATTCAGGCCAGGATATGTGTCGTCGGTAGTGTTCTAGCAAGTGAAGGTAGCCAGACTCCGCCGGTAGGCATAAAAGCTGTGTTTGCTTTACCCTCGTTCGATAAAAGGCCTCAAAGAGAGCCCAGATTGCATGCTATGTGTTGCATAGTGCGTGGCTTGTACACTGCCATAAGCTATAATTGGACCGTTGATTGGATCTTGTAAAACAATAGTGAGTCCACTTCGATTAATTAAAGACTATACTGGTTCCATAAATGAGGTACCTCAACTTTTGTAGGTTTTTTTTGTTTGGGTACTTTTTTATTAATACATACTGCAACAAGTGAACTGTTTGATGATTGATAATCATTCAAGACTTGCACGAATAATTTTTTTCAATGTAATTATTGTACGGTATCGACATTAATGTTTAGCAAACTTATTTTTCTGATAAAAAAAGCCAAGTTTGTAATTTTTCATACAATTGTTTTAAAGCCAATTACGACCGTATATATCTGAGTAGAGAGAGCTATTCAAGTAATTCAAACATGGTAGCTTTTGTTTTTTGCTCCAGCATGCAACCCCGATCCTCATATTATAGTTAAAATAACCTCCACGTATCTACGTTCGACACTCAGCAGCTGGGCTCACATTTTTCTTTCTGTCCTGTACTTTATAATTATCTTAACGATTAAAAGAGTTGAATAATCGTAGAAGCAATGAATTGGAAACGAAATACAACCCGACAACGTGACTGAAAACAACCTACTTCTGTCTACTGAAATCTCTGCGGAATATTGTCACGTCTATTCTAGGTTTATTGTCGAGAAGCTTTGTGTCCTGACGTCATCCGTCCGTACAAAAGCCTCCCTATTTACACTGCAATACCCCCTTTTTAACACAAATGCTCGAGTGGCTTACTCCGGTGGTCCATTTTAATCCGCAACTTAAATATTTTTAGATAATATATATTATGTAAAAAACCACTCGATTCTAAATAAGCACATTCACTGGGAAACTTAACCTTTGTTTACATGATATAAAAAACTATGAAAAATCATCAAGTTCTATATTAAATCAAACCAACACATGGCGTCAATAAGAATAGTTGTTCAATATACGAAACGAAAAAAAAACAAGACAAGCATACTACATTAATAACAATGTATAAAAAAATCCAACTATATATTATAGCGTTGTATTGCTCTTATCCTAAAAGGTATTTAAATATACTCACCCAATCAGTCTCTTGCTTATTGCCAATTCTCGAAATAGCACTCTCGTTATAAAATACGTTCGTTCAACTAGGGTGGCATTTCAAGAGGTTATTTGACCTCAAGAAAATGTTTCTGTCTGAAAAATGTATCGGCACTTGAGACGAGGAGAGTTGCAGCGCTCCTATCGCTGTCGAGTGACCCTCAGGTATTCAACTGCCTGGCGTGCGACACAGACGGCCACAGATAGAGCTCTCACTCTTCAGTGGACTGCTTTGTTTTGAGTGCTATGCAATGTCTTATCTGACGGGCCTGTTGGTCTAGTGGTTAGTGACCCTGACTGCTAAGCCGGAGGTCGTGGGTTCGATTCCCACCCAGGACAAATCTTTGTGTGATGAGCACGATCATTTGTTCTGTGTCTGGGTGTTATTTATCTATAATATGTATGTATTTAGATATATAAGTATGTTTATCAGTTGTCTGGTTACCATAGTACAGGCTCTGCCTAGTTTGGGATCAGATGACCGTGTGTGAGATTGTCCCGAGATATTTATTTATTTATTTATTATTTATCTGAATGAACCTTAACCTTAACTAATATTTAATTAAAATGAATAAATTGGAAAGCAGTCAATATGAGGTTCGTTGTACCTAACTAGTTTACGAAATATTGCTTCGAACGCACACGTCCGGGGCCGTTGAAACCGCAATACGCCTAGAGGCCTTTGGAATCGCACCGCAAGCTTAACCCATAATTCCTAACTATATGCTTGTCTTTGCTATCGAAAACACCGGAATATCTCGCTTATGTAAAATAACAGATGAAGATCTATTTCTGTACACGAATTAGTGAATGGCTGGCCATACCAGAGATACGGTTTCTAAATATATTTTGAAGTCTGTCACGTTCCTGAGGCGACGTGGTGGAGTATAGGACTATATTTGATTCAAGTGATACTCGGCTTAGATTTGGGGTAAAAGAAGGGCCGTGGATAAAAATACTTTTATATTATAGTTCTTTTGCAAATTTATGTTTTGATAAACTTTGTAAGTGGAATAAGTTGAGTTCGCTATTTAGAGCGAATGATGACTGTGTCAAACTTTTTTAGTAGAAAGCTCAGAAATTTACTTTTTTTTTTCGAAAAATGAAACCAGTATTCATTGGCTTTAAAGAATAGAACACTCAACGATTATGCGAAACCAAAGACCCTATTTTCGGATAGCCAATGCTATATTTTCACCTTCCTAAACCATTGATACGATCCTGCGTAATCCTGCTTGACACTAACACCCCGAGCCCAACCCACTGCCCTACTTATTCCTTAAACCAGGAAAATATAACCAATATTTACATTCATCGCAGAAAGTGACATTGAAAAGTTATTGCAAAATAAGCCTAAACAGCTAAGCTACAAGATTGAAAATAATTTTCTTGACAGTTGTGACGTACGTTAATAGTCGCTGTTTGCTATTTGAAATGTTCAAGGATAGGAGAAAATTACATTCCTTGTTCCCTCCACCTCAGATGTGCATCGCGCACACTTGGAGGTATGAGCGCAATATTTTGAATTCCACACCGGTCAATATAGGTTCCGTATAATACACCCCGCGGATAACCTTTATCTACATTTTGTCCTATATCTATAGGACAGAGTGGGAAGGGGAAAATACCTGTGCTAACGTCATCTAGCATACCAATCTGCTTTAGCTTGCACTGGGGTTAGTTACGTATTGAATACGTCAGCTTGGGTCGCTCTAAAAGGTTATAGTTCCTTGTTAAGCGGAAATAATATGACATAAACGAAAATATCGGGTTTTATCAACGTACATAATTATTTATGATCGTAAAATTTTACCAACTTCACTTAAAAACTTGTCCGCGTGTAAGTTTCCATCAAGTTCAACGATTGCGGCGTATTTTTTGGCGCTATATCAATTATAATTATTATGTAATGTTGACGCAAAAATTTTGTAAGTCTTTTCTTAGAAGCTAGGTAGCCTTTATCTTGAGACTATATAAGTACTATAATGTCGGGCACATTTCCAAACGCAGTGCTGCTACTGAAAATTTACTTACCAAAATAACTATTTTGGCTAGTGAACCGGATACAGGATTATATAAAATAGGGTTATAATTTGAGTTTTGCTCGGCTCAAGCTACGTACAAAAACCTTCTGCAACTTGTACCAGTAGCGCATAACTGTAACGCAGTCATATTATAAAAATATTTATACTGCATGACCTTAATGCAGAGGCAAGAGATAGTGTGTCAATTTAGTGTCTATACCAGGCGTGTGCCACATTTCGTGTGTTGGGCTGGGCCGGGCTGCTTGATTAATTTCGCAAATTGGATGCAGCGCAGAGCGGTAGGACCTCTCGAGGTTGTGTTACGTAACGTCAAATCTTCTGACCTGTCTGACTTCATTGTATAAGCCTTAATATGAAAATCTCAACAAACAGAAGCCGTAGCTGTATGCTTTTTCCTCTATAAAATATGACTGGAGAAGCCTCCTAAGAGCCATTTAAGAGTGAATTTATCGTGGGTAGTAAGTATTAATACTTAGTGACTATGTAGCAGCGACGATCCTGCTCCGACAGGCTATTAACTTTGATAACAATAAATGCACTCTACGGACTTTATACATTTACTGCTTAAAGCTCTTTAAAAAGTTTAAGAATAACGATCAGATTAAATTTTGTTCGTTGTACATGAAGGTCGAGCTACTTGGCTCTAGTTTCACTCACGGGCCGCAACAACCTTAGATCTAGATTAGTGGGTGAACCGGCGTCGGGCAGTCTGCTCTGCTGCTCCGATGCACCTCGCACTCGTACCAGCGGATACGTGCAGCGAACACACTCGCGCCCAGCCCCAGCTGTGTCCGCGCTCTCGACCAGGTGCCGCCGATCCAATACTGTTATCTCTTGCAGTACCCGCCGCTCATGTAAATGTTTCTTATATAACTAATTAGGTTTAGTTTGCTTACTGCTTGGCTCATCAAAACCATTGTTCATAAGTAAACGACGTACATGCCACGAAACGGAACGCCGTCGTTGTCAAACAACGGAAAGTGAATTAAATTCCAGGAAGTACTAGTAAGGGTAAGGAAAGCGAATGTTTTCCTAGGAAGTGTGTCGGGGGTTGCGTGAGGCGGTGCGGTGGTGCGGCGGTGCGGGCGTGCAGCGGCGCGGCGTGACGCGCGCGTGGCAGGCGCGAGCCGCGCCGGCCGCTGCCGCGCTGCGGTGCTCGGCTGCCGGTGTCGATACGCGTGGGGGGCGCGCGGCGCGGGGCGGGGCGCGCGGGCCGGGAGCGCGGGGCGCGCCGGGAGAACGCACGCGCGCTTGCTCCAGTACTCTGCCGCCGCGCCACGGCGACACACTCGTTGGCCCGTGCCTCGTGACCGCCACGCGGCTCTCTGCGAGACCATGACTCGCCGCACCCGGTGAGGTGCCGCCGCACGCGCCCGGAATACGCATTACGTAAGGAACCGTCGCCGACGACGCTCCGCAACCGGCGGTCGCCTAACTACACATATCTAAAATATACATACCTTTATAACGAGCGTTCAAACATAATCATCGTAATATTAGTAAACGCTAGTCGTCCATCGGTAGCGATAAAAATTCGCGCGGCTGAACGCGCGCTCGGGGCGGGCCAAAATTCGGCGGTAAAGTTGCGCAGGTCGCGGGTAGTGCGCGGTGCGTGAGGCGGCCCGGCCGCGGCCGTGCGGGCGTGCCGCATTGTCGGCGGGCGGCGCGATGCGTCCGCGGGCCCGCGCACCGGTCTAGCTCAGTATGAGGAGCGTTGCGGCCGAGCAGCGGGCGTAGCGCGCAGCGAGGCGCGAGCGCGAGACCACGGTGCGGGCATGGCTCGCGAGTAAGGTGGCGGCCGCGGCGCGCGCCACCAGCCGGCCGGGGGGCGCCGCGGGCCAGCCGGCCTCTCCACCGCGTCCCCGCTGCAGCGCACCAGCTCCGACCCGATGACACATTGACTTTGAGCAGCCACCATTGCTCGCATAGAGTTGGTCGAGAAATGGGGGCTGACGCCTGTCCTCAGGCCGAGGCAGGAATGCCCCCGGGCTCCAGAGGATGGCGGAGACCAAAGGTACGTATACCAGTAGACGTATAGTCGCAGCATCACAGTAGAGTCGCGCAGTATCTACGGGGGCACTAACTAGCCGTGCAGCGGTCGTAAAGCGGTTTGCGGTGAGGATGTGTCCCATTGACGTCACAATACATGTGCGATGGGTCGCGCCAGCGGTATGCGGTAGGCACAGTCCCCGCGCGCGTCGGCTGCTCGCGCCCGCCGTATGTCGCATGCATGCAGCTCCGCGCCGCCATGGCCTACTTCGATATGTGCTGGTGAGTGAGTCCTGGCCCACTGATCGGGACGGCGCCGATTCTACTAACATTTAACCCTTATGCTGCAAAGGCTGGTGAGTGTCATCTTAGAAATTCCATTCAGACCAGTTTACATCAACTGCTCGTCCATTTGTAACATCTAAACCTTCGTGTCATCGCTTCATCAAGTGATCATTACCAGTCCTCTAGGATCGAGAGGACAATATCATAGAGGTTTCGATGATTGTAGAAGGCCTTTGTACGCATTGTTGCCTCTTGTTTCTTACTGGCTGACTTATGAGTCGACAACAGGAATTAGGTACCTACTCGTTTACACGATCTTTTTGAGCTGTAAAAATATCGATGATTGACGTGGTAAATGTAACGCGCTGGATGCTATGAGGCGGCCACACTCTGCGCGATTACGTTCGAATTACAGCTCTCAATCGGGATCAATAAAGATATTATAATAACGTACGTGAGTCATGAACACTACGCCGTGTATCATGCGCCGATGAGCCAGTCATCGGAAATGATGTTGTTAGTGCGCAATGCATTACTCTGATTATTTGTTGATGTCGCTGCGACGTCACGGCCGGGGTCGCCACGCGCATGCAGCCACCACATTTGCTGTGGATAAAAACATCTCAAAGCTTCTACAGACGGTTAAACGCAGACGTTGAAATATAGGTCATAAAATAGGTTTAGTAGACAATAAATTTTTCAATCAAATTGATATATGTATGTGGATTGCTTTAAAGTGAATTCGGAATCTTTACGAATTAATCTCTAGTTGTCGATACTAATTTTACGAGCGCTCTATTTGATATCGTTTCCGAAATATCCGTAATTGCATTTAATGGAGACTATAGGTGTATATTTACAAGGATAGAAATAAACGGATACCTTTCGTAAACACTAACAACCCAGGCGATTGGCAGGTAAGCCGCGCCGCCTGCAGCGCGCCGCCCGCGCCGTGGATTACCGCGCCGGTTCACGGCTCCACGCTGATCCTCCTCTAGCCCCGACCACTATTAGAAGCGCTTCCATTTGACTTCACCGCTATGGGACTTAGTAATGTGTCTAAACAACGATCTGATGCGGCTGTCCTTGCATTTATTATTATAACATTTTCACAAACAGCTTTAATATTTCTTGTATACGGCCTCGATAACATGTGTTTTGAAAAGATGGATGTTCCATCGACATCAACGCGAGATGATTTCCCGACGTTCAATTACAATATTAAAAACGTTCAGAACAATATTGGTTGCGTTGTGTGTTTGGCGGAAGTTATTATGATGTTCCAATAATGTTCTAATACTAAGGACAAGATGTCGATAGCTATATGGAGAGTAATGTAAATGTTTTCAAACTACATTTTTGTTATTCACTTTGATCTGCCGTCACCACACGATCATGAAGTATAGCTCTTATTAGTACATATTTAACGTCTGGATGTACTTACAAAGATTTTAGAACAGTTTTCACTTATACTTCTTTCCAGGAATGCGCATGCGACTGATGCACTTCAGTTTTGTACTGGAGATAATCGATTCAGCCAGTACTTAACCATTAATCGTAGCATACGAGATGACGATATAAATTTATAGTAGCATTGGCTTCAAATAAATTAACAAAAAAATGAAAACATGAAAACGAAATTAAATTATAACAACATTATCAGTCATTTTTTTAATGAACTGATAATTTTCAATTTATTCTCATATCGATAATACGAGTTATAATGAGTGTATAGCTATAATGGAGCTAAACACTGATTATGTTAATACATTGATAACATTATGTTGAGGTGGTTACAGCGACTATCAACTTGTAGCAACGTATTTCTTTTGTATTTCAATCGTCAAAGCATTATCTTCACTGCGGGCTCCAGCCGTGCTTCAGCTACATTTAAAACTGCCCAGTAAGAGAAAATTAGTAGTTCCTATCACTCAAGATTTTTGAAACTAGTTATTTGGCAAGTGTTGTTGTAAATCATTGTATTGGTCTGTGAACCATGCATAAAACACCATCCTGTAAGATCCAGCAGACACGTCTAGCAATAGTGAACTCTTAAGTGTTAAGTATACAAAAAAAAATTTTGGAACTATAATATTTTGCACCTACAGTCTGTTTTTTAATCCCGGATACTAAATTCACAAGTACGAATGCCAAAATGACATAGATTACAATGAGATTACTTAGTTATTATTCTGAGGAGATTACAATAGCGTTTATGTCAATTTCGACATTTGCGTTTGTCAATTTAGTCTCCGGAATTAAAAAACAGACTATATTAGATTTTTGTTGCAAACAATAACAATAAATTTTTGCTAATAAACCAAAACAAATAAGCACAGCTATAGAGTACTAAAACCAGCCGTAAATCATGCTCACTGGGATAAGATGAAGTTTTTTTCTCTGTACGACTTTTCATGATCCTGTTAGTTTACATGAGAGTCTTAGACTATGAACAAATTCTAAGTATTTAGTACCTAACTCACCCTAACGACAGTTGGTACAGACATTGATCAATATTTACAATACTAAAACACACAAAGCCAAATTTACGCTTTTGTTATCATTATGGGTACTTTTACCGCATTGCGATACATTGTATACTAGTGTAGCTACTTCTTCTCAAAAACCTAATATCTCAAATATTTCATGAAGTGGTCAATTCTTTAATTTCCATACATGTAAGTCAAACTAAATAAATTCCAATGTCGGTCTAATATGAGATATAAATTATCTGCACATAATAAACATACATACGATCCCCTTCTTTGCAACTAGTAAAGTCGTTATTTATTGCATGGCATTTTAGGCTTCCAGAGTCCTTACGTCTATGCCAAGCCGCAAACAGTCCATGACAATACCATTGTCACTGAACTGGATCGCGGACTAACTCCCGCTACGTTCGGCACTCAGTTAAGAGGAGGAACATTGAACAATGCTCGTACTGTTTCAAGATTTGCGGCTCTCACCGCGTCGGAACAGCCTGCAAGTACCTCGCAACGCTCGCTACGGTATTTTTGACAACTAAAACAAAACACTTCGTGACAGAACTCTAGTATTCGCAAACTGGGTGCATTCAAAGTCGTACGTTCATATTATATCTATTTATTTATGTAAAGACGTCATCTTAGTTTTATGTACCCGTTTGTTTATCACTCATCCTTTATCATCGCACTTTCATCTCAACTTTGCGATTGCTCTCAGCTCTTAACTTTTCTTTTAAGAGCGACCGTAAAGTTTGTTCTTGGGACTTACACTGGCATTTGTCGTAGTTTAATCCTTTAAAACAATGCCTCTTCGGACGGATTTTTATCTTGATATGGAATGGAAAAGTAGCTTTAATATCTAAATGAAACTCTCCGGAAGTGGGTCCCAGTGAATTATAATAATATAGTTCGCAGGCGCTCGGCGAGATAAATAAGCACCGCCGAGGATTTTGATTCAATTTGGGCGTATCCGCACTGCGCCGCGTTTACATTTGATTTCGCGGTAATGCGGAAACAGAGTTTCAACCTGATTTGCAATGAAATATTAATTTTAAAATCAAGGCAACGGTTACAGTTTGTTTTGCTCTAGACTTTGTAATATTATTTTCGTTTTTCCTTGTAATTAAAAGAACGCGTGATGTCATTGCATTTACTGAGAAAATGTTATTTAAAGAGAACATTTTATTGATTTACTGCCTAGTAGTAGTGATCGGCATTGCAGATACAACCCGAGTCTAACTCGAATAATTAAGCGACAAGTTCGTTATGGTACCGCCGCGCGCACAACTTCGGATGGCTTACTAACAATGTAGAAGCTTGTTGTCCCCACTAATTTAGTATCCTATGTCTTAACAACGTAGAATATTGTTTTAATTTGTGAATAATGTACTACAGGTTTTAAATACGCGTCCAAAAATATACTAATATCAGCAATACAATAACTACCAAGGACCTGAAATCAACTAGTCTCGTGGCCTCTACCTCTGGAAACTCTACCTGGTACTACTACTACTGTTGTTGCGTAGCAAGGTATATCTTGCTACGCAACAACTTAATAATGCTCCTTAAAGCAAAAATTACAACAATTTACCCTTCTAGTTCATTACAATTGTGGCTAACCGTTTCATACTAACACTCATTTCAACTCCTGAAATCAGATCAAAATTCAAAGGATATACAACAGAACACGTAAACAGTAGAAACCAAAATCGATAGTGATAAGATGTAACTTCGACTACCATCGTATCGAATAAACATTTTAGCGCTCCGGAGCTATTTAATGCTCCGGTAGAGCGCAGTGTCTGTCCACTAAACCGAGCCATAACTTTAACCGGTATCATTAATATTAGCAAAACGGCGCTCGAACATTCTAACTACGAAAACTAAATCGATGCCCGCAATGAATGGTCGTATTGCAATACGAAATATATCAAATTGAAATATTTAAACGACCACATTTACACTAGAACGATTTAATTACGTTTCCTGTGAGGAGCTACATAGTTATAATTTGGAATACGAATTGAATTATATTTATTACTTGCTGACCCTGCAAACGTTACTCTGCCATATTAAAAAAAAGTGGAGAGGTCCCCTATCACTTAAGGGTATGAAAATTGACTCGAGAGTTTTACAGTCTTACTTTTGCCGAAATAACAGACACCCATCAGGCTAAACCTTGAAAATACCTCCGCAAAAAGGAATAATAGAAAATAATATTAATAAAAAATGTGTTACAATGAATTTGTACTAAAGGAAGCAACTGAATCACGTGTCGTTCTCTCGTCATATCCTGTTCCTTGGAACGCTAGAGTGAGCTTTCAACTGGTTTTATTAAAAGCCTACGATATGAATACCGGCACGAATATCAAACGCGACTTGATTGAAAATATCTGTTGCTTTAACAGGAATATGTAGTACGTATTTTAAATTAGTTTCGTTGACGGCATCGCAGCGGGAACTCAGAGCCGTATATGTGTTTCATGAATAACGTGTGTACTACAGAGGTACTTAATAAATACTCATGAGGAAAATAAGTATTCATCACTCGAGTTGACATTCCAGATTGCTCGATCTTGCCTTCGTCGTAGCTAGACTTGTCGTATTCGGTGTAAGTTAGAACCTAAAGCTCAAAGCTCGTGCATTTACAGTATGTGAAAAAGTACAGACATTCAAATTTTTATAGAAGAGACAACATTTTTGGTCCCAGAATCCGCGACCTCTGATTTTCAATAAATAGAGGAATATTAACATGACAACATAAGCTCCAATATTGATCTGTCTCTTAGGGATATTTATATCAAGTTTAATTGGGTCAACTGAGTCGCCCTCTTCCTTGAGTAATCCTATTGGTAAGCAATATATTTTTATTTTAAAAGCGGATAGAACGCGGAGGCTTATAACGCCAAGAAAAACAGCAGACTTTTTTGGACTTATTTCACTTTAAAAATATCGATGAAATGTCTATAAGTAAAAGGTTGCAATAAAACCAGATTGAATTCTTTTAAGTAGAAACCTTACATAACAAAATGAGTTCAAATACTTAAATAATGTCGAAATAGATTAAGAAGATTAGTGGTTTATGTAGTACAATGTTACATCGCAGAGGTTTTATATGAGCACTCAAATACAGGTCGACAATCAAACAAAATGCTGCGAAAATTTTCTTTAAACCTAAGTACAGTACGTGTGTGCCTGTATAAGTGGTTTTATAATCGGATTAATTTATGCACAAATGTCAAACGTATTCTGAACGCGTTATAGATACAAACAAAGCAGTTTTAAGCTCATTCGCAGGCAACTGATCACGAGGCTTTATCCTTGGTATTAGTAGTTCACACACAAACCCCGCTCGACTCTATAATTTCCATCTTAAACCCGTTGACGCAACAGACGGAATATTATCTATAGCTATTTCGCAGCCTGCTAAGACCTGCTGTTCACGATCTGTCACGACCAGCCTACAATAAACAGATATAATAATAATATACAGATACGATATATTAGAACTTTAAACTATTTTAGTGAATTGAAAAGTCGCCCAACTTAAACATTGCTGTTTCTCAAAAGCAATAAAGGAATCCTCACCACTTCTTTTTCGTCTGTCTGTTTGTGAAGACTTTTTTTTAATCGACTTCCAAAAAGAGGAGGTTCAATGTTGGACTGTACCTATGCATTTTTTTTTATATATGACCACTGGTATCTCCGTCATTAGTGGACCGATTTTCAAAATTCTTCAATTTCTATAATTTGTTGAGGTATCATGTTAAAGTTCATATTTACTCAGGACTCAGGTGCAGCAATGAAAAGCTATAAAAAATCAACCTTTTAGAATATTAAATATTCAAAAGACATTATGCCGCATTTTGCCGCATATTTTGACACTCCCAAAGGAATCAAGTTTCTTTACCTAACCTAGAATCATGAAGTGAGGTAAAAAGCAATTTCTTAAAGCTATCAATGTCAAATGTTGGAAATTGTATAATTCAACAATTCAAGCTCCACAATTTAAAAGGGATTACTACCTACATTTCGCAGTTGAAAAACAACTTCTCCCATACCTTTTAACAGCAATTTTAAGTCACCTGTAAAATGGACAAACTCTAAGTATCAAAAGTTTTTACGAAACTCTCGGAATGTTTTTTATTTGGGAAGTGAACATTAATTATGAATATCTGAACACAGTTGACAAAAAAAAATCGTGTAGATATTTTTGGTTGCGTTGGTACGGTACCAACGCTACCAAATGCTTTATCCAAGCCTGTTCGAAATGACTTGAGATACGTTTCCGATTGAATACGGTGCGTTGATGTAGGAAATCCTCAATATCTCTCTCGCAGAACATTTCTCCGAAAATATGAAAATGTGATTTAGTTAAGTATTGTAGAGATATTTTACTCATTTCCTCGTACGTAAATGAATGTTGGTAAGCGCATAACTCAAGAATGGCTGGACCAAATCGGCTAATTTATTTTTGTATGTTCCCTAAGGTCCACGGAAGATATTAATACAATAAAAAAAATTACGTGATCACTCTTAATTTTTACTATTAACTTTTGACAGAACGAAGTCTGTCCGGACAGCTAGTAACAAATATTTATTACTTTTTGATTACCATTTTCGCTTGGAAAATGAAAACATTTAAGCGAGTCAAGATAAGGCAATTTGAATATATGAATATTTTTTTAATTTAAAATATACTAAACACATAACGAATTATGAAAACGGCACACCAATTACTTTTATATTGAGACAGTTACAAGCATTACAATATTGGTAATTCGACCGTGATAGTTATCAAAAACTGACGTTATTAATCATCTTCATACCACTCTGAGGCTGCCCCGTATAACTCGTCGTTTTACAAATTATTTATACTTATTCGTGTATAATTTTATAATGATTTTTCGCAGTTTTGTTTGAATTGACAACATTTTTAGAAAAATATGTCATAATTGACTGCACGGATAGCCGAGTGGTATAGGTCACCACGCTAATTACCACTGTGCGCGACGTGCTGCGGGTTCGATCCCCGCATGGGACAAGCATTTGTGTGATCCACAGATACTTGTTCCAAGTCTGGGTGTTCTTTGTGCATGTGATTTGAATGTTTGTGAAACCCCCGCGACACAAGGATTAAATTCCTTAGTGTGGGCGTCGTTTTAAAAGAAAAAAAAAAAAAAAAAAAAAAAATTAGCCATAAGTCAATATTTCGGTAGTAGTCAAGTAACAGATTCTAAAGTAAACACAATAATACATACCTCAAATAAATCTCTCTTTTTTATCTCATTGATAGAGTTATTTGTAAAATAAACACATTAAGTAATATAAATACTTGTATAAAGGTATTCCTACAGCATAATATATTAATCGAAGCGTGGGTGTATCTTTGCAAATACGCCTGCGAATAAAACGAGTCGTTTTACAAATATGACCTTTATTTAACTCTACCAATATTTATCTTTAATAAAACAATGTACATATGACAAGCAATATTTTATTACTTAATTTTTCGGATTATAAAACAACAAAGTGCGAGTCGGAAACACTCATCGAGAGTTTGACAAGCTTTGTATAGCGACAGTTACTCCATACCTTGAGTGGTTATTACATAAGTTGATTATTTGAAAAAAGGTAATGTACATAAAAATGAATTAGAACATGATCCCGAGCTCTGTAGTCGACGTGAGTGGATGTTTTGAAACGGAAAAATATATCATTGGCACACCGCATGCAACAATGTGACTGTGTGCGATATTTTAATGATAAAACACGTCTGAACATAAATTTTATTAAGTATTTTTCAAGATTTCAATTTTTGTTAATTAGTGTTATGCTAAACCAATAGTGGTATAACGATGCTATATACAACAACTGTAAAGTATTTTAGAAATAAAGAAAAAAAATATTATTTTTCTCATAACAGAGGAAGGAGATTGAAACCCGTTACTTGTATGCAAAAAACAAAAACATGCACATTTGTTTTGAACAGAACCAAGAAAATAATTATACATTTATCTTTCGTTTTTTCAATAGATGCTTAATTCAGAACATTGAACTAAAACAATAAAATCAACACTAAATTCATTAGTCAGACATATATCCTTCAACGAACCCGAGTGGCGCAATTAACACATGTTTATATTTAGGCGCTAATCTCCGAGACAACTGGACCGATTTTAATAAAACCTTGAGAACGCACCGGATAGCACACCAGCATTGTACAAAAGCTTGCAAGCGTGGGTAATTTTACTACGTCACAATTATCACGCTGCATGACGACAATTGTAATAAAATGAAAATACTTAGGTGCATGTATAAATCTAAAATTTTTCTGTATAACAATATCAACAATATTTAGGTCCTTCTGGTACCTACTCATAAGCAGGTGAATTAAATTAAAGATTGAATAAACATAATAAAAAAAATAACTTTTCCACAGTGTCCTTGACTGCAGATAATAATTTATAATTGCTACGTTACTACCGGATGAAAATTATATGAGCATTGAATGAATCGTTTAGAAGATTCACCAATCCACTTTCTTTTACAACAAAGTTTACTGTTTATTATTCTATTTCGTATGCGCCAGAGCACAATTGTATCCTATGTGTATTGTTTATTCGCCAACCTCATCACATTTACTGAATAGAGTACTAAAGTCTGAACTCACGTGAAGGCGCCTTGAAGTTCCGACTCGCTTCACTGTTTAATTGTTTACGATTCGATGTACACTTGAGACGAGCGCGGATTACGGTGACAATCTCTACACCCCATTGAAGAAAATTGTTGAGAAGCCCACTCTATACCTATGTAGGTACCTCTTGAGTCGACGCGTTCAATAGCACGTTGATTGCTCTTCAGTCGTTAGAAACAAAACACTACAGACCACTATTATAGGTGGATATACGTACAATAATTTCCATGGTAGTTGACATGTGAGTCGGTATTTTATTATATTTTTTATTATAATTAGGTCACATAACTTTTGCAATAGTATGGTTTTACATCTTTTGAATCCGTTTGTTTATTTTTTAGCTTTTTTTATATGTTGTGACATAAGTAGAATTAACAATGAATAATACTGCCTTAGTTTCAAATAAATACACAATACTGCAGTAACCTCCGCGGTCAGATTGTCACTGTGGCCGGCGCCTACGCACTGCATGTTTCTATTTATTATGATTTACCAAACCGACGCTACGCTCCACACTCGGCTATTATTAGCACAACTTTATTTTAGAGGCTGGCTGGAAACGTTGTTAATGCGCAAACGTACAAACATAGTCGTTAAGAGGGAAATACTCTGCAGTTTGCAAAGCTAAAGTGCCTGTAAGTGACAACAAAACGTAGCTCTAATAGAATAGAAGTGAAATGAAGAGATATTATCGTATCGTAATAATTATCGAACTACGTAGGTAGGTAGGTATGTGAGGAAAGCTTTTAATTTTTTTGTTACACTTCAAGCCTTGTCGGCTGCGTGTTAGTTGGCGGCATTACTCGTCTCTGTTCAACAGAATGTCGCGGGCATTTCGAATATTTATATTTAGAGTCGGGAATGTATATTTAAACAGCGTGTTTTGATACGATATTCTTGAGAGTGCACAACGGCTCGTGCGGTTACAGTTTACATGTTTACTAACGCAGCCCACGACTCGATCTTAGTACTTCTATAATCTAGGCTACGCTATTATTGCTATCGTTCTATAAAACATTCAGTCATTACAGTCTAGAGTAAAATTATAATTAAAAATATCAACCTAACTATATCATTTGTTTTCTAGCATAATATTACTTTTTAATCTGGCGTTCAAAGATGTATGTCAACAAATCTAATATTTTATTCTTTGTTATGGAAACATGATTTTTTAAGAATCAAGGTAACATAACAACTATGTCAGTAATAACGTTTTTTTAACGTTTTTGTTTTTTGACTGAATAGCTTCGAATAAAAACCTTATTAGTTAAGTCAGAAATATAATTTAAGCCAATGAAAACAACAGATTGGACCTATTTTCATTTATAATAAAAAACAACAAAGAAACTGTTCAAGCGGGTGGGAAATAACCCCCTAGACAAGTGACATTTCTAAAAGCCTTAATAAGACTAAATCAGAGTTAGCACTAATCGAGTTGCTCAAATGTATGAAAGAAACAAGTCTGAGTTATCAAAAAGAAGTGGCTTTTTCATAGATCATATAAACGATCTATGTTATCACGCTTGATTATAATGTAATTTATTATTACGTAATCTTCGGAGGCTGATACCGTCGAGATTGTCCCCTAGCGTCGCGCCAACGTCTGTTCACGCAGACTTATCATACGTGATAATTTATACGCAACTCTTGTAGGCGTGTCCTCTCCACAGACGTCGCGTCGCCTAAGACACAGTTCAGCAGGCTTGTACATAAAGTGATCGAACTTATCAGACCCGGTGACGGGGTGGCTGTTGTTGAATTAAGTGTTTCAATTCATTAGAATTTTTATGGTTTTTCGAGTAAAAATAATGCTCTCGCCCAATAATACATGGAGTCAATTATATTTTAATTTCTTATCTACTATATAAAAATAAGTCGGGTTTTCCTTCCTGACGCTATAACTCCAGAACGCACGATTTCCACGGTTTTACATTCGTTGGAAAGGTCTCGGGCCCCGTGAGGTTTATAGTAAAGAAAATTCTCAATTACATAAAAAAAAATTATACCGCGGACGGAGCTGCGGGAAACAGCTAGTTGATTTATATTTAAGCTACACAAAATTAGGGTAGTCAAATAAATATAGTTCCAGGTTTGGACACCGGATCAGATAAGTCTAAACTAATATTATAAAGAGGAAAGATTTGTATTTTTATGTGTATTTTTGTAATGAATAAACTCAACTACTGTGCTGACTGATTTCAAAAAATATTTCACCATTTGAAAGCTTCATTCACCCCGAGTAACATATATAGGCTATATTTTTTTAAAGGTACCGCGGGCGGAGTCGCGGGGAACAGCTAGTTAGTTTGAAGTAAATTTCCGTAGTCGGATGACTGTTCCAAATTTCAATTCTTAAAACAATACACATTCGACATAAGTGTATCGAGGTATACACACAAAACGTTCGTACCTCAGTAGCGCATATAACGCTCTATTTAATTGCCTCTGAAACGTTTACATTTTGCTGATCAGCTTGTACATTATTCATGACCAATTGCAACTACACTAACAAAGTAGGTACTGAGACATTTTCTTACGAATTATTGACTGATTGAATTTTTTACTTACCTACATTCCGTGTATATCATTTCAGCATGAGCAGATGCCGCTTCAAGTAGGTTGTTTCTTTTAATAGTATGTCAAAGTGCGATTATCGTGGATAAACTAAACTGGGTGTTAAGGGAAAAGTTCACAAAAATGAAAACAGGCGACACCTTTGATGATGGGACAGAAAAAAAACTGTTTCCTTTTTCGAGCGTTCCTGTTTTGCAATTTTACTTCAAATTCAACATTTTATTGTTTTAAAACGACTACGTTTTAAAACAATAAAATGTTGAATTTGTCTTAATAATAAAATTGACACCTCACAAAGTATTTATACGAAATATAAATTACGGTATAAGTAAATCTTATTATAATTTTAATCAGCTTTCTAAGCCTCAAACGTAACAATAATTTTGCAAACACTAAAAATTTAGCAAAATAAATGTATCTATGCAAAAATAGAAACAAAATCTGTTGAGTCATTGGTCACTTTTAAAAAATTACAAACAAATCAATCTGTAAGTTATTAAGTGCAAAGCTTACGCATAAAATTGTATAATTCTGAGAATCCGGAAAATAACTTCATCATTTGATAACTCCCTGAGAATGTTCAGTTATTAACCACATGGTTACAATTACCTTTACCAACCACCAGCAAGGTTATTGCCGTAATTGCAACCTAATTCAAGGACTGAAAAAGGATCTTCCACGTAAACCTTATTTATTACAGTTTACCAAGGCTCTATTTACCTACTGATGTAGCGCCTGTATAAAATTATTTTATTTAGCAATGTACAATTTCAAGTCTATTTATACACATTTAAATATAGACTAATAAAGGTTATGGATCACGTTAACGTCAAACCGTCCGTCAATTAAAAATGCAAGGGGTAGGTAATCAATAGATACAAAATTAACTCTCAAGATAGTTCCAACGCTGTTCACTCTTTATTCCGGAAACAGACTACTATTATTATAAGTGAAACACAAGGTGCAGGCTGGAAAATCAATATCGTAAATGTGAAAAAATAAATTATAAAATATTTACAGAATTTTATTTTGTATAATTTATTAAAATGAATCTAATATGTGCTTGAGAATTAATAATTATAATTAGGAAGCGATTGTGTTAGAGCAAGTATGTAAAGAGCTACGGTGGAACGGAAGTGTGGGTGCAAGGTAGCGCCAGTAAGGCTGGTCAGTGGAGCCCTCTGCAAGGGGGTCGGGGTGGTTGCATCGCTCTCAGCGGCTCCGGGGCTGTTAGTTCCTCGCGATCAGTCGGCAGGTTAACACCTATCCTGCACCATGATGGAAATGACAACCTACTCGTATCTTACCGGCACTGAAGAACCGAGTGTCCTTCCTAATGATACGGGCGAGGACCAAGAGTGAGTTTCTCAAATCGACTCTTATATTACTTAATTACCTTTGGCAATTTTTTTTTCTTGTAGTATAAAATGAAAACCTTTTTTGTAGATTTATATTTTATTTTTCAATTGATTTGTTAACTAAGGTAATTATTACTTGTGCGTTTTCTACGTAAAATTAATACATTATAATTAAAAATATATACAATTATCGGTCTTGAGAAAAAAACTTAATAGCTTATTTTAAACAACTGAGATTTTCTCATGCAGACTTTGCTGAATACAAGCCTTTGGCTTAATTTTATATATTGAATGGCAGCATTCAATATTTAATTGATTTTGATTTAAATAATTGCAATGAAACCTATCCTATGTAACAATTTGTTACCGTAATGTAACATTTTTTTACCAACAATAAAAAAGTTTATTGTCCCTTTCTGGATTGCAAAGAAGGAATATTTTATCATAGTACTGCAATAGTTACATTATTTTACTTAATTCTGATTCGCGTAGTTTATTGAATTTGATGAGTTTTTTTTAAACATTTTACTATCATGGAGACAAAATAGTTCTTGTGCTACTGACAAAAATAGATCTGGACTTTTCCAATTAAAATACAAATCCTTTTTCCTTGTGGAGTAAAAATTATTATTTACGTTTCTTAATTTTTTACAGAAGTAGCATATATGTATATGAATACAAAAGAAAAATAGACTAAAGGTACAAAAATATCAACAAAATTAAAACAATATCTCGACTTGACATTAATTAATTTAGTTTGACATGAATGCTGTAATAATGTTAATTTGGATTATTGTATTTATTTAATGTAATTAATGAATTTTATGGTCCTGATTTGAATGTTAAAAATAATATAAATATTGTAGTATAGTGCATGTATTGAAAATTCAAATACAATGTAAAAATTGTTACTGAATAAATGAAATGAAAAAACTTTACATTATTGAGCTTTTGTTTTGATTAGTAGAGAAAATCTTTAAACGAGGTTTTTAATTATATTCAATTCTCGGTCATAATATACCTACATGATCATAGCATTCTATAACAATAGTTCTACCTGTACATATCGTTAAGGTACGATTAAGCAGTGGATTAAGATGTCCATATTGAATTGCGCCTGTCAAAATGTTCTCGTCTACGGCACTAGATAACAGGATAAATGTCAATATTCCGAAGCCCATTTAAATCTAATAGTAACTGACAAGTCCATTGGCTTCGAGGTTCATTAATATTGCGGTAATGTGTGAATATATTCTGAAATTAATCGTCGTCGCTTAAATTGAGACACGGAAAAACGCTGTTACGATAAACGACAACTTAGTCGTTAATACTAGTAGTAACTGCGGTTTATACTTATTAGCATAGGAAATATGTCACGATTCCACTTCCACAAAATCTTTGACACAAAGACTGACAGCCAATAGGTATATACTTTCATTTAGACTTTTTTTAATTAATCTACAATATGTACTTGTGTACGGTTAAAATTGGTAAAAAAGCTCAGGTAGCAGAGGGCGAATTCCACGCAGTCCTAATTATTTTCTAAGAGTCGCTCCCTAAATATTTAACATCAATGGCCGTTATCATTTATCACGCTTACACTTGCTTACAAAACTACTTAACATGATAAGTAGTTAACTATAACTCCAAAGGTTACAAGTTTTAAGTGCATAGCCTAAAAACCTTCTCAGATCGTTGCAATAATTTTCTTTATGCCGTAATTTATTGAACTGCAGCTTGCCGTATTTTATTGGCAATTAACTTGTTACATATCGTGTTTGATGGCTTAATACGTTACTGAATACCAAATGCTACTAACGACTACTTCATTGCATATTTAATTCACACTCGAACAATGCGACGCTTATGGTTTAGTATGTAGGTACCTACTGTTCAATTCAAGGAAAAGCTTAAAAATCCACAACATTTTTCGAAGTCAAAAGGATATCGACAACCTATAATTTTTTATTGTAGCAGACAGCTATTACTAACACGCACGTCAAGACATCGGTAATGCAACATTGTCATTCGCGACGGATATCAGCGGCTGGAAAAATACACGTATGAAGTAAATTGTAAAGTAGAAAGAGCAGCGAAGTGGCGCGATGGCTGGGCGCTGGTAGTGCGGGTTGTAATCGGCACATTTGTAGCGTCATCGAGTCAACTCAGTCTCGAGGGCATCTGAAGCTGGCTGGAGCGCTGTAGAGCGGTCGCCCGGTCGGCGGGATAAGGGGAGCGTTTTAGAAAAACAACGCTGATCGGCCCTCCGGCTCCTCCTCCTCCTCGAGTGCTGACGACGACGCTACGTAGCGATTTTACAGTACCTCTCTCATTTAGGGTTATCGCTGTTACGTTTGATGTGTAAATGACCATTGCATAACTCATTTTCATAATACTCTAGTAAGCTATTGCTATGTAACGATGTGAAAATTGAAAAGTTGAATTGATTAATATGTGTTACATCATACATAGGTACTTACAACAATGTACAATTAATGTATATCATTATACGAGCAATACACGCCCGAATCCGATTTTTCAATCCGAGGCCATTGATACCCGCTAACAACTTTTTAATACCGACATTTAAATCATGATGTACATAAGTAAACAAAAACCTTGTAACATTTGTTTTAAAAAGTAAAAAGTGACGCATGTCATCGATGGTGGTTACCAGGCAGCCCTATACTGCTACGGCAGTCAGTGCAACCAGCTTCCGCGGCCACGGTGAAGTATCGAGAACAGACAAGTGGGCCGTTTGAGCACGTTTGGCCGAGCGATGCCGGGCAATCATGCATAGTGTAGGCGATGACAAGAGGCTTGGAGGGCGCGCCTGTACTTACCTACCTGACACTTGATATACCTACGAAACACAAATTGTGTCAAAACAATTTTATTATTTTAACTTCAATATGCTTATACCAAAAGATACTATGATTCCAAACTATGTCGTCCAGCTCCTTCATTTAAAACTAAATATAAGATGTATTTTGGTTTAGTAATTGAAACAGATACACTTGTCCTAACGGTTTGGTTAAGAATGTGAACGCAGCAATAATTTTAACAGACTTGGAAAATTACAAATTTCAATTTCGCATGTTTCTTAAAAAACAACTTTAAATGCTATGGCATATAAGTTATCACCAATAAGCTGTAATTCTAAAAATTAAAAATATTTATTCATTGTTTTAAAAGGTACTTTATTTTGAGCTTACGTATATTTTATAAATGTTCTGAGCATGTTTATTTTTTGTCAGGTCGCTGCCGAAACTGTGCAGTCAAGAAGAAGAGCCTGGACGCCCGCCCCAAGGCGGGGTGGTCACATTCGAGCCCATCCAACACGACCACGACTTCTGCGAACGCGTCGTGATAAACGTAAGTACCTACTTGATAAAATACTTATAAAAAAGGACTCACGATATTGCCAAAAAAAGAATTAACAAAACCAAACAACGGTGATATAAAACTTACTCTACTGGTACATAGGAGTTATTAACCACAGTTCCATATTGCACCTAGGGAGTAATAGAATAGGATATTCTTTATTTTACACAAGGGAAATACAACATTAAAATAATACACAATAATGTACAATTTTCTATAAAATTAAATTCAATTAATCCTTACAAAAAAGTAACATTAAAATTTGTTAACACTTAATACATAGGTAACAGTAGAGAAATAAATAAACTCAAATAGAAATCGAATTGCAAAAGCTGAATTAGAAAGAACAGTATTTAAAAACGCCGTGGTTGGTATTTTTTACCAATTACAAAGAAAGAAAAATGAAATATCAAATTCAAACAGAAAAACGCACACAAATAATTAGTAAAGTCAGTATATAAACAAACAAAGAAAAATGCACTGAAAAATGACTGTGACCATCGGCAGTAGTATTAAAAATTTAAAACAGCCGTGGGCTCCGAACTACGCATTTTATAACACTGGACAACAGTATAAATCGATCGAATAGGTAAAAAAAACACCGCAAGAAGTCACCGTCAATATTTTTAATTAAGAACTGGTTGGTGGTTTACATAAAATATGTTGTGAACTTGAACTTGATCCTGAATTTGAAGCAACTGGCTCTTAAACTACGAAAATATTCTGAAACACTTTGCATGCATATTCGGCGCATATTCAAAAAAGAACGCCACAGGTGCCGCTTGACGTGTGCGGTGTGCTCCATTTCCAATATTCTATGTTTTCGTAAACCGTATTTATATTTTACTGGGCCCTGCCCTTGAATAGAAGTATCCTCTTTTCATATCTACGTGTTAAGTTTGTATTTCATCTAAATTCACTTTAGACTTCTCTTCCTACAAATTGTTAATGTTTCATTTAAATCCATAGAAAGTATAGTATTTTATATGAGCTTCAAAGTAATACTGTTTCATAATTACAACATTTTGTATTCATGAAAATAAACAAAGCGTGTCGACGGCAGAAAATTATCGAATGAAATTGTACAATGAGCAGAAATGAGATAATTCTGTCAGACTTTAAATAGGAATACATTATCTGTTTTTCATTTCTCCATAACCTGGCCAACAAAGCTCGTAATTATCTTATTTTACGCGCACTGGGTAGCAATGTATTAAAAAGTCGTATATTATTAGCCTGATAATGATAAGTGATTGAAAGAGAATTGCCTGCAATACACTATCGTAATACTAGCTCGTACATATTTTTTGCATATTAAAAACTATGCGTGAGTATGTAAACTATGTAAAGAGAGTAACATTTGAGTGGTCGAATGTTCGTTCTTGTCATCGTACACCTAAAGCTAGGCGAGCGTAAAGCCACGAATATTATGTGCGAGGTCAAAACACTAATTATAATGTCTCCGTGTACATGAATGAAAATAAAAACAACCTTGTAACATCGTTCTCACCACTTAAAATTATGTTTATTCTAGTTTAGCGGTGCTTCCGTCGCGATCGACTTTTTTGTTGTTTGGGTTATTTTTAACTGGCTTTTATCTATATTGATGACCTGGCTGTCGGAGCGCGGAGTGCTAAACAAAGTTATAACTTCTTTTCCGATTAAGGTCTAACTTTTAATAAGTTAAGATAGATTTGGCAGGTTAGAAAAATATCGAAAGAATCTTCTACGGGTCTTGTGCAACTCCAACTCAAGTACAAAAAATGAACACATGAAGGGCGGATTCTCGCTCGATCGTCGCGCTCTAATACGCTGACACATTCTATTCCATTGACACTGCATAACAAATATTGAACATGTCTACGTATTTATATTTCCTTTGTGTGCTTGCAACATTATGTATGCACTTGTTTGGAATAAAATCCAACACGCTTCCAAAGTAAACATTGTTATTTCCTCCATAGCTACTGTCCCTTTGAGGAAGATGTTTAATGGGTTTGATAATACCTATGTTCAAAAAATAATTCTTTACAACACCTGAGTGTTTTTTTTTTTTATCTATCTTATTTAAGTATCTCATAGTAATTGGTTGAGTGCGTCGTACTGTCTTGTTAAATAGATTTATATTGACTTTTGTATGAGGATTAAAATTGCAAAAAAAAAACTCATTCATTCTTATCTTTACTGAAACCATACTGGTCAGTAAAACGATAAGTCTTATTAAAATCAGTTCTGTTCTTGTATAAATCATATACAAATCAATCGTATTAAGGTGAAAATCATGAGATTCAATTACACTCGTTTCCTGCCCTTGCCGGAATTCTTTAAAAAGCATGAAGAATAATGTACAGTAGATACCTATAGAACAGTATTTGTAAGAAAATACGATTCCAAGAACAATTTTAATAAGTTATTACTGAAGACGTCATCGTACATAATCAGTCTAAATTTTAAATAATTCTCACGAATTTCCATCATAAGTATTATCATCTAAAACAAATATCATATATATTTATGTAATTTAAAACACTTTTCTGTAACCATTTATTTCATTGTAAATTATTTTTAGTTAATTATTCCAAACATTTCTATAGGAGCTGAAAACACCACTTTGATGTTAATCACTCATTGTGTAATTCGCCTTTGCTCACCCACGTTTTAATATTGAATAGAAAACATTGCCCAAAAATAATGGTTAAAAAGAAAAAACTTTCTATCAACAAGGTGTTTCCCTTTTTGTTTTCCGTTAACGACCTCATTTCTATTTAAAGTTTGAAATAAAAAGCAAGAGGTCAAAACGAATCAAAGACAGGTTAACTTAACAGGTTACATTCGAGTGAAGGCTTAATTGTGTGTAATCGAATCATGTCAATAATTCTATTTTGAAATCGCTTGGCGATGCAATAAACGGAATATCTGATGAACACTGCGCCGCTTTATTGATTTGTGTACGTCGTGTGTAGTTGAAGATAACCGATTGAATATCAAGGACTTTCATTACATATTGCTCCAGAGATTCAAATATGAATACGGAGAACGTTAATCTACAGCTCTCAGCCGCTCAGCCCGCGGGGGGCGCGGGGAGAATATCTAATACACACTCCGAGTGGCGCTCGCTTCCAGCTGTAAGCTTTCTCCGGTATGAGTGAAGCGCTGTTTAGATTTTCTTTTAAAATATTTCCCTGTGTCCGCTCGTGTTAGGATCCACCCTTGACATTTGGCTTACAATTCCAAGGCCAAGAGCATCTCCTTCGGGTGGAAATGCATTAGTATTTTCTGTTTGTGCATTATTAAAGATAAGTTCTGGATCGGAGCTGTCTCTTTGAGTTACACTAGACATCCCTTTGTGTGTTCTGTAATAAAGGTGTATTTGTAAGATCCCCGGGAACTGTACCCGGCGGGATCTTTGCAAGTCAAGGTGCTAGCGCCCTCTCTGCGCTTTGCGTTCTTGTTGTTCTCGTGTTTATGTTGGCTAACATGGATATTTTTAGATGAGACTTGTTAATTAACTTCTTTGTCGTTTTGTTGTACGTGGGACGGAAATGGAGAATAGGAATAGAAAGCTTTGAAAAGATATTGTTTTCATGGTTTCTTTATAATTTTACTTAACTTATATTTATATAAACAGTTTGATAACAACTTGATAATAGAGGTGTTAAATTATTATTATCACTACATATTATAAAATAAAGTCCGCTGCCTGTCTGTCGGTCTATTCGCTATAAACTCATAAACTACGGCACCGATTTTCATGCTTCTTTAACCAGAGGATAGAGTGGTTCTAGTAGAAGTTTTTTTTTATTGTCTAACCGACAAACATGTGGGCGTAGCCGCTTACATCAGCTAGTTTGCAATATTAGAATACAATTGGATAAAACGAAGGGACCATCGATTTATCACGAAGGTTTAAATAAATTGGCATCACGTATTAATATATAGATAATTAAGAACGATGAAATGTTACGTTCACGGGCACTCAGGTGGCCATCAAAGCCGAGGTGTTTACTGGCCGCGGAAAGCACCAAACACACGTTTAACGATTTGTGCGTAAAGCTGCAGTCGAGTGGAGGTGGCATTATTCATGGACATTTTCCTAACAGACCTAATATCACAATCAATCACAGTCATTACGAATATAAGGCAATAAATTCGAGATGGTTGAACAAAACCTGTCATTAATGCGCACATTACACTAAGGTTAAAAAATAAAATAGCTCTTAGCTCTTATGTCCCGACCACGGCACGGGATATTACTCTTTAACGTCTTGAACTAGATAAGTAGCGTGGCTCACCCGTTATCCTCCAATAAACCCGATCAGGCTCGGTTGAGCTAACCGCATTTTGTTAAGAAAACAAGATTAAATCCCGCCGCACGTTGCAGTTAATTGGATTCTTCAATAATGTTCGACTCGTTAATCTTCTAAGCGGGCCCTGATTGAATAGTTTACAATGTGTCAGGGATACAACTGAATATTTTTAACATTACGATTTTGTATTGTGATACAATGCTGCGGTAGGATAAGGTTTCACTGGTACTTTATACGAAACTAATTAAAAACGTTTCTTTTGCCTCATGGATTATATAAAATAATTTATTTTCTGCTTACAAAACATTTTTGTATTACTTCACTTCATTACTTTTTGGATCACAAAAAAAATATAAAATTGTCGAGACTTAAGGGATTAAGATTCAATTATTATGAAAGGGGTGAGGAAAACGTACAAATTTCTTTTAAAATTTAGCTTTATTTTTCAAGTGTTTTTCCGTAAGAAGTCTTATGATTGTCGAACAAAGCGTCACGTCCTCACAAAAGTTTCGTGGTATCAAAGCTTGGAGTTTAAGCCTCACCTGCTATCGATTTTTCTCATTACGCTAAGTTGAGTCGCGTGTCAATAAACATTTGGTTACTGGTCTTTGGTCAACGCCTCGTAGTTTTGGTGCCTACCTGTTGATATATAACGATTTCTCTGCGTGTTAGTAAATAATGCTTTGAAGTTCCAGTTACTCTTTCGAAACGGAGAACTATTAAACGATCGCAGTTTTAGAAACGTCAAATTGGCATTTAACTTTTTACTATTCCTGTGTTACGTCAATGTCAAAGTATCTGTAATGCAATCGACAATTAAAACCTTGACCTTGGCTTTCAGACTCGCATGGAATTGAAAAACGTTTTGATGGTAGTGGGTCAGGTCTGAGTCGGGTGACGGAGATAGGTTATTTTAGTTTACAAGTGCCTTGTCCTTTGAATTAGCGTGCGAGGTGAGCTAAAACAGCATACTTGGAGCAGTCACATTACACGGTTTTGACAAATTGCCTGTAAGTGCCTGCACATTACTGCACGCGTGTGGGAGTTACTGCCGCACTAACATTTATAGAAAATTTTCAGTCCGTGACTTATTGCCTTTACGTTTACATTCCGATTTCCGTTAAGTGCACTCTGTTGCTAAATTGTAGGGGCTTAGAATGGGACGGTGAGTCGAGCAGAGATGACGATACTTTTAAAATTACTGTTCGAAAACAATAACCGCCATTCGATGGATTTGTGATTTGATACTTATGTTATAAAACAGTGACGGTGCAATCAGTGACAGCGCGATCGGCGGAATGTCGGACTAGTCTCGTAATTGTAAGTTTTACAACGTGATAAACGTTAATTTGTTATTTATACGTTGAATGTAGGTGTTTAAAACGCTCAAACTATTTTAAAGGACAAGACAACTTTGCAGTGTGTGTGAGATAATGTGAACGCACGGTATGCGTGTAATGCGCACGCGCCGGACGCACAGGGCGCGCGCGCACAACATCGCCGCTGCGCGTCACCCGCAACATATAAAAAGAAATCTGACCTTAAAACCTGGAACCATTCGCGGTTAGCGTTTACAACGGAAAATTAATTAAAATCTCTTCATAAAAGCTCGCTGCAGTACGACGACGTACAACTCGCTCCGCCCTTGGGGAACACACAATAAAATGTATTTTTGGATACGCCCATTGCCAGCCGCGGAGTAACATCCGTGCCGTCGAGAGAAACACTGTGTGAAACACTGGATCCATGGAAAGTGAATGTACGCGAGTTTACATGTAAATATTAATTTGATAAATATCGCCAGTCTACTCCCACCGGGCGCGCACCGGTGCGTCCTGCTACTTATAATGAGCGTCGCCACGCAAAGACTTGGTGCGAACCGCTTCCAACTGGAATAGGGTTGTCGCACTTAACGCCCACGAACACATATTCCAAATTAAACGCTCCTTCATCAATCTTGTGAGCCAGCGACATGAATCGCATCGTCAGTACTTACGATAAACCATTTTTATTATGTCCCCAACACTTCCCTTTGTGTAAAACTCTGTTCGAAATCGCTGATTGATAACTAGTACTGTAATGATAAAAATACTTTGAATTTATTTTCTAGCACATGTTGTGAGTTCTCGTTAGATAGGTTGTCGAAAATATTATTGGTGTGAAAAATCATTTATCGTTTAGGCTTTTAAGCATCATTCGCAACAAATACCATACCTATAGGTACATTGTAATTCTCTTGTGCATCAGAGTTCACGTTATATGTAACAACGTAAATACAGCAAATCACATTAACAGAACGTTGTATCTAAGTTAATTTTTATTCCCTAATAAGGGCAGGAGAAATCCACAGCAACACCATGATTTTAGCGAGTTTAGGAATAGTTTATGATAATAGACCCTCGGTGGGGGGGCATGCGCTCGACAGGTACTAGCTACAAAATATGTTCTGATAATACGTTCTTTGTGCCTCCCCGATCACTCCAACCTGTTGCCCGTAATAGACTTCCGTGAACCGGTCATACACCTTGAAAATTCTCACCTTGTACTTTCAGTTCATCGTGTAAGCCCCAGGTTACCGCCCATCAAAGTGATCGACAGTTTATAAATATAAGTTGGATTATAAATAACATCTTTTATTATTGATGTCCCACAAGTCCTTGAGTATTTTTTTAAACTACATTATGTATGATCTAATTATATCCCGTGCTTTATACCTACATGATCGATATATTCCATTGTCTCCAACTACAAATACCGTATTGATCTTCCCGTGGGCGTAACAACAGGCATCCAAGGGATTCACTCCAAGTATTGTAAACGCAAAATCATACAGAAAAGTTTGTTTTCCTAACCGCATACAACATCAGAATCCTTCTTATTGTTAAACTACACTTACAATCAATAAATGGAAACAAAATATAGTGGCGATTACACTTTAAGTACAATTCAAATACAAACCATATTCCTGTGCCACAAAGGCTGAAAAGTCGCAAAAACTTCGTCAGAAACGTCCTTCATCTACCATCCGAAATCACTAATAAGATTATGGCAAAATTGCTTGACCTTACCAGATCCCTTTGTCCAAACACAAGAAAATCTCCCTTCAGAACATGAGCTACCTTGGCCAACTTGGAAGTCTCTAAACCGACTTCGAACGGATCACTCCGCAAACAATGGAAATTCGTGCCCTAACACCTGCACGCTGGAAGATTTAATGAAGGCTACTGACAATGCAGTTCTCGTAGCCAAATTCTGAGCTGTTACGACATGATTGCCATTGACACGACACGAAGAAGAAGAAGAACTACAATTAACATTTCTGACTAAACTAATGTCGATTTCAAAATAATTATTTTTTAACAATCTTATCAATCTAATACAAGTATTTAGGTCTCTTTTCTTCCGTCTAGCCTTTTACCCAAGCTATGTTGGGGTCAGCTTCCATTCTTACCGGATTTAGCTGAATACCATATTTCACATGGAGCGACTGCCATTCTGACCGCAACCCATTTTACTGCGTAATACAGTATCCCATATCTGATTGTCAGAATTGTAATGACGTCACGACTGTCAAAGATCACGGTATGATAGTCGGTACCTACGGCTTAACTGGCTTTTCGAGGTACTACGGGTCTCGTAGGCTTACAAATGGTCAACCAACAAACGAAGATACGGCGAATGGCTTAACCCTGTATTATCTATCGGTCAAACAGTAAGGCTTACACTTAGTCTCAAGCCCCTCAAGTAAACAAGTATTTAGGTACCGTACATTATTAGTTCCGTGGTTTTATCACAAGATCCATATGCAACAAAAATAAAGCACCTACTAGTGACTGGTAATGCACTTCGGATCTCACTGTCAATCCTTCATGAACAACAATATTTATGTCCGTGTACGAATTTCTTTGTTATATTATCGTCTCAAATCAAATGACTGCTTAATGCACTTTGGGAATCGCCCTCAATCTGTCTTCGAACAAAATGAATATTATATCATTCAATGTAAATTAACATTGTACCAACATTGAAATCAAACATTGCATTTCTAAAAATATTCAATTCGAATTCATTTTATTTCGGATCCTAAAGAAACAACTGGTATCCTTGTAACATAATAGTGTCAAATATCAGACATCACGAGTCTAATCAATTCCCAAATTAGGCGACATTGTAACCTTTACACCTGAAGAACTTGACCTTGACACTAAAATGGATTTACTGAGACTAATGGAGTGTGAATATATCATGCAGATGTTACATGATAATGCACTAAAGTAGTAGTAAGCTGGCGCAAATCTATTGAGATTTAATGTCGCCAAATTGAATATTCGATGGCTCGTCTAGACCGCATTTGTTGATGTTGTCGATTGTTAATGGATCAATATTTATTGACTAGTGCAGTTTAATAAGTAATGTATCTGCATATTTTAAACCTATTGCAAGCTCAAAGAACAAACAATAGAAATGAAAGATTGATATTTAGCAATGATACGATTTTTTTACATAGCGGCTTTTTTAAAGATTATTAACATTTGACGTGTATATTTTAACTTACAATTCACAAAATAATTTGCTATAGTGTTATTTGGCTGTTTAACTATGCGCGGGAGTACAGTAGTTGGTTATTTCTTTTATTTGGTTGCCGGTCGCTTGCACATGTGGTTAGCCGAGCACTTCGATGCTCGGGAGGGCGACACCTCCAGGACTGCCGGTTTGTCTATACACGTGGTAAACACAAATAAAAAGTTCAAGGATGTTACAATTTTAGCATGAACGTTCCTAATGTTGCGTAAGTTTGTATGTTTGAACACGCTTCGGGAATGTAATGAGTTTTGACATGTTGGCTGCTGCGGCACTTTGTTTATAGTCAGTCGACGGATTCTATACACATATGTCTCGAGTTTGTGATTATATTTTTTAATTAAGGGCTACTTAAACAATCGCGTCAAGACAAGTTTGAAGTATACAATGTGTAGGAAAGATTGTAATCTATCAGCGGATATAACGTGAATGGTGTCTGTAGTTTTAGTAACCATCTAGAAATTTAATTATTATCTAGATATGAATACAGATTTTTCTTTTAGGTATATTTCATTTTTATCTTGCATGTTTGTACCTTAAGTATGAATATATCAATCAATCAATTTATTTATTCATATAATATTTTCAATATTAGCAAACAGCGATAAGATACATTTTTGTTCTTTAATAATAATAATAGACATTATAAAGGAGAGCTTTTTGATATAATTCATTTAATTAATACATATTATTTTGGAAAAGAGTCAGTTAAAACATGTTTCATCTAACTCTAGGTAGGACCGATTAAAGACGAAACAATTATAATAATTCTAATTATATGTTCACTTTATAGGTGAGCGGGCTGAAGTTCGAGACTCAGCTGCGAACCCTCAACCAATTCCCGGAAACCCTATTGGGGGACCCATCACGGAGAATACGCTATTTCGATCCCTTGAGGTAAGTATCATTGTTTTTACGTGTTTTGAAATTACAAACAGAAATGAAAAGTCAATCACTCATAACTTTGCGATCAGATTTAGATTACTTTACCTGGGACATGCAAATAATGATATAGAAGATAATTATTAAAGAACTCTTCTTCCACATCAAATGCCAAATGTAATTCTTTTAATGGGACCACGCTGCAATGAGTATTTACTCGAGCGTTGACGAAAGTTTTTAGATGAACCTTGAAAAAAGTTATTCAAAACAAGATATTTCATCACTGTGGCGTACTTTTTTGCACGTAACGAACCCACCTTCCAATTATCTGATGAGCTCGAGCAATAACAACGATCCGTTATTTCCTTACTATTGCGTTTGGCTAGAAAAATACGGCGCTTACGGTACGGGCCTTTCTGCGTTCAGCTTTAAGGGCGACATGTGTACGAACAACTCTGGCACTTGGCGTAACAACAATTTTCAAACATTGAAACGTTTGTATCTGTCAACAGGAACGAATACTTTTTCGACCGGAACCGCCCCTCGTTCGACGCAATCCTGTATTACTACCAAAGCGGCGGCCGCCTGCGGCGCCCAGTAAATGTACCTTTAGATGTCTTCTCCGAGGAGATTAAGTTCTACGAACTCGGAGAACAGGCCACCAACAAATTCCGGTAAGTACTTATACAACCATCACCTTTTAATCGCACTTACTAGTCGTAACCAAATAAACTGTTTTACAGTGAGGATGAGGGCTTCATCAAGGAGGAAGAGAAACCCCTTCCCTCCAACGAGCGCCAGCGTAAAATCTGGCTGCTCTTCGAATACCCCGAGAGCTCCCAGGCCGCACGAGTCGTGGCTATCATCTCCGTGTTCGTGATCTTGCTGTCCATCGTCATCTTCTGCCTGGAGACCCTTCCAGAGTTTAAACACTACAAGGTCTTCAACACAACGACCAACGGCACTAAGATCGAAGAAGATGAAGTCCCAGACATAACTGACCCGTTCTTCTTGATTGAAACGCTGTGTATCATCTGGTTTACATTCGAATTGATAGTGCGGTTTTTGGCGTGTCCAAACAAGTTCAATTTCTTTAGAGACGTGATGAATATTATAGACATAATAGCCATCATCCCCTACTTCATCACCTTGGCAACTGTGGTGGCGGAGGAGGAGGACACTTTGAACTTACCGCGCGCACCAGTATCTCCACAAGACAAGTCCACTAATCAAGCCATGAGTCTTGCAATACTGCGAGTCATACGTCTCGTGCGTGTGTTTCGTATATTCAAGTTATCTCGACACTCAAAGGGCTTGCAGATTCTGGGGCGTACATTGAAGGCTTCGATGAGGGAACTCGGCTTATTGATATTTTTCTTGTTTATCGGTAAGTTTGACGTTACATTATTTTGTCGTATCGGTACTAACCACGTCCAGAAAATTGTAATAAAAAAACTTATCTTAGTAATACTAATTTTAAAATTAATAAATAGTCCAGTTTGCAAACAAATATCAGTCCCATTAATAACTAAATAATGTTTTCCAAAGTCATAGAATATGTTTCCGTACCTTAGCCCTATTTAAATCCTCAACTCGCCTTTCTCATAATGATTCCTATGATTTCTATACCGGTCTAAGTACGAAAATTGGTCCTTCACTAAGAAGTGAAGAAAAGATGTTAGGATGCGCGTTGTCAAGCAGCAGAGCGAGCCTGGCCGGGCGGCGCGGCGGCGAGTACCTATGGCGCAGGCAGCGCCTGAGACATTACGGTCGCTGTGCACAATACACTTTGTGTTCGCAGGCGTCGTCGTGTTTTCGAGCGCTGTCTTCTTTGCAGATAAAGATAGACACGATACCAATTTTGACTCGATTCCCGACGCCTTCTGGTGGGCGGTTATTACGATGACTACGGTCGGATATGGAGACATGAGGTAACCCGTGTCGCGCCGCTACCCCCGCCCTGTCCACCCCGCCCTCGCCCGCTCGCAAGCGCTCCCCGCCAATGTATGTCGCACTGTATTCTCCGTTGGTGTGTGCTTGTTCTTCAAGGTGTGGTGCTGTTTTCATCCGCGGTGTACTTCGCTGAGGCGGGAAGTGAGAACAGTTTCTTCAAATCCATACCAGATGCGTTTTGGTGGGCGGTCGTGACAATGACGACCGTAGGATACGGAGACATGACGTATGATACAGCGACTTCACCCAAGTTTCATCTTAGCCATCTCGTCATTTCATTTTTCCCTCAACTTACATTGGCATTTTTAACACAATTGTGATTCCTTTTGTCATATCATGTAACTACATACGCTTCAGTTTGATTTTATCGTCGGTTCGCTTAGAACTAAACCGATCACACGTTTTAATCACTTTTTACTGAGACTATTGCACGTTCAAAAACGTTCCTTTTTGTCTTGTTATTATTATTTTATACAGTCTTCGTGTCATGTTTATTTTTCTGAACTTTTACAATTTTACATAGAAGCTTAGTTGTAATATTTTCCATTGCCAAGACACGTACACAAGTACCACAAGTCCTGTCGTCGGTGTGACTATCGCCCCTCCCAAAGCGTATTCTATAATATGAGAGAGAACTGCTTTATGTGTGCACTTTAAGTGAGGCGGTGTGCCGTCGTCACGTGGCCGTCACCTTCGGCCCGATCGCACGCTCTCACCACTTGAAGTGTCTCGTTGTGTCCCAACCACTTGTCCACTGTTGAATGTATGCTCCTCTGTATCGCTTCCGCTGAACGTTCATATGTATCTATGTATGTATCCTGTCCAATGTTACCTGTGTCGGTGTTGTGGCTATTAAAAACTATTTTACAGACGTTAGCTTATCGAAAATGGTGATCCATATCTGCACATGAGATGTGACAACGTGTATTGTCTTCGTTATTGTGTACTTTAGATATATCTGTATTGCTTGTGCACCCAGTGTTCAAAACTTCATCGCAAGATCGCCACTATCTCTCTCTCAATGTTGGAATGTCCTGCAATCCTCCCCCAATGGTAAATTCTACACTTGAATGCTACTATGTAAAATTGATGTTCAGATTTATTTCTTGCTTGTTAATGTCATTCGCTTCAAAATCATTAGCTTTTTACGCACCATTTTCGATATAGAAACATGTATGTTTAAGTTTAGCCGTGTTAGTATCGTTTGCATGTCTGTGAAGCAGTTTCTCTAGGTTCGAAATAGTGTTCGTGCTCGTAGTGATATATTTTAGTATGTCTTCTTATGTTTTTATTTTGACACCTGTTTATTTTCTTTTACCCAATTGTCCTTTGAAAACCAATCCGTGGATTAGAGATGAGCTGGGAATTTATTTATCTCTGTGAGGCAATCTCCAAGAAACAAATAATATTACTCAGCACTTTTACTAACATCGACGTTTTGGTCTTTTACTTGGACGTAACTGCTGGCGTTAAACAAACTGCATTGCAATAAACATACCAAGGTTACAGTGATGCTGTAACACGCTGGCGAGCATGGATGGTGATGGATGAAATTGTACTGCTTGCGTCCTTAATTATGCCCAGCGAATGGTCAAGTCGAGATAAACAATATTCACCCATGCTACCAGATATTTCTCGTTGTAGTAGTACTTCCATTTTATTCTTATTATTTTAGTAGAAAATAGATATTATTTTCATTTTGTTTAGTGTTTCCCTGACGGTACGTATCGAACATATTAACGCATGAACATCATCAGTCGCGTTTATGTTTATTAACCAAATATAATTTAGTTGGATCATCTGTTTGTTTGGTTGTTATAAGAAGCGGCGCGGTGTGCGGTGTTTTGATGTTATGTTTTTATGATGTAGGCCGGTGGGAGTGTGGGGCAAAATCGTTGGCTCGCTCTGCGCTATCGCCGGTGTGCTCACCATCGCATTGCCGGTTCCCGTCATCGTTTCAAACTTCAACTACTTCTACCATCGCGAGACTGACCAAGAAGAGATGCAGTCGCAGAACTTCAACCACGTCACCAGCTGCCCTTACCTGCCCGGCACTATGGGCGAGCCATATCTCAGTAAGTCCTAATATTTTGTTCATTATCACTATGTAAGGATGTAGGCAATTACACTTTTCAACATTCATTATGTGCGCTGGCATTATGTATGGGCTTTTAAAGCGAATGTTGACATTTGTAATATTATAATTTATTAAATATCATACTTAAAAGTGACGTTTTCTTTTCATTGTGATACGTCCTTCTATTTAATTTATATTTTCCTTTTATTTATATAGTTTTATTCACGTTTTTTAAATTTTATTTATTATGGCATGCTTTTATTTTTTTATTTCTTGTTTTGTGTTATTAGTTTCTTTTATGTTGATTTTCGATAATTTCAGGTGGGAAGGACGATGACAAGGACGAAGTTTGCAGTGATCAATGACTGTATGACAGTGTTGTTGTTTATATTATTTTTATTGAGGACTAATGTAATCGCAAGGACGATATTCGTGATATTACCGTATAAGGGACGAGCGAGTGCACTTTTTTTTGTTTTGGTGTAAATATTTTTAGATAGTAAGAGCTGTTAAAATAATGAAATAAAAAAAACGTTATTTATTTATAGTTATGTTTGAGTTTGTTCCGTTTTAACGTTGTGCTTTTTATGGACCTAAGTTGATATATTTATTTTTGGAAGATCAGTTATTACAGTATACACGACGTAGCTTCGGTTGTGGTCAACAATGTCACAATTCATTTGGAATCTAGACCTCAATGATAGTTGTACAATTTATGATCATTCACAGCAACGCGGAATCAAACCAGTAATGTTTTCGTGTTGAAGTCACTTTACTACGTATTACGTACATAGTAAAATTGTTTCCATACGTGCTTCCATCACAAAAAAACATCTATTCTTTGAGATACTTGTCATTCTTTAAAACCGTGCCAAATGCTTTTGGTGACTCAAACAATCAGCTGATTTTCACATTCTCTAAGAAACAAAACACTGAACTGTGATACATAATGTCAGCTATAACACACCGATGCCTAGTGCACCGTGTACCTACTAACTAATCACATTAATGTTAACCCCCTTATAATTAACTTGGCATTCACATTCAAAATCGTCCATTCAGTCGGCTTGGTATGTGATTGGGCCTTGTCATTTGATAAACAAACGTACCGAAATAACTGGCTAACTTTTTTCTTTACCAACACGAGTTCCATTTTCAAATGTAAGTATATTTTTTATTTTCGTTTGTTTATTTTGTACCAGTGCATAAGTGGCGTCGTTTTAAGTTATCATGTTTTGATTAGTTTTCTTACATTTTCAGTACTAAAACGTAACATAATTAAACAAAAATAACAAAAATAAATCAATAACACTTATTTAATTAATTTTAAAACAAATATTTGTGCACGTACAACTATGGTGTCGTAGTACTTAACTTTTACTTAGTATCGAAGTATTTTTTTTTTTTTTTTTTTTTTTAAACGACGCCCGCACTAAGGAATTTATTCCTTGTGTCGCGGGGGTTTCACAAACATTCAAATCACATGCACAAAGAACACCCAGACTTGGAACAAGCATTTGTGGATCACACAAATGCTTGTCCCATGCGGGGATCGAACACGCAGCACGTCGCGCACAGTGGTAATTGGCGTGGTGACCTATACCACTCGGCCATCCGTGCAGTCATCGTCAATTATAGAGTATAGTAGTATACTGTGCTACCCGTACATAGTCGGGCTGGTCCGCTAGTGTAAAATATAATCAACTAATTACCAAATTTCAAACCGAAATAAGTCTGCGGTAACTACATAACTTAATTACACAACAAATAACTGAAAGCCCAAATTAGGAAATTCCCACATCCAATGTATAGAGTTGCTAGTTATTCACAAATATCGCTATCACGAAACTTCGTAGTTATTCCATTGTGATTATTCTTTATTATTTTATTATACTATATTAAATTATAATACTACTAGACCATTATAAATATTAAAACAGAAAAAAAATACCAAGTCCATAATATGTTAGTCAATAGTTTACTGATGTCCATAACTTATAGTGGATGTAAGAAAGTTTTAAAGCTTACATTTACAACACGGCAATCTACAACTAAATAAAATTAATTTAAACTAATGTTTGACAGAATTATAAACAATTACAAAACAAACGTAGTGAACTAAATTACTCATATTTTATTTAGACCTGCGCCGTTAGTTTGTGCCACAATAAGTTTGAATCCATGCGTACACTGGGTACTTAAATGTTTACCTTCTTTCACATTAATAATGACGCAACTGGACGTTTCAACAAAACATACTAATAAAATGTTTAACGGAAAGAACGGTGCAATAAAATCTCGCGGCGTACTAAAATTCGAATTACGAATACGTCACATTATTATTGGAACGCTGCGCTGGACCATATATAAAAAAGCGTAATGTAGGTTACAATTAAGTTGTAAATCAATGCTGGCCGAAGTCGCGTGCTATGGCAGGTCGCCAGACTACACGCTCAATGTACTTCGACTATTTGTTTGTTTATAGTATTGGCGAGAACCAATGTTTTCCAGCCACAACTAAATTAAAATGATTCAATTACATAAAATTGCGGCATAGAATAAAACCCTTTACCAGTGGGTTTAGTAAGACGTGTCTAAGGGAAAGGTACTCTAGCTAATGGGCAGCAACGTTCTCCTAAAGAATTGAAAGAACACTGCGGTCACCAACCTAGCGAGGTTATTGATATACAATACCTCGATCATCCAAATCATTAAATGCTAGAAAAACAATATGAATAAAAATGATTTAACCCTTTTAGTATCGCTATTTATTCAAATTATTTTGTGATATATAACAATAACATAAGAAGTAAAAAGGATAACAAAGGATAATTATAATCAACATCGTTTCGTAAATATAATAGCCTGAAATAATAAAACCATAACAAAAGGCAGACAACGAACGATTTAACATAAATATAAACCTAACTCTGTAAACCTCTACAACATAATAACAAAACACTGGGAAGTGTACGTAAATTGTTTTATAACACAACATACCTACGGAATGCGCATTGCGCAGTATACAATACCTCGAGGACAGTTTCAGGGCCGATACAAAAGAAGTCTTCGGTGAGCGACGACTCGTCGTCAGAGATGATGGAGCTAGACGAAGGTGCGCTGGTGGCTGACCCGCACCTGGAGCAGAACCTGCGGCGGCTGCAGGAGGAGGAGCGGCTGCTGCTGGAGCAGCAGGCCATCATGGAGGCCGGCGCCGTCGACGACATCGCCGCGCTCGAGCACCAGGACGCGCTGCGCCTCAACCACGTACGTCACGATACCTACTCAGCCAAGGCATAACACAACCCCCTTTACATTTTCGGCTCATTAAATATAATTGTACCGCTTCAAATGACTCAGTCGTACTTTGTCCTCTTTTTCAAATCAATGACTCGAACGGGAACTTCTATAAATCTTCGAAGACAAAGGACCTAAAAAGAAGCTGGAACAATCATATTTACTGAATTTTCAATAATTGATGATGATAAGTAGGGTTATAACGTACTCGCACTTACCAACCTGATGTAGCTGAAGTTGCGTGGTTGCAAAATAAGAAATTAGCTTACCAATATCACAGCCCCTGTCGGCAGTCACTGCTGAAGCCTTTGTAAAAAACACCTAAATTTCTCCTTAAATTGGGTAATAAAATAACAAACATTTTCTCTTGTATATTTTCCAATAAACGAGCAAGGACTTCAAAGTTTTCAACTTTCATTCGCGCTCTTTCTACCGATAAATACAATCCCAGCTCTTTATCTATATATATAAAACTCTTCCGTTACTGACTGACTGACTGACTGACAGACAACGCACAGCCGAAACTACTGATCGTAAAGAGCTGAAATTTGGCATGTGTGTTTGTTGGGAGGAGTAGGCTACCACTAAGAGAGGATTTTTGGAAATTCCCACCCAAAGGGGAGAAAAGGTGGTAAATTGAAAATACTACTCCACGCGGACGAAGTCGCGAGCAAAAGCTAGTACTCAATAATACTTAATTCAAAAGAACGATTTGAAAGGAACGTTTCATAAAGGAAAACTCATGTTTTATATTTTGTCAGATTATTTGTAATTTTCGGTATTGTATTATTACAATATCTATATTGTATAATATAGGTGTAAGTACATTTAAATTCACCCTTTAGCCTATCCATATCAAAGGTTTGAGTACTGTTTACTTCAAGGTACTCTGAACAACCTCTTCTACACAAGTGGATCAAAAGCCGCTTAGCGGGTAGCTTCGTCAGTTTTTGTATACAGATGTTAAAAAATTTCTTATTATAGGTAAAGCGGAAAGATTTGTATCTTTTCTGATGAGTAAACTCTAATACTACAAGACTGATTTACAAAATTCTTTCACCATTAGAATCATTAGACTGCTACATTATCCCTATAGCCTGTAGCCCTGAGTAGCATGGGCTATATTTTCTTACTAGAAAAAAATAGGACCGCGGGCTGAGCCACGGGAACGAGCTAGTGAAATAAAAAAAACAATAATACCAAGTAGCTTCTTATCATGATCATATCTTGAAGTTATATATATAGTTCATATTTTTAAAATGATGATTCAAGCAGCATCTGACTTGTAACTAAATGTGTGAAGACAGAGTTAACTATCTGAATACATTTTCAAGTTTGCCGCGGTATGCCAGTGGTTGAGCTGGATACAAAGCTTTGTGTGTGGTGCGAACAGCTGCAGCAAGCTGAGCTGCAGAAGCAGCAGGCAGCACTGGCGCAGCGGCTGCTGCGCGCGCAGGCGAGCGCGCAGGGCGAGGCGCTGGCGGGCGGGCCGGCCCACGGCCGCCGCGAGACCACCGCGCGCCGCCGCGCCACCTGCACCGTGCGCGTCAACAACCTGCACGCCGCCGAAGCTATTGAGACTGACGTCTGACTATCAGGTTAGTGCCGCCGACACCCACAGCCAGGTCGTCATCCTTCATCCTTCACTAACATTTAACGCTTTACTAGGCAACCCTCGTAAGGATACTTGACAAACTTTACTTTTATAGATGTAACTAAAATTTCACATTATTATTATGTATTTTTAGTACTATCAGCATCTAAAGAAACGATAGCCTTACGAGGGTGCGTAAAAATGTATTGGACATCATTGCTTGGTAAAGAGTTAATGCAACTATCCCATGCCGAACCTTTATTCCACTCGCTCCTATCACTCCAATTTTGCTATTTAGCTACTTGCCAATAGAGAGTTAATTTAGAAACATTTGGTATTTCTTAGAAACAAATATTTTCGTCACAAGTATATAATATATTATACATAGACGAAGATAGATAGAGAGACTATTGTAGACAAATAGAGTATCTTTTTATAACTCAACTTCTTATTATACTTAAATCAAATTTAGCAACATTAACATTCAAACTTTGAAAACATCTTTTGACAACTTAAAATTACTCTAAGATATATCTTTAAAATATAGCAGAGTTTATTACAAAGCAATATACATAGTGCAAAATCGGTTGTAGATATGGCAGGAACAGCCAGAGAGCACATGTAATCGGCACGTTGTTGCACATCGCCCCATGTTTCATGCCGCACTCGTTGCGCTGTATCGTGTTCTGCATCATGCCGCTGCAACACGATACGCTGCGTGACATTTCTCACTAAATTGTTCGCGCTTAATTCAACTTTTAACTTTGCATCATGCAGGCCAATTAGCCAAGAGCTGTAGAGTTTTAAAGCTTCTATTTTGAACAATATTATTTAAATTTTTACTAAGTATTCTTTGACATATTATATTTAAACTTTTTCCATTCAAAATATGCAGTAGAATTTAATGCTTATTTTTCTATATTGATAATTTATTATTATATTCTTTTTATATTTAACTTTTTGAATATTCATCAAAAGATCAAGATTCGATTGATAAATGTCTTCAGAAATATCGTGATTCAATATAATATGAGTACGTTGAAATGATCGATGATCAATTTGAGTAACGTCCTCAACTGAGAAGGTATAAGTACTTTGCAAACATAAATTTTTGTACGCCCTATAATAAGTACGTAGTACATAATTATTGTAACCATGAATATGACCCATAATATTTGATGAGCTTCGCTATGTTGCGATTTAATTATCGTTGTGATTCAAATTAATATCAGTCGATCCGATTCAATTATTGTACAACGACATCAAAGGTAGGTTGGGTATGTGCAATTGTATTGCTAACTGTAAGTATGAAAATTTTCAGGCGATATTTGTTAGTAATAATCCAAATGGAAACTCAGATAAATTTATTAAACTTTACTTATGACTTGCTTATTTAAAACTAATAGGGCACATTAACACAAGTCACAAGCAAAAGTGTTTGTAAAAACTAATTCTGTGTAAAGAAGAAAGTGCGATTTTACAAGATATTTTTATTGATGTAATGTATATATCTATGTAATTATCGAGAAATAAATGGTGGTTGTTACTTTCAAAATACTCCATTAACCTTGCCTTTGTGAGATGTTAATTACACCCTCAAACGAGAGGCAAATATAATCCAAATTAGTTACGTGTGTCAGTGCTAGGCGTCAAAGAGAACTAATTAGTGACTTGGAATATCCGCGGTACAAGCTGTGTGCTAAATGTTTGTTCTCGCGTTGGCGCCGACACCTTATTATCAAACATTTAACATATTCATCGAAGCGGCGTTCTGAAGATATCTTTATAGGTACATGAAATGTATTTACATAGTCATGTTATTAATGTTCGAATCGTACGCGAAAACAAAACGTAGTTTTCCATGAAAATGAAAATCCTTATGTTTGTTTATGAAGAACTAAAGATATAATATTAGGTACATCTCTGATATTGTAGAAGTGATGCGATCGTTTTTCCTTTCCTTTTTCGATAGATAAAAAATTGTACTAGCACTGAAAAGAGATCACAAGACAAATATATTCTATTTCAGTACAGTGCTTTCATTCTGACCTTTGAGGCAATTGGTATAATAGCCATATAAATCGTAAATCTATGTTAATTATTTATAATTAATCTAAAATTATTTACAGACAATAGTAAAATAATAGGTACATTTAGTAACATAATTATGTACAGTAATCGATCAATCTATACTAATTTAATGAATCGGGACAGGTTTTTGATTGTTTAAACGAGCTAATCTCTGCATACAAGTACCAAGATTCATGACGAGCCTGTATTATAGACGGCATGTTTTAGAAAAGTAATGGGATTCACGGAACGCAAGTGACGGATGACAGCTATAACAAATTGTAATGATAAAAAACAAAAGATATCGCGCTAAAGATATAATATGTAATCGAAACTAAAAGATACCGTCGTCAAACAAACAGTTATCTTGACTGTTCCTTTTATAACTTCAACAAAGTCGCCTTAAGTGAACTTTCGGCTTAAAGACATTTAAAAGACTTATTATGTTGTTTGTAAAACAAATTCGTTTTTTTTTTCTGAAAATTGTTCATACCGTTCATTTTATAAATGATCTGGGCCGAAAGAAAAAATAAGTCTCGGAGGAATTAACAGAGTTTAGACTCGTTTTACACAAATAAAATGTCCTCAGGGTGCCCCTCTTTAGAAGACAGGGATGTGCCGTATTACATACCGGCACTGCGTTTATCAGGGGTATGCCGAGTAGGTACCGACTATAGCTATCAGGGCCCATCACTTTTCCCGGGCAGGAACGCATGGCTAACAACAACATATTGAGCGGAAGATATTGATTCCGGGGATAAAAATTAAAAGTACTGTAACTTCAATTTCGTTAATGGTAATAATATTTAAATCACGTAAAAATTTAAATGATTCAAATTAAAATGATTGATATAAAATAAACACTACAGTGTCTAACTAATTCAATTTAATTATCATTGTACAGGAAGCCTACACCAATCCCAAAATATATTTTGATAAAGCTTGTTTGTAAACACGCGGAGTTCCCGCTGCTTGGCGATACGTAACATCAATATAATAAACAGGCCTGCAGACAGGGTGTAGCGTGGTACTAAAGTCGTTGCGTGTTTTATAAACGGTGGCGGCAGGTCGAGTGAATGGCAACATTCAGTGCACCCACGTCGCATAGGTGCAGCGTCCCGCAGGGCTTGAATGGATGCGGGCCCCGCGATCGATAGTCGCTGCGGCATCGGCGGCGCGCGCCCGTACCGGCACGCGAGTCGCGCGCGTGCCGCCCGCTAAACGCGCCGCAACATTGCCCTCGACTTTCCCGTTGTTATCGACGCTCGACAACAAGATATCATGAGTAGAGCCGTATTTGTAAATAAATGGCTGCTCCGTTTTTCACCGACGCGGCGACGTCCAGTGTTGTCACTGGGTCATTGGAGCATGTTGCTAGGGCACGCTCGCGCCTGTAGATTTTCTGTAGCGTTTCTAGGACGGATTGGCGTACTTGTCGGCTTAATTAGACGGAGAACTTCCGACTGACTTTTGAATAGTAACATAGCGTTTTTGTAGGCTAGGTTAATTAAGTAACTAATTACGGTGAAAAACTTTTGCAACGTACTTATACATGTATTTTATCTTTTTTTTGTTCCCTTAATTAATGGTTAAAGTAAAAACATGTATTAATCAACGAATAAACATTATTAATTATATAGTGCAAATGTTTATTTTTGACTTTAAGACTTTTTTTTCTAAGATAATTGCGGTTTTTTGGCTTTATAGATAAGTTATAAGTAATAATTATAACTTATTCTTTCACAATAATAAGTATTCAAAATTAAAACTATCTTTTGATGGTGGCTCCGCCCGAGGGGGCACGGGTTACCGTGGCAAATTATAGCCTTATTTTAAATCGGCCTAGTAGTTCCTGAGTTTAGCAATTGTTCAAACAAACAAACGTTCAGCTTTATAATATATTAGTATAGATGAACACAATGTTCTGTAATCACAAACAAATTTAATTCTTATTTTGTGTAGAGCGCGTTTCATGAAATATTTCCTACGCCATTATGTTGACAGCAATGTTTTTCAATGAATAAATATATACTGGCAGAGCGTGTTTACGAGCCCCGGTATAAACCTGGTTGTGCAAATAGCTGCATGCTTGCAATGACTTGGCCGTAAGTTATCCGTGTCTAAATCGCTGGTATTTCCTGTATAACTAGCTGTAGCTCGCGACTACGCCCGCGTGGGTGCCGTTTACCGTCCTTTCTCAAGCTCTAAAAGCTATCTCTGTACAAAAATTCATTTTAATCGTTTCAGGAATTTAGGAGAGATTGCGTAACATAGACAGTTAGTTACTTTTGCTTATAATATTGGAAAGGATTATTCATTCCCTGGTCTAGTACCAGTTAAAAATTACACTTTGAATCAAGATTTAACTAAATTACTTATTGCAGGCTGTCTTGTTACTTGACGGATTTAATGAGACATGAATGAGACCGTCGTATTGAAGGAAACGCCGTTTTGTTATATCCGTACTATATTATAAAACTGTGAAGTTCGTTTGGTTGGATAACCGCGCTAATCTAGGAACTCGTGGTTCTTATTGCAAAAATATGATTTGTGTTGGATAGTATATTTATGAAGACTTAAGAAAACACTGATTTACAATTCATAGGGTGACCTATGAATAGCAGTCACAATAAATGTGGTTTTTTAGGAGCTACATTCATATTTGGCGAAAGTGCCCAAAAATCCTGCGACCGCATAATAAGTTAATCCGTTATGGTTGCCTTTTTTAAGTTAATAATATTTGTTCTAAAATAATCTGATATACAGGGTGTTACCGAAAGGGATAACTATCCAAAAGGAGTGAAGTTTACATCTGATACGGAGTCGGTTTTCAATATTTCACCTCAAAATAAGTTAAATTAGTATTTTTATCTAATTTTTCAAATAAAATACTCGTCACCAAGAATCATAAGAAGCGTGACGCCACATTACGAGGACCAATATCTTATTACCGCACTCGATACATCACTTCAATGATCTGCGGCCGCACCATGACGTTTAAAGTAAGATTGTTCCATTCTTATTTCAGTGTGGGAAAGAGACAGAGTTATGAAGGTTATCTAGCGCCATCTCTTTCCCACAACTGGAATAAGAATGAAACAATCTTACTTTAAACGTCATGGTACAGCCGCTGGTTATGATTATTGCTATGAAATGATTGAGACGGAAACTTGGACATTAATTATTTTTGTAAGTCATTTTTGGCTGCATTTTTAAACCAACCTTTCCAGATGCACTCTTTACCTCTTTCGTATAGATATCCCATTCGGTTTCATTATTAAGTATAAATACAGATATTTACGAAGATGTTTAATAAACATGTTCTTATCCGTAAAGTAAGTAGGTAATAAATATTATTAATAATGTTTAATTTTGGACAAAATTTCCCTCTAACATAATTGGTTTTTAACAATTATATAGTACGGAACAACCGCGTGTAATTTAAGCGATAATAGTCATAATTAAAGCGTGTAGGGGTAAATGTTACTTGTGTGGGAACTAACGAACCAGGTTAAAAAATCACGATCCACATCTAAGTAATCATATAATTTTGAAGACTAAGTTCATAAGGAAGAAGAAATGGATCTTTTAAACTACGCGAACGGAAATTTCACGGATTGGATACAAGGATTTTTTTACTATTCACATAAACGCATTATGATTAACTGATCCGTAACTATCATATTTAAACCTGCAAGAATACTTTAATTGTTAGGGACGACATATGTAGTCTCGATAAGTTTGCAGAGTCCAGTCCGGGAATCTGAAAAAGGCTTATTAAAAAATATTCTGTAATTCCGTATCTAATCGAATAATAAGAGAGTCTACTAAATGATTTTTTAGAATAACAAAACAGAAGTTATACATTTCAAAGATGTGAAGGTCTCTCTACGATGAAGTGCTATGTCCCAGCGCTCTGCCGTCAACCCGAGTGACGTGCCAGTTTGAACTCTTGCTGCACCTAGGCAAGTAGGTACAGGTACCCTTCGAAGTCCATAGGTATACCCTGTGTTTCCGTTCCCTGATGACCTGGCTGTTATATTTTATTAAGAACTAAAATGCTATGTTTTAAATAGGTCCCCATGATGTTTCCAGATCTGGCGAGCCGACGCCAAAGCGCGGCGGCAGTGTGGCGTGGCCGGCTGCCGGCGCGCTCCCCGCCACCCTGCCACGTGTGACGCGCGTCTGACTCGCCACCCCCCACCCGCGCCCCCACCGCCCCCACCGCCCGACCGACACGACCCGCCGACTAACCTAACGCCAAACTCTACCTACTTGTGAACTTTTATAAATAGCCGCTTACTCAAACTCAGACCCAATTAGGTATATCATATACATATATCGTATTGTTAGGGACGACTTGTTTTCAACTATAAAAAATCATAAAAACAATAAAAAAAACTTTTAAATACGCTTCTATACTGTGAGCGTGATCAGCTCACTACACCTATTGTAAATACTTAATAATCGAACAGCTTAATAACCGCTTATATACACTTTCTATAACATAATTAACACTGTAATTAGGTTCTTTGTGACAAAAAAAGATACTAATCATATAATATGAATAGGCCTATATAGAAATCCGTTCGCGGAGGACATTCTCAAGTGTCGCTTACGCTTGACCATAGTTTATAAATAGTTGATATGGGCGGGAGGCGCGCCGCACGCCGCCGCCGGCTCGCCACCGGCCCGCCGCCGGCCCGCCGGGGCACCCGCGGCCTCCTCACCGGACGAACGACCCGGGCTTTGCCCGACATCAGAAGATCAACAGATCAGAACTGTCCCAGTTGCCCGCGACCGCCTGTCGTCGCCACGACTCCAGCTCTCGTCTGCACGGCATCAGAGGCGCCCCAACACAGGTCGCGACGTCACAGTGGAAGTTTCGGGACAACAAGCATTTACCACAATCATGTGAAGATATTTCGTGAAACCAATCTTAGTATAAGTTACTGTATATTTATGTTGTAATATTGTCGTGCGTGATACAATATCAATATAATATTCCAGTATACCGGATTATCCAGGTCCGACCCGATACCCTCGATGTTCCCCGCCCTTGGTCCCAGTTCTTGTCGCGCAACAGTCTCGGCTATATTATATACACGCGATTATTTAATGTAATAGGTGTAACGATTTGTCTATCATCATTATTGTTACTTTATAGATAATAATTTATTGATGTTGATTCTTTTTAATGTAGAGCAGAGGATGGTTGTGACGAGGCCTTGCCGACAAGTGACGTCACACGGCACTCGCCGGCACGTGCGGCGCGCACTTGTCGCGCTCCTCGATAAGTCTATTTGTCGTATGCAAGGACGGTTAACTATTGTTTCGGTCGTTTACGAAAAGCATAACGATTGTATTAGCTTATACAGTTTAAACATATCTAGAAAGAAGTGAATTTATTAATATATGTTTTGTAAGTAAGGCAGGCGACAGACTCGACTATAATGACCAACCATTTGCTAAGGACCACCTTACAGACCACCTCTACTTCATTATTTCACTTCGGAAGCGTTTCTGCAGTAGGTACGCTTTAATTCGTTGAAAGCACCTCAATTGTTAGAATATCAAACACTACTAATTTAATATTATTTTCCACAAAGGTTACAAACTGAGATTAGCATTTGCTATACTTTTTATTATAATGATATGGAGATTCTTTAGTTAAACGCAAATTTACTGGCAAAGTGTTTAAAAACTCATCTCATTTGTTTACGCGTAATTTGATTTCGTGTTATCAGTCCGTTGTGTGTTTAGCCAATTGAATTCTTGACACGAACAACTGGCGTTAGGAAAGCGTTCAATGATTGTTTATAAATTTATTTTATCAGATACAGTTTCGTCTGTCTGTCTAAAGACTTAGTTACACTTGAGTTGTAATGAAGACAATTAATTATTAGGTATAGATTACATCCGAAATAATTCTTTCATCATATCATTATAACACATTTCATAGCGGTAAACATCTAGGTGAAAAGACATATTTATGCCCTATATTATAGTCTAGTGTAGTTTAGTAGGTATTGATAGTTGTTTAAGTGCTGCCCTTATACTGGGTAATAACTTTCGACCCACTTATTGTCCGTCTATTGCAAACAGGCCAATTTAAAGATTACAATTTGATCAACGAATTCGTAACCATTTGCTAGTACTCGTCAAGCAGTTCAATGGACTTTACACGGGGCAATTGTAACAATAGACAGTTCTAGAAACTTTGCACCGTCATGCTTACAGTTTAGAGAGAGGGCTTAGGACATTCTTACGGCACGAACGTAATCTTAAATTGGTCTACAACCCTGATCATTCCTTCTGACTGAAATTATACCGTGTGAATAATATAGATAAATGTTTGAAAATCAGTGTTTTTCAGTGTAAATTGATGTTTAATTAATAATAACTATTTCTGTGTATTGTAATAAATTATAATAGATTTGTAACGTGGTTCTGTGACAGTGACTGTGACTGGCGAGAGTCAGGCCGCCACAAGGCGAAAGGCATGCGACATGACGGGAACGAATGACGGTGACGTAAAATATATACGAACATGTTGGATGTGCTACTGGTGTGTACCATATAACTCCTTTTGTACATATACTTAATGCTGAGGCGGAGCTCACAAGACGGCGTAGAGTAGCGAATCGTATAAGTCAACAATCACTGTTAGAGAAAACGCTAAGAAAATAAATGGACACAGAGCGCCAGCTCTCAACCTCGGCCATGACATTCAGTGACAGTGCTATAAAGACAGTGATAATGCTTCGGGGCGAGCATGTTTTAGTGATTACGTACATTATAATAATTTGAGTGTCTTCGTTGTAAAATATATCAATGTCTGTCAATTAGATTCGAATTGTTTGGCAAATTAATTTGTTATGATAGTCTTGATTGTACTGAAAGTATTTTTATGTGTGTCAATGAGAAGTCTGATTGTAAATGTTGGCATATTATAATAAGCAAGGCTGCAGTAGGTACATGCGACGTGACCCGTGCCAGGGAGCTGAGGGCTCAACGCTCTCTTGGCACCGCTCTCTCACCGACGCGCGAGGCTTGCTGCAGCGGTGCTTAATACACAGTATGTTATGTACAGTTCTCCAGAATGAATCGAGTCGTCTAAGGTTTCAGTCGTTAATGTTTAATACCTATATTACAGGTTAACAATATGTTAAGACTATCATATGGTCATTTCATTTGTCAATATATTCGATTTGTGTTAATGTACGGATGTAGTAGACAGTGTATACATTTCATGTAACATATTACCTATACGTAAAAAGCCGAGGCTGTTGCAACGATTATTATTAATGTGAATCAATGTTAATGTACCAAGTTTAAAATGTAGTAGGCATTGTGTTATATAGTTTTTAAAATCGGATAGCACACGGGTCCTGTTTTATACTTGTGAAGGAAGGAAGAAGCTGCAACGCAGCAAAACGAACCAATCTGCTACGAACAAATCAAACACCCAGTTTTTGTTTTAAACAGATTTTGATTAAATAATCATGTACATCATTATGAGGCCAAGAAATTTGTGTTGCAGTAGGTATCTCTTGCAAGCTTACGAAGCTTCAACAAACCATTTGATTGTAAAGAAGATAAATAAAAAAACATAATTCAATATCATGACCAATTAAATATAACACCAATTTATATTAGGTTAAGGGTCAACTTAGTAAAATGAGACGGGAACTTTCACAGATTGCGTCATAAGCGTGAGAACATTCTCATTTCTTAGCATCAGATAACATCTTTTCATCAAATTCCTTATTCAAGGTAGTCTTCGGTACTTTCATGATTCGAAACTCCAACTATTTAATTGTGTCTAAGGGAATCTAGCACAATCAATTCTTTTTTTTACCTCACCGCCATTTGAGCTTGCTGGGTTTTGCAAGCTATGTCCGTGAGAGATTTAGTATTTTCCAGCCCTACGTATTAGGTGCCTGTTCTTTCAGTTTAAAGTATACAAATTGTTTATATTCCTAGATGCGACGCAATAATGTGTTAAGAGCAACCATAAACATCTCACTTTTGTCTCTTTTCTTGTGTCACTGGAAATGTTGACTCCAGTTACCAACAAGTCATTTTGAATTTTCTTGTATTTACAGTATTAGACACAGTGTTATTGTTAAAAATTGTTATTTTTCTTTTATTTGCTGACTGGCACAGCTTGCTGGTTTTGCAAGCTATGTCCGTGAGTTTCGTTAAATTATAATGATTTTTTCAACTTTTGTTGAACCATATAATAACCTATATAAGTATATACAAATTTATAGCAACTTTAGAACAGGTCATGGCATTGAAACAAAACTTTACTTACTGCAATAATAATTGGGACTGGTGTTTTAAAAATCTACACGTTTAACTAATTGTTTAGAGACGGCTTACATATTTTTATTTTATCTACAATTTTAAAGTTATTTTAGAAATATATTTTTGCATCAACATTCTTGCCAGTATTGTATAACTGAAAAAGTATGAAACTGGGTGTTCGTATTTTCGTTGTGTTGCAGTGATGGCGTGATGTTAAAGAATGACTAAATCTCATTTACATTATGTGTGTCTGTTTAATCATAGCAAATAAATGTGTAGTAGAATCCTGCATTTAGAATCAGTTTCATCTGACAGAGATATTACAGTCCTCAGCTTAGACGTCTTACGCTTCAGAATGTTTGTAGTTTAGGGAACTTGGTGTAAATGAGTCTTGGTCGATTGTAACCTATCTACTTTATCAGATTTATTGTACTAAAACATTTGAAAGGCGCGCCTGTCGGGCGACCGCCGTGTGAACTTCAACTAGTCTCGCTCTCTCTATTTTTGTCTGCAGTCACATATTGCTGGTCGTTGAGCAAAAATATCACAAGTGGTGCAACATATTGTAATGGTGTCAACATCTATCGCTAAACTGTACCCTAAGTAGATGTAACTGGAATGTGAACACGTTGCGAGTGGGAACCGCCAGATATATCCGGGAAGGCAGATAACTTGACGAGAGCTTGCAGCTGTTTAGGGCACACGTTGCGCGCTCAGATGTAGTGCGGGCCTTGTCATAGCGACGTTTCTTGGAAGGCATAGGATCGTGTGAGACCTGTGTGGTCGACTCTCATATACAAGAAACAGAATAGTGGTAAATTGTGAATTACTCAAGTTGGCCAAAATTGTAGTTACGCCAGTTAAAATAGGCGTATTATAATTTTCGCTCAGTATTATTAGTTGATATTTCGTACGTAGTGTATGTATACAGAGGCGGCTAACACGGGCCCGGTGCGTAACAGAAGGAATAATTTCTCAACCATCACACTTCGTAAAACATTCTTAAATTATTATTATTTTAACGGAACGAAAAATATTAAACAATCTAGATAGGTTAAACCACATAGATTTCACAAGAGAAATCACAATTTTCTATTTACTTGAGTACTACTTAAATATCAATCTTGTAGTTAGGATGGAGTTGGAAAATTTTTAAATTTATTAAGAAGTCTGAAATGTCCGTTACGACAGACTATATTTAATATGGTCTTTAGGAAACAACTGTAATCAGTAATTTTATCTGTAAATTAAATTGAATTTAATTTAAGAATTATAGTTAGGTGATATCTGCAAACTTTTAGCAGTGAGTGGTATATCTAAAACATTGTTGTTTATTTTAGAAACGTTTTAATATGTTTTGCTTGGATTGTTTCGGCTGAAGGACGAACGTGGCCGTTGCGTTTGTATGAATTCCGAAACGTACGATGGGACCCACTGTATGTTTTGCAGATTTAATAAGAATGTGCCAGTTTACGTCTTGATAGCTGCCTTTACGCGTCTTATTGCGCTTAACGTTCCAGTATATAGATATTGCAGAGCTAAATTACTGTTAATATTACGTCTAGGGCTTTACACGTTGATCACACTAGGCATTTTTATCATTTTAAATTATGATATAGATCGACAGACGAGTGTGACATGCGCTAAGAGTTTTTTAACCTAGTAGGTATGATTTTCCTAAATCACTGGTCCCTCTCCGTCCAGGTCAAAGCGTGTTCATGTATTGGATATAAAATCACACATTCAAATTAAATAGCGTATATACTTAGCATTGATAACATCCTTAAATTATTTATTTATGTGTATACAACATGATCATGTAAGATTATTGGCAAAATTAAGTAAATATACATTTTATCTTATTACGAAATTAATTATTATACAATTTTTACAGAGGTTTGATCTTGATTTAAACATGTTTATATTCAATACTCCTACGATAATCATACACAATATTGCATATACAATAAATCGGGTTGCGCTAGCTACGAGCTTAAAATATAATTTGGATTTTAATATGTAATTACTTGTTGTATTTTATTCATCACCTAATGTAAGATAAATTGGAGCGAATTCTCTAGATACATAATTACATTATCCTCTTACAATACATAACATTAAGGGTTTATAATATTAAGAGCTTTTCGACTAGTATACTTACAAAAAAAATGATGAGATCTTATGAAATAATCTGAATTTTTCGCGATAATTTATTATATTTAATATCCATCCAGTATTATTAGATAAATAGGTATAATGGTAAAAAATGCCATTTTCTAGCTCCTATAGTTAATGTAACATAGGTTCAGTAATTGGCCAACAGATAATTCTTAATTAAGTACAAAATTGCCGAGTAAAATATATTAATTTGTGACGGTCCCATCGCTCGTGTATCAGAGAATACGCTAAAAGTTTGTCGGTGTTGTTTCTATTGATACATACTCGGAACTGAATGTACACCAAATTATAATTAATTATTAATGATCAATTGAAACAACGGCTTACACGAAAGAACTTCGCATTGCTCCCTTGTCATGTGATTGGCGTAACACCCACCTAGAGTTAAATACCAAAGAATGTTCGAAGCGTTTGTTAAATTGTTATAATCTAGTGACTAGTGTGGTTACAATTTGAAATTTTATCAAAATTGTTAACAAAACTTGTGATGAGCGTATTTCACAACATCACATCTTACACGTAAATACCTAACATACCTAAAAGTCTAGCAAATATTAGAATGAGAAATGTAAACATTACAATTGCATTGTTGTGTAAAACCACTTGTATAAATTTAAGTCCTCTATTGGGATAGTAATTTGAAATTTTAATACCAATGGTGCAATGTCAAGTGCTTGTATTAGGATTGTCGAAGACAACACTGGATAGTTCATTGAAGTTCGTTATTTTAGGGAACTTCTGTCCGGTATTATGGAGTCTTTATATTCGTGATCATGAGTCAGTTTCGGAGTTCATCAAATCGTACGAGCAAAATTATTTAGAAAACAATGTGACGAGCGATTCCATACATAGTCCGGGTACAGTAGACATTATTAGTTTTAAATTCACTGATTTATTTTTATCTAGAGATAGCAAAGTACCTAATTATTGAAAACATCGATGTCATGATGCTATCGTGGAACTAAAGACAAAGTTGCGATGCTGACGTTGCGTAAACAGAAACACCTTAGAATATTGACTTCAAAAATACGAAGGGAACGATATCCATCAATAATAATCAACATCGTAAAGATAAGCTGGCTCACAGCGCCACCGGTGCACTAGTAAAAACACCAAGAGTAAAATTTAATAGTTAGCTATAGGTATACTATTCATTTGTAAAATGCCGTCATCATCAAACAAAGCTGCTGCCCCAGCAGACTCCACGGTACGTCACCACGTCGACGTTTTCTTTGACATCATCCATCAACTGGAATACATACACTGTAAATTATAGAACACCTCACTATTTGTTTGGATCACAAACGCCTCAGTGGATATGTTAAAGTCACAAGGCCAGTGATCATTTTTATTTCAATGTGGTGGTTGGTAACTGCGTCTGGCATGCGAAGCGAAGGCTCATATGATTAGATAATACGGATAAATTGTAATTTTACGCTTAAATGGAGGCAACATCTGTATTACTCAGAAATGCTCACAAAGCAACCATTTTTTTGACGATGGATTGAAACATACTATTAAATAAAGAAACGGAGCATTGTTTCTGAATGATACGGAAACAAACTATATATCTGATAACATTTGTGAAAGGCTCGTTTGGACTGATAGACGTTATTGTTTCCTCAGGAGTGTATTAGCGTGTTCCCTGTGCATATCCTGAGCTGCAGCAGTTTGTGTATTAGGAAATCCTATTTAACTGCTTCCAATGCAATTGTTTTTATCGAAGTCGTCCGCAGACTACCTGGAGACACTTGGCCACCTGTGACTCGTTTTATAACATGACTTCTATAAAACGTCTGCACTTATAGTTCTAATAAATGTTTATAACTGTATTTCGTCTGTTTAATTGTATTATCTATAAGGAACCATTACTTAGACCCCACAGAAGCTAAGAACGGCCAGAAAAAGTTTCGAAGTCAGCTTTACACTATTGATGACATGTGACCACTCTCAGGACATTGACAAGGGTATTTCTACATCAACTAGGGCCGGGAATCAATAAAGTCTACGTGTCCAAACTCCTCAACTATAATAGAAATTGCTTAAACACCTGTTTCGATAAATTCCATGGTATGTCTGGAGCTTTTTCAAATTTTTATACTTGAGTTGTAACGTAACAGTGCTAAGCTGTACTGTAATGAATGGTTTTCTTTTTCGTATAAGTTGTGAATCGAAATTGTATAAATGACTAAATAAAACGAACATTGATGTTTCATTTGACAAACCATGCGTCCTGCTCATTAGCGACTGTTTGAAAAATATGTGCCTGGCATTCACTTAACATCATAAATCAAATTAATACTTAACTCAAACTCGCTGTGCTCACTTTATTGTTTCCCAACATCTAACACGCACGAAATAGCTAAATTATAAGAACTGTCTCACTAAATATGTAGTAATGTAGATAATAATAGAGACGATGACAGCCCTACGCTGCCCACCATAATTATATCTACTTACTATCTTATACTTTTTTGAAAATTGTGTAAAACAAATAGATAATAACGATAATTATTAAATTATAATTGTCTTATTATTACCTTGTATTGGTACCAAATTATTCAAATTAAACTGAGTCGCAACTTACCTACTCGATAAAATACGAGTCGCACTTCATATTCACAAAAGTTAAGTTTCTCACTGAGTGTCGTAGTGGCCTAGCGGTTCTATGGCTGGATTCGTATGAACAAGGTTACAGGTTCGATCACATTTCCAATACTCACTCCTCTGAAAGGTTCTGGGCCTATAATAAGGACCGAGGCCTGCCGGAGCTGCGTAGAAAAATAGGGCGGTAAAGGAAGCTGAATATACAAAGTATGGGGACCGCATTCTGAGCACAGTTTTGAATCCAGGAAAGCTACAGATTATGATTTTTGATAATGCCAGAAGGTTGCTCCATCTTATTCAACACCCCATTAGGGCAATCCCCTAAGAATCAAGTATATGAAGTGAAATTAATAAATCATGATTTTTACTGATTAGATACATGTTTTTTTGTAAAAATAAATTAACGCTACGGAAAAGCACATACTAAAGAACATGTCAACAACATTAAGTCAATGAGTAGGCAAGATATTACATAAAAGAGGCAAAATTCTCAAGTTCTCGAGAATAGCTTCAATGATGATGTTTTTTAGTTTGTTTATTTTGTAGCTCTTTATAATGATGAATCAATGAATCTTCTATCTATATATACTAATACTACGTTCCGACCTAAGTTAACTAAAAGACTCCAAATGATTAGATTTGAATAGTCAGCCTTTCCCTACTTTAGGTACTTTTCTATTTTCCGTTTCTTATTTTCCCTATTCATGACGAGTATAGGATGGCAAACGGAAAAACTATGGGACCAATGATTAAACGGTGTAAAAGCCGGCGCCGGCGCGGCGGCGCCAGCTCTTGGTCAGGGCAGTAAGAGATTGTTTTTACGCTCTTTACGGAATTATGTAGAGGCGATTTTCAAAAATTCACAGTATTATCTGTCAATAAATGAAGCAGATTTCTGTTTATATTCAGCTTTGGTTACACTGCCCCCGTGCCTATTAACGATACCTTCAAATTTTTATTAAGCTCTGTCGATGTCCGCTTCCAGTTTCACCGGTTTCAGATATATTCCCTTTTTCTACTTCCGTATTCTTACTGGGTAATTCAGTATCTTTTGGTACCACTTATCTCAATAGGAATGATCAAAGATCATTTTTGAGGGTCGAAACCAACAGTTTTACATGCTATCGGAGGCTTTGGACAGTGATATAATAAGTTTTAGTTTGAGCCTTCCTGTCTCAAATCAATACTTATTTTTTACCCGACACTGGATTCCAACCTGAACGACGTTCTTGGTGGTCACACTCAGTTTCAACTACTAAACCAACAAGGCAGTCTGTGAACCTATCCATATAGTTTCAAAGCCGCACAAGTTGAACAATTACCTATTTTGCACAGTGCATGTGCTAAAACCTGCATGCCAATGTGCATTTTTTCTGACGGTTATTTTGACACTGCTGATAATCAAGCAAAATAAGGATCGAAGCCTATCCTCAGGGTTTAAAGGCAGATAGGTGCCGGTGGTGTTACAGCGTACTTAAGCCAATTAATTAAGGCATTTTTCCACAAATCACGCTGGGCATTAAGTAGGTGGTTCATTAAGTACTGCCCGGAACTGTCCGTTGCATGTTTCACCACCCTGCTGTCTTAAATCTCCCGTCGCTTGCAGATCATGAACCTTCGTCGTCATTCATGGGTCATGATCAATTTCGTTAACCAAAATGACATTTTTATTAACATTTTCCAGTCATTTTGATTAAACAACAAAACTGCGGCATCGATCGATTGTAATTCAAATGAGACTGCCACTAATACTACCTACCTACTCTATAAAAAAAAAATATTGGCCCACAATTTTCGGATGGAGAGAGCTCACAGCTTTATGTCGAGACGCCGCTCTACTATGGTGTCGCGATGCCACCCACCTATAGCGTCGCGACGCTTCGTTGCAATAGCCGTGCGAAACCTTTCAGGAACAGCGTCGGGACGCTGCTCTATTATAGCGTCGCGAGGCCGTTCTAATATGGCGTCGCGATAAAACTCACAAATAGCGTCGCGACGTGGCGCTGCGATAACGTCGCGACTTCTCTCTAATATAGCGTCGCGATGTCTCTTATGTATGGCGTTTCGCGCCGCAACGCCGCTCAACTATAACGTCTCGAAATTGCTGAACTATGGACTCGCACCGCCTATTAGCTACGGCGTCGCGGCGCCACTCTACTACAGCTAGGCTTCGCCGCTCGGATAGAATGTCGCGACGCCGCTCAGACATGGAGCCGCGACGTCACTCTAACATGGCGTCTCAACTCCGCTCAGCTTTAGCGTCGGAGCGCCTCTTAGCTATGGCATCGCGACGCCACCGCTTGACTTTTGCGCTGTACCAGCCTATAACTGTCCCAGTGGATGGGAAACTCTACCCATGTAGAGAAAGAACCAACATTGATCACCACTTATGCTCAATGCGGGTTGGCAATTTCAGATTCTAAGTTTCGGAAACCAGGTTTCCTCACGATGTTTTCCATCACCATTTGGCTTAGAATTATTAAGAAAGTACAAAGAACTTTGAAAAAGTCACATTTGTACTTACCCGGGTTTGTGTTTAAAGGTTATTAGCAATGTGGGTCTCATATTACTACTATTCTTGTTAACCCCTCGTGCTAATGTTACGAGCGGGTTCATTCAGTGTTGTATAAATTTGATCAACTTCAAACAGATATCGTAAACTTAAAAAACATAATGTACTAGCTGTTTCCCGCAGCTCCGCCCGCGGTCTAAATTTTTTTTTAATGTAATTGAGAATTTTCTTTACTATAAACCTCACGGAGCCCGAGACCTTTCCAACGAATGCAAAACCATGGAAATCGGTTAGTGCGTTCTGGAGTTATAGCGTCAGGAAGGAAAACCCGACTTATTTTTATATAGTAGATTACTACCAACGAATTAATAATCTAACTCCTTTGAGGTCGGTAATAAATAGGTCGCATCCGTTCAATCTAGTAATCTACACCTAAACGATCGCCATCCGGTGTCATCCACGCAGATAGCAAAATTGCACTGTGTCGTGATTGCCTACATCCTACTTATGCATCGTTGGTGTGTTATTTATTGATTACAAGCTTCGCGCATGATTCCACCCCCATCACTCCTATTTGATGTTTTTATCTTGACAAAAAAATGTTTTCAACGTTAACAAAAAAATTGGTAGGTCTGAGAATAGATCACATATATATATATATAGATATAGTATTTTTTATACCCTTGGGTGATATGCAGCCCTCTCCAGATTTTTTGACACATTTTTCCAAAACATAAAATGCCATAGTCCCTTTTTAACTGCTTACTTAAACCAGTCTTCAGTGTTACCCGAATGCTTAGTAACAGTTCACCTGAGTGGACCACCCAGGTGGACTACCAGCACTTTTTCTTGCTTGTTCCAGCTAGCCAGGTGAAACACATGTTTATTTACTTCTAATCTGAAACCCATACATGAAATTTCATGTGCCTATCTTTGTAATTGACGAACTTCCAATACAAACTTCCAAACCCCATTTCCACCATTTTAGAGAGTGGATTTCTAAAATTGAATTATTATATGTTCATTTATTTCTAATCAGGAACCCATGCATGAAATAGAAATCGAAAATGACGGATTTCATACATACAACTTTAACTTTCATCCCCTTTTTCACACCCTTAGCGTGGAATTGTCAAAAACACTTTCTAAAACGCATCAGATGTCAAAATTTTAAGTTTCCTATGCTCTGCGTTGATGAATCAGTCAGGATAAGCAATTTTCTATAATTACTAGCTGACCCAGAAAAAACGTTGTTCTGCCATATTAAAAAAATCTGCGGAGGGCCAACCCTACTTAGGCGTGTGAAAAATAGATTTTATGTATTTTTATTTTACAATTTGCTTTTAAGTTATTTTTTACTTTTTTGTTCTGTCGACATTCAATTTCCTTTGAAAAAAAATTAAAAAGTGCCAAAAAACGTGCTAGAAAAAGTGCCTGTGGGCCACCAAGGAGAACTAAGCCGGTGGACCACGACTGAAGACTGACAACTTGATTGCAATGATTGCAGAGTCGTTAAGATCACCGCGCCACTTTGTTCTCTGGTTCGATGTAATGAATAAATAATAATAAATGCTATTTGTGTGATTCACGTATGTATTTTCTAACTCCGGATGTTCATAGTGTATTAAATTCACTAGTGCGGGAGCCGAAAAGTTTCATCAAATCCAGCACCCCTGGGCAAGTGTCATTTCAAGCATTTGCAAACATCAATGCTGATGGAATAGCTCAAATGTATGGAAGTGACAAGTCAAGACTTAGATCTGGACACATCCCATCCAAATAAATTGCCCTCATGATAAAAAAGTCCGTTTCACCTAATGTTGAGGAATACGGAGTTGTAGAGGACCTTTAACGTTTATTGATGGAATGTGGTCGATATTAGTCCAGTAGATATAATTAAATAAGTTCCACGTTCCATAGAATTCTATCAGAAGCGAATGGCGACGTTGGAAAAAGGATTTGTTCTAATTCATGACCCACGTCTTGTGAATACGATGGGCCCCACATACGCTATGCGTAAAGAACCCTATAAACAAGACAAGACTATTCGAGAGATCAAAAAAAATGTTTATATGCTTTTATTGTCATGCGATTTCTATTATCGTTTAAGGTTGTAGATATGTCACTTGTCTATAGAGGCAAGCTTAGATGAATTCTGAGGGAGCAGGCTTTTTCAAGATTTAGATAGTGGTTATATTCTCTGGAATGCCATCTGTATTTTTTTTCTGGAGATACAATTTTTCACGAAAACTAAAAACAACAAGGCCAGACGATAATAAAAAGTCTAAATATAAAATAACTATTTATTATATCAATTAAATTACAAACCTACAAAATAAAACAAGGTATAGTATACATTACAACAACAAATACAAATACAAATGTGCTCAATGAGGCAAAAGGCTGTTATTGCTTTCGTTACTGATCTTACATAGATTACCGTATAAAATTACCAAGGCGCCTTTAAAGACTAATATTCATCTAATATTTAAGACATTTCTTGTTGCTATATTGCTTTGGTTACATATTCATAATATACCTATATTTTTATTTAGTTTCTAATTCGACCGAATTCTTTTTAAATAAATTTTATAAATTAAAGAAGTTAAGTTTTAAATACCTATAAAGTAAATAAGCAAGTATTTAATACTTAACTTCTTTTTTAATTTACCTAAGCGTTAAAATAGCGTCGTACATTATACCAGAGAGCACAGCAGTTGGAAGATATTCCGACAATCATGATTCTTGACCAAGTCTTGAAGGCAAGAGGGATTTAAAAACCACTACGAGTCCAAGAACACAATTCACATCTGCAAGTAGAATATACTTTACACAAATGGAAATGAACTATGTAGGGTATGATCCAATTACAATGTTTCACTTGATGGTACCAGTCTTCATACTCTTCAGCTACTTGTGTCTCTCTCTCCCCAGGTGCTTGCAAAGGTCAGGCCTATTGAATGGTTTAGGCTGATTTACATTGGGTCAGTAGGAAGCCTCAGTGTCGGTACTATAGACTACTTCAGAATAATCAATCGGACATATTCAAGTGCGCAGTGGTGACCAGCCCCTCTACCCAAGTGACATTTCTAAAAGCGTTAAAGCTGATCGAATCACGTCACTTATCAAAACGAAATGTCATACCTATACATTTAATGTCATCTAAGCTATTTCTATCATCGTTAACGCTTGTAGAAATTTAATTTGGCTAAGGGCACAGTTTACACGATGGCAGCATGGGCAAGCGCTGTCTTGTCTAAGATTTTCAGGATTCAAATTACTCAAAGTGCATCAAACTCGATTCAATGTATCAAAATATTGTATAAGCACGCTACCTTTAACAAGGATAGAACCTTATTACTACATAAGCATAGAACTTTGTCATAATATAAGCGTCATAATAACATGCAATAATTAAAATTATTTATTTCGATTTAAGTAAATAACAATCAGCATTAAGTATTAACATGGTATAGGGAGTGTATAGGGAGGTGCGAGATTGAATACAGACAAATTTGGAAAGGGGTCCATGGCTTTCGTAGTGTCACATTTAAACAGTTTAGAGTTTTCATAATCAGCGTCTTTATTGCAAAAATCGTAAACAAACACAACGTCTCTATTCACCGTCCTGGCATCCCTATTCTCCCGATTTTACGGAATTTAGACAATAAGAATCAAGCATTATAAAAACTATACAGGATTAATTTAAAAGGAGTGCGAATATTCTACAAGGTAATCAGTTGCATAAAACTGTACAACTTTTTCCAAGGAACATAGGTCGAAATCTGAAAATTTAAAATCAACTTTTCATACAAACATAAGTCACGTGACCTGTCACTGTGTTTCCTAATAATAATAAAATAAATTAATCCTGTATCATAAGAACTCTGAATGAGACAAACTTAGAGACAATAGGGAGGTGAAATAAAGAGTTTTTAAAAATCGTTGGTTTATTTTCCCCAAACCAAAATCCGAACCAAAATTTGAATACATTATCACATCAATAAATTGTCCCTTTATGTATTCATGTGAAATATTTTACAAATATAAAAAAATGGCGAGGAGCGTATGAGACCCGTCCCTTTCAAACTGATATTGTCTTAGGTGGATTTTTCGGAATCTACTTGCAGCCAGTAACTTTAATATGCAATTATAGAAACTGTGATTTTCTTTTTCTAACATTACTAGGTATATTTTTGAGAAATCGTCGTAGTATAATTATAAAGTTACTAAGACTGAGAGGCGTTTTAAATTAGTTAGCCAGTGTAAAGTCTGATTTAGATAGTGCGAGAAATATGTACAAGATGCGGTACATTTAACCTCAGCTTGCACTATATCATACACACGTTGTACTTTAATTTGGGTATTTAAATAATAAGAAATTTGAACTCTTTATTGTAAAATATTTCACAAGACACTTGTATTAAAATGAAATTTTATAATTTGTCATTAAAATTGGTACAAAATATAATTAATTTACAGTAACCATTTCGACTTATCTTTATAACATTAATTATTGCTTCATAGTATTACATTAGTCTTCTTCGAGGTTTATCGAGGATACATCACTTGTGTCTTTAGATCAAAATTCTTTATATGCATTGAAATAACATTAGGATGAAAATGGTTTAAAAATGTACATATTTTAGCTAGCAAAGCTCTAATATTCTCTCTGTATTCGGTCACTCACATGAACTAAAATTTGTAGTCTAGTCAGGCATTACAAGTGTCATCGCATTGCTTTTCCCGAGCATCTACAAACATCAATTTCTTTTCGATATCCTATCATACTGGTAAAAAGAAATTGCGTACAAATAATTTTAAAAAATTCCGCGTTGAGCATTGCATCTGTCAACAATCATTAACTCTTTAACCGCATACGTCCGATTTATCTGACAAATATTTTCGGGTCCATTTCGCCAGGGTCGCATATTTACGACACAAAATACCAAAGCTCATTTTATGTCCTTTAGTATTGTACATCCTTTATTGTGTGGGTATTTAATTTTCGAAAAACTTTGCCAGGCATTGGGGGCACCACAATTGATATAAAGTCGGACAATTAAAGGGTTAAAAAAACCTACTAGCAATGTGGGTCTCACATAACTACTTAAGTATTTATGTTAACCCCTCATGCTAAGCTAAACTGCTTGTGTTACGAGTGAATTGAGGTGCTTAAGCGCTTATGGCGCTAGACTGTACATTTAACGAAGGTTTCATTGAGGTTATATGAACGCTTAAAAAAACAAAATAAAGATAAAATAAAACTTCAGATTGTAAATTTCAAATATCACGTGTCTGGGTGTGAGTGACCGACATTATAATAAATTCTAATATCTCTTTAACAGTAGTCCAAGCTTACTGAACTACATTCTATTTTATTACTCTATCAAATACAGATGTAAAGCAGTAAATATGTGTCTGTCTACACCTACAGCGATTGCTAAAAATGTCTTGTAAATAGATAAGTGAATCTCTAACGATATAAAAATTGGATATAATAATATGTTTTGTACTTAGTCTCCAATACCGACGACACACGATACAGTTTAAAATATTACTTAAGTAAATACTTTGATATAATTCAAATACATAAGTTAAAATACAATTACATAGTTACAGCATATGTTAAACGTTACTAAAATTTGTAATATTACTACACGTATAAATAATGCTTATTTAGTAGGTATATTTATATACAGGGTTGAATTTTTTATTGGCAGTTGGAGGGAAAGTACTCAGAATACTTAGATCGCAAATTTGCTCAAATTTCCTTTTTTTTTAAATGAAATAAAATGACTTTCATTATTTTTTTTAAATTTGCTCTGTTCAACCGGGAATCAAACGGGCCTTTATATTCCACCCTGTATACATATATTCATTCTATAAAGTTCAATCACAACTATAAAATATGATATAATCATATTTATGTCGTCATATATAACAATTATTGCTAGATAATCAGTAATTCAGTATTTTGTTAAAATTACTACTTTTTACGATTATTTAAGAATGTCAAATTACTAAAAAGTAATTAACACTGTCCTGTTAACGGCAAAGTCATTCGTATTTAATAATAGCTAAAAAATAAATCTGTCTGCTTCATTCTGAGAACGCAGGGTTCCGTCATCTTTGTATTTGATTGGTGTGTGTAAATATTTTGAAACATTGTACCGCAGTGTCAGGTCGACCGTGTTGAGGGCTTAGTTATAAGGTGGACTTTAAAGGCTTGAGCTCGAAGTGTGCGGCGAGCGCCAGGTGGTCAGACCCGTACACGTGGTTCGGCAGGCGGCCTAGAACTTCGCACTCAGCGGCCGTCGGCAACCGTAGACGTTCCACGAGTCTCAGCGAATTACAGTAACTGTTGTAAAAATACACTTTTATTATAATAGAAATCTTTGTTTACACGTTATTCTCAGTATGATATCCAGTCATTTGAAAGGCGTATATAAGGATATATGTCCACGCAGCGGCATTGTTGAAAATTTTAATCTAAAGTGAGAAGTGCACCTTCTCTGCTCCTCTATTCGCCTCTGTTCTATAGCGGAATTCACATGGGCGGGGCAAAGTAGATGCAGGACTATTGCAAATATGGTTACTCAAACGATTCGGTCTTTGGATGTATAGAGTAACATGAATTGGTGATTAGAGATGATGACCGGGAAACTATGATATATTAAAATATATTATTATTTTTATGAACCATGAGTGTCCCACTTTAGGGCAGAACTCTTTTCCCTTTCCATTCAAACATTTCAAAGGAACCCTACTGGGTCTGACAATGTTTTTTAATAACAAAAAATTAACACTTCAAAACCACATACCTACAAACACTTAAAGCGAAAAATAAACTGAATTCTAAGTCACCTTAAGTATATAGTACCTGGATCACCGAGCTTTGCTCGTTTTTTTTTGGTAGTGTGTTTTTAGAAATTTTAAATACGAATTAGGTACATACTGATGAAATGAGAAAGTATGAAAAATATTTTTCGATCTTACCGACGTAATAATAAAAACATGAACTGGTTATTTAATTAAAAAATAACGAGTGCATTTAGTTTAATATTTTATTAGAAACACTTACTTATTTTTTACAGCTTATCAATCACAAAAAATAACATTAAATTAAAAAAAAAAATATTACTCGCTAACATGTCAGGAAGAGTACATTTTTTAAGTTGATTACTGTTATCACGGATGAAACGTAACTTTCTGAAAATGAATCGTAGATCGATTTACTACTTTTACAGGGTGTTAATTTAATACATAAATATAAAACAATTTAAAATATAAAAAGCTTGTATTCGAAGTCCTGTAATAGTTCTGTGTCCTTTGAATATTGAGGCCAGTTATCAATAACAGCACGCACTCTTTCTATGGGAAAATTCTTCACTACCAATCGTATGGATTGTTTTAGGGACTCTAAATTACCATGGCGTTTAGAGCAAGCCGTACCGTAACTGACCGTAAATCATAATCCAGAGGATTAAGATCGGGTCTAGACGACGTCAGTCTTCAACTCTGATGAAGTCCGACACGTTCGTTTCCAACCAAGACTGCGTAGACCGAGCTTTATGACCCGGCGCCGAGTCTTGCTAGAAAGACCATTCTTGGTTATTGAACATGGTGTTGTTAAGGGCTTCACTACCTTCTCAAGAATGATATCTTGATACCCTTGTGCCGATGTTTTGATACCTTTTCACAAAAGTATGGCTCAGTCACCCCTTCATAGCTAATAGCCCACCAAACCATCACTAAAGTTGCATAATGCCCACGTTGCACTTTGTCAACAAATTGGGAAACTTTCTTAGAACTGTGAGCATAAATACGGCCATTTTGTTTGTAAAAAGTTGTTTAATTGCAAAAAAAATCTCATCCGTAAACAAAATTTTTCTGTGACCTCCTTTTGAGTACCGCTTCAGTAGTTGTTTCGATTTTACCACCCTATTCTTTTTTAAACTATCAGTAAAGAAATGACCAGTACGTCTCTTGTAGGCTGCAAGTCCTAAGTTATCTTTTAAAATACGCGACATGGTTCTAGGTGACAGACTTCTAATCTTTCCCTTACTGCTTTGACCACCTTTTTCGTACGAATACTACGTGGACGGTCTGATATTTTTCTGTCACAAACAAAGGAGGTCTCATTGTACCTATTAATAGCCCGGAACACAAACATTTTAATAAACCAAGCGTATCGAGGGTTTTAAAAATTGCATTTGGCTGCATACCTACTTACTTTGCGTAATGCAATCACAGCGATTCGGTCCTCTTTATTACCCCACTCTATTTTAATATCGCAAAATATTGTAGAATGTATTGGCGCCAAAATGAGAAAACACAATGAACAATCATATAAAAATGACAGATTCCAAATTCAAATGTAATATTTTGTTTATTTTGTTGTAACAGTATTGATGGCCGTATATACAAGAATTGTACGTTTAAAGATTTAAGATTACTGAAAACACGGATAAAACGACATTTTCTGAAAATGAATCCTAGCTAGATCGATTTAACGCCCCCGAAACTCCCTGAATACAAAATTTTATGAAAATCGTTGGAGCCGTTTCCGAGATTCAGATTATATATATACAAGAATTGCTCGTTTAAAGATATAAGATTCAAATCAATCACCAGTTCTCTGGACTCTTGCAATACGTTTAAAAATGTTGATGTATAAAGTAACTTTAATAATATCTCTTATAACAATCGAATATGATCCAGTGAATTAGAAAATAGTCTTGGTAGGAAAAAAAAACATATATTTCTTGAATCTTATATTAGCTATTGATTTTGCAGTTGCCTTGTTTTACTAACCTGAAATAGATATAGTCGACAGTGACCCAGTAATCTTGGAAGGTGCTGGCTGTGCACTGCTGGCCCTGGCTGTACGTCTGGTAGACGGAGGAGAGCCGGAGCGAGTGGCCGATGACGCCGCTGTTGAACATGTCGCTGAACTCCTCGGTACTAGGAGCCTCCTGCCCGCACGCCACCTGACCCTCCACGCAGTACTCCGAGTTGTATATCTATCGGGTTTTAATATGATGCTGTATTATTACAAGCTGGTTTTTCGATTGGTCAACTCTTAGAGCCTGGTACACAACCTTCATGTAAAATTTCGAGTTAGTTGATTGCTAGATAAAATCATACGAAAGATCATATTCTAATTTCACGATGATCGATTAGCACTAAATACAACATTATCTGACCAGTAACTTTACTTAGCATGCCTTCTGCTAAGTATCGTATTCGTAGTCTTGTGTCAGTCTATCCATCACAAGACTACAGATTAGTTGTCCAATACTATTAAAGCAAATAGTAATAACAAATGTAAGTATTTGAGTTATATTATTTAACCCTTAAATTTTCATACTACTGATAACTTAAAAGCATATAAACTCAAATTACTTGAAAACAATCGACATTAGCATAAAGGTGATGTAGATTAATTTTGGTTGCAAATGAACACCCTACCTCAACTCAGTATATAACCAGTAACAATCACACCAAAATCTAAATTTTCTATTTCAAGTAAACCTCTTACAGGCGCTTATGAAACTTTAATAAACTGTAGTTGTGCAAGATTGTCGTCGGGGAACCGACAATCTTGTAAAGAAGAACCGTAATAAAACTCTATAATTCCCCAAGGCCTTCGGGAAGCTGTGCCGGCTCGCCCAAGGAGTGCCTCCAGCCCAACTACTGCTGCGTACGAGTTTGAAATTCTACATTTAAAACTACTTTATTTAAATAGGTTAATAGGCTAAGAAGCACTTTTCAATCGTCTACATCGTGCAAACACTCTGAAGCACCGCTTCCTAAGTGCTTTGGTTGAAGAGAGAAGAAACGGCGCAAAAAAATCTCAAAGTCTTATGATGTAATTGAGTAACTAACCTGAATGTTAGTGAAGTCAGTGGCGCGTCCCTCCTGCCTGTCCAGTATAACTGACAGGTGTTGACAGTTATCTGTCACACCTATCCGTTTCCAGTCGGAGCTGTCCCGGAATGGACTTGCACTGTAAGACACCACTTCATGATTATTGAAAATTTTAATATTTCGATTATTAACAAATTGAAAACGTAAACGTGTTTTGAGAATGCTGGCTTGAAAATTAGGAAACGTTATGTATTAAATGTTAAGGTAACCAAACTACACTCGAAGTCACAAAAATTGCACCTCTTTAAGAATTCCCTACAAAGTCATTTTAATGGGTCGCCCGTTTTATTGCAGGTGCAATTTGTGGCCGTTATAATGCGTATTTTGACAACATTTTTTTTAACGTTACGTACAATTGAGATCTGTTGTGTTTAGGAATTCTAAATGTGGTTAATTTAAAGGTCGTTATTCGTTGCTGGTGGGACAGGCTTGAAATTTTTGAAGAGGTGTGATTTTTGTGACGCCACGTGTAGAATGAAACAGTCGTTCTTATTTCAGTTAAACTTGTTCATTATTCAATTCTCACGGTTCTGCGCTGTTTTTGTCCATAGTTTTTAAAAATAAATTATTAATCAAGCCACACATTTCATTGATCACGTGGTCAATCCACGTGATCAAACTTTTCATTTCATCACACTCAGCAAAGGGAAAATGAGATAGCCTTTAATAGAGTAAAACGTATTTTTTATAACGCCTACTAAATATTCTATAGTAAGCGTCAAGTAAACATAAAAAATATCCTAACTTATTTATACATATTTAGTGGTAACAAACAAATAATGTTTAGTGGTAAAAATCAAGCTTCTTTATTAGACAATAATTTATTATAACTTGGCATGTAAAATAATACAGATTAATCAATTTTGCTACGTATTTCTCTTATCACCAAATCGAATTGGAATTTTGTATGTGATATTACTTAAATATAATTTTCGTGAGTATGGTAAACACAAACCTACCAATATTCATCAAACCTATTAAACTACGTATGTAATAGTTATTAACTTACTACTAACTACTAATAAAAATTCTGGTCACTATGGCAAGTAACTATGTACCAATTTTACCAAATATAATTTATTACAACAAACATTTAAAAAATATATTGCAACTCGAAAACACTTTTTCGAAACATATCTTGTGCTGTTTGGAACGTTGTGACGTGTGATATCACTCCCTCTAGTATGACGCATGTTATACGGGACAGCCTGTATATTAATGTATCTACAGTCAGCAACAAAAGTTTGTGACCATAATCAGATTAATAAAACATCTAAAATACTGGGAAACAATACAGCCTTATACCGATTTGATATATATATTCGTTAATTTGTAAAATACTTATTGCATTTAGGTGTTTTGTAAATCTAATTAAGTTTATCAATTGTTTTCTGAGGTTTACGCAAATGTTAGACATTGAAATAAAACTACTTTTAAACGGATTCTATCGCGGTTTATTTTGATTTTAGTTCGACGTTTCGTTGCCTTTGCAGGTATCATGGTCACGGGCAGCATGAGATGTTGCTCGTTCTACCTTCAAATTTATTTTTATTAATTATTTGTGTTCCGACCTACGCAATATGAGCTCCCTGTGTCTTGAAGTCTTGCAGCGTTGCTCTTGGGTTTGGTTTTAATTTTGTGAATTATTGGGTCCCAAGTAGGTGATATCTTCCAGCCATCTTCTTTATTGAAATTAGGATTTTTTATCTCAACAACCTCACGAAACATCCTAGGTAGGAATTTGGATTCTTTAGCGAGGATCTGTGGTATGTCAAATCTAATATAATGACTGGAGCCTTCAGCATGTTCGGCTACTGCAGACTTCGTTGAGCGGTGGTGTTTTACGTCAACTATGTTTTCTTTTACGCGGTTCCCTATACTATACCTAAACCAGGATAGAATCCGTTTAAATGTAGTTTTCTTTCTAAGTTTATCAACTTTTGTCGCTGTCTGTATATGTATTACGTAACAGTTTTAGCGCAACCCAGTATTTATCGAAGGTAACCGGCTCAATTAAAACATTCATTTAATCCTAGTTTGGTTCGATATTTTATAAGCTACATAATAAAAATAAATAGTAACGAGGTTCCACATTGCAAGCAACAACGTGATAAAATTATAAATAGTGGATATATATTTAGGTCAGCGGTGCAGTTCCATTTACATGTAATCGCTACTTTTTTTTCGAATGATAATCGCGATTACGGTACCCACTTATGTCAAAAAGGCACTTAACACATACGCCTTTGTAGTTATTACTTGATGGCGAAAAATATATCAGCTTTAATACACGTAGTAGCTTTAATGATAGAATAAACATTAATAAGCAGTTTACTAAAGTGATGGTACAAGACAACGAGAAAAAACGTAACGTCACTTACCTTACATTGCCTCTATCTAATAGTTTGATTACAGCACTGTCGGGGGTTGAATTGAAATCTCCTGTCAATATTATTGGAAGATGGCCAGATCTGAAAACAAATTAACAAGATGTTACAGAGTTCAGTTGATTTTTTTTTTTGCTAGCTGACCGGAACGACGTTGCGATGTCACACAACTAACAGTTAATTTAACATAAAAAAGTAATTCAATATTTTAATGTTTCGCGCAACTATTATTTATTTCTTTGTCCAATATTTTATTTATAATAACAAATACAATATTTATCTACCCAAACAGCTCTAAAAACTACTGAATGAGGTAGTAAATACGTTTTACCACGTACACGTACGTTTTGCGTCTTAATGCATTTTTTATTTATGAACTCACTCTCTTCCATTGTCAAAATATGCGAATCGATCTATCTCAGCCAGGAAGACCTGCATCTGCGCCAGCCTGACATCCGTCCGCTTCGGGTTGTACAAGAGATGCGTAGTGGCCACCACGACCGGCGACCCGGGCAGGCCGCGCGGTGACAATTTCACCATTATACCAATGTTATCGCGGTTCAAAATCGGCAACTCAGGCTGGTAGAATTCCACCTGCAAATATGGAAAATACAACAGTTCATTTCTTGCGTCCATACAACTCAATTTTCAGGTTCATCAATGTATAATATAATATGTTTGCACAGCCACCGCACTTGAACTACCTACATTATGTTCCCACTTCTGTTTCAAATATTAAATAATTAGTAATTAATATAATTATTCTTCTAACTTAAATTATTTAAATGATCTGACATACTTTGCTAACAGCTTAGCCGCCCCGGCTTCGCACGGGTAGCGAAGTATAATAGACATGCGGGCAATTTTTAATGTCTGTAATGTATATAACGCGACTTATCTTTGTAAATTTTTGAATTTAAAATAAAAAAAACTTGTAAGTATTTTTTTTTATTATCTGACCCACGCCAAGGCCTAAAAAGTTTTTTTGGTAATTGTCATAACATTTCATAGGTGTATTTATTCAACAGATAAAACTAAATCTAGATAATAGCGTAGCATTTTTTCAATATAATCGCAATAGCAGCTAGTAACAATCTATTCGTTGCGTGCGTTGCTATGCAATGCTAACTTGAATGGCATACGACGATAACATTGATGTTAGTTATATAAAACATAGACCGTTTACAAAACAATTTGACGTCAAGAGTTCAAACATAAACAAAAAAATTAAATAAAAAAAATGCTTTATGGCGGCGAAGGCGAAGCGATAAAAGAAATAAAAAAAAAATTGGTTGCCTGTAAAGTCGGTATACGGGCGAAAGTTTTACGTGACAACGACTTTGAGTGGTAAAATAATTTTAATGTAAATATTCATTCGTATAGTAGGAAGAAGGATGAAATAATAGTAACAATTTAAAACATTAATTTATACAAAGAATCTCGCACTGAATTTCATATTAACAAAATTTTATTTTTACCTATACACATACATACGTATTTATATACAAACATTCGGCGGGCCTCTCTCTCGTTCGGTGACTCATCGTAACGTTACCGAGCGTTACACTTTTTCATAAGTGACTCCCAGCCGCAACCTAATTTAAGACGTTGTCACGTCAAAACAGCCAGACAGCGTAAAAAGTGAACCAAACTACGACAATATAATGAAAAAAAACTGAAAAGAACAAGACAAGCACTTAGATCTCCGGTGGTCTACAATTTCTAATTATTGAATGAATTCTATTGACGAAAATAAAATATAATCTAATAATGGAACATAACAACTGAACAGTCAGGATCACACAATATAATAATTAGTAAAGGTTTTAATTTTTTTTTTCAATTAAGTAATTAAATAAACTTCAGTTCTTGCCGTAGCTTAAAGTCCGTTCCGGGATCTTGGTCTAGGCTAGACTAGGGCTTTATTGCTTCATCTAACTATTAAGCGTTACCGAAGCGAGCTGTGTATAGACAACTTTCACTGAGGTACTCCTAAGTGAAAGTTGTGATCACTTATGAGTTTACCAATCTTCTTTCTTGTGTTCATTTTGTAAGTTCAAGATACTAAGTCTTGTTTGCAGGACACTGTATTTTCGTGCAATGTACCTGTATTTTTCTACCTTCTGGCATTGTTCTTATTTTTACAGGCCCGTTGTTCTAGGGTTTAGTGAACCTGACCGTTAATCCGGAGGTCGGGGGCATAGTACAGGTTCTGCCTGGATTGGGATCAGATGGATCCCAAGGTAATATTGTTGTTTACCCATGACTAGCGCCGACAAGGCGCAAGACAAATCGCACACAAACAAGTCGCGTTGCAAGGTGACCCAGTGGTCTCTGGATTGCTTTCGATTTGTTACCAACGGAAGAGTTTAGTCCTTTTTGTAAGCTTGGTTCGACGTCATGTTTTTTAAATAAGATTTCATAGAAAAAAGCAGGTTATAAAATAGTTAACAATGCATTTAGCCACCGCGCCTTCGTCATATAGCCAATCGCAGACGTGCATATCAACACAAACGATACGACAATCGCATATTAGCTATATATAAGCAAGATAATATAAACGAATAAAGGAGGATTTCGCTGAGCAGGAATTAGGTGAATTGTAACATTTTTTGAAAGAGACAATGCATTGTAGTCAGACTTCACACGGGAGATGGAACTGGAACCGAATCTTGTTCTGATAGAGAGTAATGTGAATCCAAACCTGCCTAATCAATTAGTGAATACAGGAGTGTAAATAATGCTTTTTATGCTACCCACGTAAGCATAACATGTACTTATTTTTATGCTAGTCCAATATGATTCGGATGCATTTTAAAACAAGTAAAATAGGTTATCATGTATATCTTTCCTTCCCTATATGGGAAGAGGCCTATGCCCGGCAGAGGGACATTTATAGGCTAGTAATATTATTTATACATCGTTAATACCTACCCAAAGTAAAAGCAGTCAAAAGACCTTCATGTCACTAAAATGGTCTAGCAATCATAAAAAAATACCGGACTAGTGTAAAGATACAGGGTCGACAGTCGGGTAGCAATGTGATCTTAAAAGGATTCCTTTTTTTCGTTTTGAGATACGGACGTTTGATGTCTTCTTAGAGGCATACAATTTAAGTTACAGGCAATTGTTTAAAAGCTATCTAGATTGTTCTGACACAAGCTGAAGCAAGGCCAAGGCAATACAGTTAAGCACGCTTTGTATATATTAAGCCTATGAATGAAGTTGATAAGATCAGCGCGGAGTTTGACAATGGTACAATATCTCGGCTTATTTAAAATTGAAACCCAAGGCCATTCATTTGAAAGTGTAATGATTTGTAAATAATGGCTTTAGATTTTTGCTATTTTCGTCGGTTATGCGACAGTCTAGACATGGTACGGAAAATGTTCGAATGAAGATTGATGTCAGAGATAAGTGAACTGTATGACTTTTATACAATTTATAACAATAACGGTACGCAATAACGCATTGTATACTACAATAGCTTAAGCGATATTGTGTCACTAAATATGAAACACAAGTACACAAAAGTGATTCAAAATCTGATAAAAGGCGCTTAAAAAAAATCAAAACATACTTACAGTAACATGATCCTTAAGGTCGAATAAAGACTTTTTGAAGTAGATCGCGCACCCATCTTGTCTATGGCCCGTTTTTTGTTTGAATATACCAAAGTAACCAATCTGCTCAAACTTGGAGTAAAAACTTTGTAAATGTGATGCTTGCACTTCTTGGAAACATAATATCTGAAACAAAACAATGATAAAGGTTACTTTTAAACTATAACACTAATGTTCATTTAATCAAATCATGAATTGAAACTGCAAAACATAAAGGATAAAATAAATGTTTAATTACATCAGGCGACAAACTAGTGATCTCGTCGTACAGGCGCGATGCCCTGACTTTCCACTTGAGGTCGTGCGACGAGCAGTCAGTGTACAAGTATGGATGGCATTCCAGCAAATACTGCGCCAACAAATTATACGAAAGGAGTTTAAACTTGAACGAGGAACCTGCGAACAATCGCCATTATTTCACCACTACACCACACTTAAGTACACAGGCTATACTATACTATTATTTATATATCTGTTATTTATTATATTGATCAACGACATTGACATGTGCTTTCTAAATTCTTACTTTACGCAGATGACCTTAAAATCTTTAGGCCCATCAAAACTATACTTGACTGTCAGCTACTTCAACAAGACCTTTATCGTCTCGCAGATTATTGCTCTAAAACAAACTCCAACTCAGCATTCCTAAATGTTGTTGTATTTGTTACAGCACTTCCGTTGTGTGCGTGATTAGGCGGTCAAAGTTACGCAAAAATGATGTATGGTGGAGTTGTTCCCCTTTAAAGATTCCAACAAAGATGGCGATAGCATTAGTCTGTCTTTTAAACTTTGACTTTGACTCACTATAAAATTTTTAGTCATTTGGTATTTGACTGTACTATTGAAATATTTCTAAAAATCGTTTCTAAAAATAGTCGTAAATTGAAGAAGCAAAATTGCGAAAAATTAACAAAAATATATACACAATTATATAAGTTATAAGCTTTTAAACTTAGTTGATGTCGCATCTCTTTTTCGCAAAACGACGACTTGTACGGGGCAGCCCCAAACTAGTATGGAGAACTGAATATTGACGTAACAAAGCATTATCGCTATCTCTGTCAAATTAGCAATATTGGAATGCTTGTTACTAGCTCAATATAAAATTACTTTGTGTCGTATTTAAAATTCGTTATAGTTTGAAGTATTTTTTTTTATTATGAAATAGAAAAAAAAATCGAATAGTCAATTGCATTATTTGCAGAGGTAAAACATGATATCAATCCTTACCCATATTTATACGTTAACGCGTTATTCATCACAAGTATTTAATTTTGAACAAAAGCTTTCATAATAATAATATAAGGAATGAATTGAAGGCGAATATTTATATATTACGAAGGGGTAACCCATAAAAAGTTAAAACACCTGGAAAAAATTGCGAGGGCCAACTAGTATTACATGTACATAGTACAGTAAAAATAATTTTGCTTAAACAGTCTGGTTGTAACTAAATTATTGGGAGACCTATATGTACCTTGTCTTGAATCCCAACCTTTTCCTACGGTCTCCCATATTCTAAAGTCGGGTGGAATAGGAAGGGGCGACTTCCGACCTTCGCCGGACGATGCAGCCTCACTGGTTTGTCGCCGCCACTCCTCAAACGTATCATCTGGCAAACTGAGAAGCATAAAACATAAAAGCAACTATTAGTTATAGTGTGTTTACAAAAATAAAGTAGATAAAAATTATATATTTAAAATAATTGATTTACAAATTTAATTATAAAATCTTAAACTATAATAAAGCAAATTATATTTTTAATGTAGGCAGTTGCGTTTAAAATCTGTAAATTACTCACACTTCAAACTGCCCTCCAAAGCTCGCATGATTAAAAGTTGGTTGCAGAGGATCACTCATTGGCTTATTTCTCTTATACTCATTGGAACTCAAAGGTGGTATCTTGATCTTCAATCTTTTCTTGTCGTGGCTGTGTTGCCGCAACTGCAGGCTCAGATGGAACTTTGCTATTAGTGTCACGGCCGCAAAGTCCGTGCCACATGTCTTCCTTTTACAATTCAAATGTGAAAATCTCCTTACATGTGTCTTGCTAACGTTCTCACATGTAAATGCTAAATATCTGTAAAAACTGTTTGTCAATTTCAGCATAGCTTTTTACGAATATGTATTACAAATATGAATCATATTTAAATTTTCAAAATATCCTAGCTAAATTATGTTCGTGTTTTGTGCATGCATCACTAATATCCTTTTTACGCTATAGTTTTGCTTAGTATATTTTTTTATTGTTGACATGGAATTTGCTCTGTTGTTAGTTTTGCATCCTGAAACAAAATTATCATAAATTTATATGTACATCATAATATCAATTTTTTCCCCAAAATAAACTTGTTCAAATACTAAAATAAAATTTTATTCATATAGTGCAATATTATGATGCTGCCCACATATAGCAATGCTTTGACATGCAATGGCTAAAATAATAATAATAAAACAAATTCAAAACATGAGCTATGTTTTAAATTGCACTTAACTGTCCTGCCAGTAGACAAAATGTTTATAGATGGAATCAAAATATTCATGTAACTTGTGTGACAGGGAAATGGTTGTAGAATAGAATATTCTTTATTGTACACCATGGAAGCTACAGGTTTAAAGTAATACATAAAATGAAAGGGTAGAATGGTGGTCTTATCACTAATAGCAAATGTATGTACAATATTTATAATATTTATTCCACTATGACCTTTGTCGTTTTTTCTGAATTACATTGACTTCAAACAATCCCAAATGTTAATATTGTAAATAATGAATTAACTTCATACATAGGAATTATTAATATATAAACAATTCCTGACTTTCGTTAACCTAGACTATACAAACCTAAGTGGAATACCACAATACAATACTTTTATTGCATTACACACATAGGTCTGTCGTAAGTTAACCACATGTTGTCCTCCTTCTTATTACTTGAATAGATAACTATTAGCATATTCTGTTCTCATAGATAAAAATTAAACGCAATTATTAATTGGCCATGTTTCTGTTTTGTACCTAATTTTCAGGCAAGATAAATATTCAAGTTGACTTCAAAAACTTGGTTCAGACAAATATTTCCCAAAACATAATTGATTAATAAGATATGAAAGTTTTCAAATGAATTATCAGTATTTTGTTTAAAAGCTATAGCGCATATACTTATTATATAACTATATTTCGTCGAATACAACACCAAAACAAACGTTGAAAATGCGACAAAACATTGCAACAATGACAACATAGTTTAACCTAGTCAGAATAATTTAAATGTGAACAAAAGAAACTTACATGCATACAAACAAAACCATAGCGTATAGCGTTTAATAATGGCAAAGAGCAAAAACCATGACGGACATCTAAAATCTACTGTAAAAATCATTTTTACTGACCCATCGACCTTTCGTATCGTGTCTCTCATCTGACAGCATCTGACGTCTGACATAAACGTTTACAGACTCCAAATAATGAAGTAACTATTTGAATGTTTACAGATTATGCCAGTCTAACTTTATATATTTTTTGTCTAACTAGAGCAAAGACATTGTAATTTACTCTTGAACTAGAGTGATTCAAGAGGAAAGATTCAAAAGAATTAAATCCGAAAAATGTAACCTTCCTTCTACTAAGTGCCGTAGACAGCTAAATCCAGATAAAATCTTGAGAGGTAAAAGTGAATACTTTTATCCATAGGTTTTTTTAGAGGTAAAAGTGAATATTTTTTTTTATCCATAGGCTTTTTTTATCTTATTACAAATAGTGTGACAAAAAGACGTCAATATATTAACTACTGACAGAACAAACGTTTTTGCTGGTCGGCAAATTTATGAACATTAAAGTCGGAACTCAATTTGACAGCTCTAACTTGCATCTTTCTTCGTCATCATCTTTTTATACATGAAATTAATGTACAAGTGAAAAAGATCTCGATGAGCTAAAGCAAACTTTATAACAAAAAAGAAACACTGACTTCATAAAGTTATAGGTTCAATCGGATTCAATAGATTAGTTACCGACTGATTTGTTTGACCTAAAAGAACGCAAAGAATACAAATCTTTATTCGTCCCCATAATACTTTGTCAAATAATTATCCTCGGACTCTTAACCGTTAAGGAGTTATAACTTCCATAACCAGTCGAACGACACGAGAACACCCAGACGCGAATACTTGGATCGCTTTAGAAAAACATGGAACACATAAAACGCGCCTCTAAAATTTGAGGGTTTTCCCTCGTTTTCCCTGGGATGACAATGGGACCACCTCGAGAGTCAATCAATCAATAATCAATCAATCATCTCAGCGTATCGCGCTCCACTGCTGGAAATAGACTTCTACTAAGTTGCACCACAACATCTGGTCCTCCACCTACCGCATCCAGTCCAACCCATCTACCTTTTTCAGGTCGTCAGTCCATCTGGCTGAGGGGCGTCCTACACTACGTTTGTCGATTCGCGGTCTGCACTCAAGGACCCGTCTGCTCTAAGCTCTAATGGCCATCAGTCCATCGACAGATATGACTAGCCCTTTGCCACTTCAGTCAGAACGCACTGTCTTCAAACTTTGCGGTATATCCGACAAGAAGACTCAACGAAGTTTACCAAACGCTGCCCAGCCCAAAAGGATCCTCCAGTCGGTTTCTTTCTCAAAGTTGTATCTACTAAACTGGATGATTTTGAAGTTCCAGTTGGAACTTTTCAGAACCTGATATGATTTGGGGCAGTGAAGGTCGGAGAGTCGATCTCGTCAAGCGTGATCTTTGAGCTTTAACATTGTTATTTAGAGTTCCTCGGACAAGCAGGTTATCACTTCCGGTATTAAACCTGTTGATCATGGAGACATGCCTAAATATGTGCTTCTTATCCGACATGATAAAGTCGATATCGTTCCTTGACACATTATCGGGGCTCTGCCAGGTCCATTTCCTGTGTAGCTTATTCTTAAAGAATGAATTCATTAAGAAGAGCCCACAGCACATCAGATCCTGGAATAGTGACAATGGGACCACCTCGGGAGTATAACCTTGCAAACTAAAGAAAAATAATTTCGAAAATCGGTCCATAATTGAAGGAGATCGGTGGACATCTATTAAAAATAATGAGCGTATTTAACAGAAAAGGGGCCATTTATTTTACTAATTTCAATTAGTGTAGCTGGAATAAAAATAATCGGAAATAAAGATTTAATCTTGTACACTTGGGCTGGGGCATTATTTTTACCCCAAAAACTACGAAATTCTATTCAATAAGATCTCTCTTTATACATGGTTGGTTGGAAATCATCATCAATCTTGTCTAACATATTAATTTGTTGCATTATTGGTCCGTAAGATTGCCCTATCGATTATTGTGTTCAAAGCAGGGTATTAATTTGTTAATTTCAACAAGTTGATCCTGGGTTGGCCAAATATATTTCCTAAAATCTTTATAGGCACTTTTGAAAATTAAATAATTTGCTCCTCGAACATTATTAAAATAACAATATTCCATTCTGTATATTCTTGGATAGAAAGAAATCGTGGAAACCAATATTATAAAAGTAATCAATAATATTCTATTATTATTTCACTACTGGCAACATAAGATTGCTGCGAGACTGCTGCTGGCAATGGCACAAGTGGCATTGACTGATTGAATTGCTCGAATTGAAGTTGATCGCCACAGATAGAAAAAAAAAGTGCGGTGTTTATTTTGCTTTTATTATAAAAAACACAAAATTGTTATTATAAAATTTAAAATTTCTGTGAATAGTTTTGGTCCAAATACATGATAGGCTACATTCGCCTTGAACTAATATAATAATTGGTAAGATTAACTCGTTGGAAATAGTTCCGGTAGAATTTCACTGTTTATTTATTATCAATATTATCCACGTATCATGATAATTGTAGGTATTTCCTATAAAAAAGATTGATTTAGTGCTTTTATTATTTGACTACTTGTTTTATTTGATATTTACCGTAATATTTACAATGCTAGGACCATAAAGATATAATAATATCATTTCACACCTATTGTAAAAATTACACAATTCTACAACATTAGCCCATTTGCTGTAGCATTTGGCAGGAACAGGAATATATCTCACATGAGTTTAAGAGCGAGAGTTCCCTCACTAACTCTTGGTGCTCACACATAGTATATCAAACTAGTCAACTATTATCATACTTAGTAACTTTATATGATATGATAGTGTAAATTTCGATTAATCAGTTGATGAGTTAGTTCTACAAAATGATATTGTTTTTTAACTAGATAACTTTTCTGAGCTTTTAAAGTCCTACCGTAGAACTAAAGGCTTCCTATACCTTTTCTATACACTTCAGCCCTGTGCTATAAAACTATTAGATTTTAGGTAATGATAAATTCATTACTCTAAGCCAGAATCCAACTCTGCTTGCTTGTTTTCCCTGTTCCTGTGGTCAAACTATATTAAATGCACCAACAGGCTTCCTGCTAAGCTATTAAAAACAGATTTTTCATTTTAACTAAGTCTGCCATAGTCCATATTCTTAGATGTGATGCACTGATCTTGCAGCATCTTCTAGTTTAATGCGATGCTCTTCGTCCTTCTTTTTTACTGTGATTAATGTTTCTCGCCCTGCGCGGCCATCGGTTGCCGTTTATCAGTACTTTGTACATGATCAAAACATTAATATGTTGTTTGTAAAGGGACACAGCTATAATATAAAACAGAGTCCCTACTTTATATTATAGTAAAAAAAGTAATATTGTAGGTAATGTAAGATACTAGATCTTTATTTTAAGACAAGATTTTACTTATTTCTTTAAATTTTTCTTGACACTTTCCATAGCAAGCTGGAAATATCATTTTTGAAATAATTGGCGCACACTTGGTGGGAATAAAAACCATTTTGAATCTTATTAGAAAATTCCTTATTTATTATTGCCACCTTCTATTTATCAATTTTAAAGTGTTTAGTTGCATCAGCATTTAAAAACATTGGAGATACATTATCAAATAAGCTACATACACCTTTTTATTTATTGTTTTAGTAAAACCTCATGATGTCGATTACCATACACTAACTGGCTGATTTAAAAGATGTTTAAAATCGAATCATATGTGACACCTATTCTGCTGAGCTATGTCGACAAATATGTGCGGGACTTCAAGCCTGCTGATGCACAGGTCAGTAACAATAAATATTTCTCTCTGTATATAACTCAATAGTTAAAAACCTTAATTATGCCCATTCTTTGTGTTCAAAGTCAGTGTTCAAGCTAACCATGTAAAATTTTATAAAAGTAGTTTTTTTTTTCATAGCCATGACAGCTTAATAGTTTAGTATTTATATGAATATAATATCTGTTATACATATATCGATATTGTAGGTACTTTAGAATTAGAATCTTGTTGACAAATAAGAATTCATAAAGTACCTCTGGTTTATTTCCATCATACATTGTGTTTTCTAACCGAGTACTACCTAGTTTTATTAGATATAACAATATCCAACAATATATCTTCTTTATTTTGAAGTATTGATCTGCCCTGGCTTCGCACACAAGCATACCATTAGGTATATGCATGTTGTTTTCTGTAGTTGTTTCTCAGTTATCTGCATAGAAGATCTAATCGACTGTATTAGCTGCGATGAGAATGCAGGGGCAAGGGCCTGTATAAGCTGGCCCTAATTATAATAACAATTTAGTAATTTATGATAACTTGATGGTATTGCTTTAGAGCGCATAAAATGCTCAGGGTATCCAACATATTATAATTCACTATTTTTATTAATATAAAATTATATAGGTACCTTGTTAGGTTTTGTGTTTGGTTTCGTTTTCGTCGTATTGAAATTCATTTAACGATCTTAATACGAATTAAATGTCTAATTTTATTTTAATGACTGGATTTAGAAACTCATTCAGAATGGGTAAATTAATTATTCCAATAACATGTAGTTATGTTATTGGTCTATTATATTAGATATCAGTTGCGTGTGGTGACTATAGACTTTCCACTCATTCAGCACAATTCGATTAGAGCAATATTGTAGAATTAATTAGACTAAAGGGTGCCTATACAATGATGCGGTATTTATGAAATTCGTTAGCGAAAAACACAAAGTAATCCGTAAAACGTTTATTCGTATTATTCTATTTAAAATCACGGACTTAAATAAAAACGACAGTGTGTAAAAGATTTTAGCACAATAAAGTCATCTAAAGACAGCATCAAAAGTTTATTAACACAATTAAATTTACAAAACATCTAGTTGCAATAAAACTCCGTGTATTGACTAATAAGGATATCATAGCGTTAACCCTTCGGGATAAGGCTATTTTTTCCCAGTCTCAACCACAATTTCTAGTTTGTAAATTGTTTTGAGTTTTCTCTAAAGCTGTTTTTTCACCAAGCTTTGTGGCTGACCGGACCATGTATTAGTAGTTATTACAGTCTTTTCTAGCTGCTCTCTATAAAAAATAATACTTAAGAATATGTACAGGTCTCGCTATGGGGCGGCGGGGTGGCGCTGCACAACCTGGTGCTCAAGGCGGACGTGCTGCAGCAGGAGGTGGCTCTGCCCTTCACGCTGGTCTCCGGACGCATCCACGAGCTGCTTATACAAGTGCCGTGGACCAAGATCATGTCGGAGCCTATCATAGTCACCATCGACACCATAGGTAACAATATCACAGCTTTTTTGTTCCCGTTAATAACGTGCCCGCCCTTTAGCTGTGCTTTGCTGTTACTTAACGTAATGTTTATTTCAGAATGTGTCCTAAGTCTGAATCCACCAGCCACAGCCGATGAAACTCCGCCACCTGAATCACCAAGGTAAAACATTCGCATTTTTTTATGCTTCACCGGCGATTCGGATGTCAGCCTACTGATTTTGATTTACGTTTGAACTGCACCTTGCCAGACTCAAATGGCACTCTATGCTACTATTGAAAAAGCTTTATCTGGTTAACGTTTATTGTTTGGACAAAGGAAAAATATGTGTCTAATAATTTGTTTATAAGTATAATTGACAGAATAAATATTTTTTTACTTTCGTTAAAAGTCAACATGTCAACATGCCTATTGTATTAGCCTTTGAAATTATTTTAAGTCCAACGCCCGCTATGTTGACTGCAAAGCGATTATTTCTGCCCATAAGCAATTTTCAATCTTGCACTGCGGCTTAAAAGCTCTCCTGTGTATTTTAATGATTTGAAACTTGCTGTCGAATTACGAGCCAAGCCTTCAAATTTTAAATTTGGTAACACATTTTCTAATAGATTAAAAAAATTAAGTATAATATAAAGATTTGTACAGCTAGTCCATATATTCAATTGAAAGTCTTTAGTTATCAAATCGTGATCTGAAACGGTTTGTTGCCTGGTTTAAATTCTGTTATATAATTCACCTATTTGTCTTTATTGAATTTTTTAAATGTCTACATCTCTGCAGTCGCAAAACTCAAGTAGTAGAAGCTCCGCCGGGGTACATGCAGGCGTTGGTTCGTCGTATCGTGAGCAACATCGCGTTACGAGTGCATCATCTCATCGTCAAGTATGTGCAGGATGACATCGTAATGTCCCTCAATGTCAAACATCTGGCCGTAGACAGCGCGGGCCCTAACTGGGATCCGGCTTTTGCAGGTGTGATATATTGTATAAGAAACTACCTATTATGATTAGATGTAAAAAAAACCAGATACATAGTCTCAAACCAAAGTCCTAGCCAAAATAATATATTATAATATCTTTTCAATTACAAATACTAAGGTAGTGGCAACTGACTTTTGAAAAGAACATAATTTTTCGCAAATCGACCATACTCATGCTATAAAGTTGTATTTGCAAAGTGAGAATTTTTGAAAAGTTTTTTTTTCCATTAATTTTAAAGAACGGATTTTAGACACTGACTATGCGTGTTGGGTTTTTTATATATCAATTGAATTAAGTGATAAATTGATGTTGGTTTATATCCAAGAAAAGCTATAAAATCGTACTGTAGCTTGGCAAATTCGTATGTGACCCTCCAATAATCTGCGGGCGAAGGAGACTTAATGGCAACACGGGCGCGAATTCGCCAGACTATAATAAAAAAAGCAGTTTGTTCGCTCATGCAAGTTGTTCGCGTAACTTTCACAGACATAGATCAGAATCATCCAGTGATTAGGCGGCTAGTGCGGCTGGACGACTTGACCCTGTGCCTCGACAAGTCGGACTCGGATGGCAAGATACGGTACTACCAGGAGCCTCTACTCTACCGATGTCAACTGGATCTCAGGTAGGTAAACACAAACGCTACGTATTAACTGTATGGAACGAGAAATTAATGTGGGTTACCGAAAGTCAAACAACCGCTATTACGGGATCCCTAGTCTCGCATCAGGTCTTTCCGTCAATTTCCACCAATCACAGACTAGTAGCTTGTCTCTCATTGAGGTAACACGGTTAAAACCTACATAAGACTACTTAGGGGAAGAATGACAGATACACCTGATGCACCATTAGCGACCCTTGCGGAGTTTTTATGGCCTGTAGCCCCTTTTGATCTGGCCCCGTAAACTGTAGCAAATAAGATTAAAATAGTGATAAACTGAAGCAGTAATAAAGGAAACTTGCCAGCGCTTTTTAATAAAAAAGAGACATTCACGACTTGTGTTAGTAAAAGTCTATAGAGGAATAAAATATTCAACGTAAACCATACTTAGTATTATTTGTCTTCTTCCAGAGTACTAACGCGTCTCTTGTCTGCCACCACTCGTCGTGCTACCAACCTGAGCGTACAACTTCGGTCTACAAAACTGGCGTGGAGCGTCACCACTGACCAGCTGACTCTGCTGCTCAGACTGATCAGGGAGAGACCAATCATTAACAGGACTCAGCCACCCGCACCTAGACAGAGCACCACACTGACTCCTTTAAGTAAGTTACTATTTGATATTTCTGAACATCTTACCTTATCTTTTATTTAATATAATCACATTGATTTCGTTTTAACTTCAGCCTCATACAAAATTCTATTTGAGAGGACATTATAGATAATATAGCTCTAATGTAATTATTCTGATAATAATTTACTAATCAGTTGAACGTGTCTTCTGAAACCCCACGCATTTTATGTTGTAATTTCAGTCTGTTTAGTGACTAATGTCTGAAAAGTGAGAATGGACAATTTTCATCTTTTTTCTTATTTTTCTAGCATAAAACGTTTGATACGACTCAAGTAATAATAATAACCTTAGTGCTTGTGTCTTTGACCTGTTTTGGGCCCCTGACTTACACATACACCAATATACCAATTGTCAAGACATTCTGTTTTGTCGTTTCTGATTATATTGTCTGTGATAGACGGTTGGACAGAAAGGGGTGAACCTATAGGGGCTCCGTTTTCCCCCTTTAAGTTAAGGAACCATAATAATATTTTAAAGCTACATCGAGTTGTGAAAACAACATTACTTTCATATTGACCTCTTTATTCCAATATTGATAATACAGAGGGTGACGGTAAAATATGACATTAATTCTGAAATATCAATGGCAATCTAATACAAATGGATCGAATGACGATTTATGAGAAAACGATAGATTTTTTGTCATGTACCAACTTTAAAGCTGGCTGATCTTTTTAAATCCAAGATTTTTCCTCTGCTTATCACTTTATTAGTAGAGTTTAATGCTTGTAATAATTACGTTTGAATTATCAGAAATGGTAACATTTCTGTGACTGTCGAGTAATAAATGATTATAATACTTCGTCTTGCCTTCAAATCGTATGATAAACAACCATTGATTTCTGCAATTGTATCCTTCTGCCATTCTTCACTATTATTAATATTTTTATAAGCACGTGATTTGTTCATATATTTTCAATACATATTAATATGACGGTGCACCACATACAAGAATAATAAGTACATAGATAATTCCCTTCGCCTCAAAGATAATAATTTTTTTGAAGTCGTACGAAAGATATGCGCTTTTATTGGCGATCCATTTTTATTTTATAGAAGATATACTAAAGCTAATAATTTGATGACATGATAGATGCAGCATCGGCTAACTCAGCGGAGCCGGCTCGGACGGAGAGCTGGTCGGAGTGGGCGTGGTCGTGGCTACCGACGTGGATGGACCGCGAGGCCGGCGTGGAGGAAGCGCCCGTGCCCGCCACGCCGCTGCCCGTCAACTTCAATGCCTATCTCGACGATGTCTCACTTGTCTTCAAGGTTGGTTGTGGACGGATTTGGCGTGTTCCTGAAATTGTGAAATCTGTGAAATTCCCCAAAATATAAGGTTAGGAAAAAGTTATTTGTGCCACACCGGATACGGCGTGTACATATATTATGTATGACATACTTTTACCGACTAAAACCACCCTCTCGTCTTAAAAAAGTGACATTTCGATTTCTGATCGACTCACACGATAGACAATGATGAGTCTAATTTATATCTCATTTAAAATGCCACTAGTAATTTTTATTTATTTTAAACTTCATGTAAGAAATGCCACTAGGCATTTTCTACCGGCCAACCATACCCGTATCGAAAAGGAAGATAAATTCCGGAAGATTTGGTGAAAAATTCCGACCCCTCACTCCTTCTGAAGACGGATGAGGGGACTTTGCGTGCTCTTAAGCCTGTCAATTGATTGGGTGTACTCGGCTAAATTCAGCGTATTCTGATCTCATAGTATAGACTTACCTGAAAAAATGATTAAAATTTGTGTCATAGAACCCTGGCGTAAACCGTACAGCTCAGTTCAATTGACATTATGATTCATATTGATAAATTTACCTATAGAACTCAAACACTTGTTAATTTGTCACAGTCACTGCATACTCTTTGTTATGATTTAATTCATTTTAGATTGTTTATAGATTCTGCGATTTCAACGAAAGACTTGGTCGTAATTTATTAAAATTTCATCAAAAACTACATTGGTTATATTATGTATATCAAACATATTGATGAAATGTGTCAGGTAATGGAATCGGAAGCCAACCATCGCAAGCGTGCCCGCGGCGTACTAGAGGTGTGCGCGTCGTACGCGGCCGTGAAGAGCTCGATATGTTCCCCCACCACGCTGCGCGTACGCTTCGGCGCGCGCGAGCTGCAGCTGCGCTCACAAGGGAAATGCGTCTGTGGATATCTCAACGTTAATTCTGTAAGTACTATCGATCATAATATGAATGAATGCTAAAAGAATTGATGAAACATTCCAGGACTATTATATATATAATATATTATAATTACTAGCTTTTGCTCGCGACTTCGTCCGCGTGGAGTAATGACTTCCGTCAGAATTTGGGTTTTTCACTTAGTTATCGCCTGTTTACAAAGTTTTAAGTGAATCCATTAAGAAATAAACATTTTCAATTTACCACCCTTTTCTCCCCTTTGGGGGGGAATTTCCAAAAATCCTCTCTTAGTGGTAGCCTACTCCTCCCAACAAACACACATGCCAAATTTCAGCTCTTTACGATCAGTAGTTTCGGCTGTGCGTTGTCTGTCAGTCAGTCAGTCAGTCAGTCAGTAACGGAAGAGTTTTATATATATAGATTACTAGCTTTTGCTCGCGACTTCGTCCGCGTGGAGTAATGACTTCCGTCAGAATTTGGGTTTTTCACTTAGTTATCGCCTGTTCCATGGTCTATCGATTACATGTGTAAACAAACATAAAAAAAAATCAACCTACATACAAAGTTTTAAGTGAATCCATTGAGAAATAAACATTTTCAATTTACCACCCTTTTCTCCCCTTTGGGGGGGAATTTCCAAAAATCCTCTAATAGTGGTAGCCTACTCCTCCCAACAAACACACATGCCAAATTTCAGCTCTTTACGATCAGTAGTTTCGGCTGTGCGTTGTCTGTCAGTCAGTCAGTCAGTCAGTCAGTAACGGAAGAGTTTTATATATATAGATATATTAAATAGGTATAACTAATTTTAAGAATTTTCATTTTTAAATAATACAAACTATCAAATTTAATATGTCAGTCAAATTATTTAAAATAAAATCTATTTAATTTTATTACAAATTATTTAATAGAGTAATTTCGCAATTGTCCTAAACGTCTCTTAAAAGTACCAGTAACCGCCCAAAAATATGTTTGTTGATTTTACGTTTCTTTACTTATATTCAGATCAAAGTTAAAGTTAATACTTATTCTAAGTAAATAATGATATGTTTAATATAGTATATTTAAAAAAAAGTTCTTGCTATATGGCTTCCTAATTCAATTTTTGTAATAGTTTGAATGTATGATGATGTAAAACAAAGAAATAACAATATGAAAAAATATATTTAAATTCTGTGGCTCAAAAAAATGGCAGATGTTTATTAGTATTGCGTTCCAATTCACAAAACAGCGAAGCTATCGTCAGATTTCCTTCTTCAACATATGCTTAACCTCGACGTTTTCAAAATTGTTCTTAAACAAAATGGAATTTTGCAGTCGAACGATGAACCTACAATGTATTTGAAGAAAGTCGTTGGTGATGATGAATCGCAAATGGAGCCCTGGAATTGGCCTGTAGAAGATTTAAGCGACAAGGTAGAGACTGCTGAAGCCGTGGACGAGACGTTTAAAGCCTCACCGGAGCATTCCGGAGTAAGTCACTAAGCTGAGATACGTTGTATTTTTGATAAGGTATTCTTCCAAATGTTCTGCACTAAGATTGTGCTATCGATTGTGGCTGCTAACTATTTTGTCGGCCAGTAGTTTTTTTATAAGCTGTATGACATGTGATGTTTCTGTGTTCAATTGGCAATGCAATGCAAAGTCAAATATTACTTCAGGATCCAGAAGGCGATTTAAGTCAAGGTTTAATAGAAAATAAATCTGATGAAGCTACCGATGACAAGCCGGAGCGCGACTCTCCGGAAGAAGTCGATGAATTGTGGAGCAAGATGGCGCCACTGTTGTACATAGAGTACGTTCACGACCGGTCGCCGCCGCATCCTTTCATGAATCCTTACGAAAACCCCCCTAAGGACTTCCAGTATAGGTGAGTAACTGGATACTGTTGCTGATACAGGCAGACACATGCAGCCAAACAATAAAATTAAAATTGAAAACAATACAAAGTATAATTAATTATAACAGTGATCTTGATAGTCGTTAAGTCATTACAATTCTGACAACCAGTCATACTGTGGAGTACTGTATTACCTAGCAATAGGTTGTGGAGGTCAGATAGGCAGTCGCTCCATGTAAAATACGGTATTCAGCTAAATCCGGTAAGACTGGAAGCCGACCCCAACATAGCTTGGGAAAAGGCTAGACAGAAGAAGAAGACCGATGTTGATAGAGATATAATTGTTTCAAATTACTTTTTTAACTGAAATTTTAACAAAAAGTTGATACGTAGAAGTGCGTACCTTTTATTTTTACTGACACCGTTTGTTTTTGCAGTGACTGGGTAGAAGAATGCAACATGGTAATCAAATTGGAACCACTTGAACTGAGAGTCTGTATGGGTTTGATACACCGGTTGAACGCGCTAAGAAATATATACAAAGAACAACCCATTCATGAGAACAACGAAAACAGTAAATATAGTAGATTTTCTGTTTTAAATCAGTATCATAAGAGTCACGCTAGTCTGGCTTGTAATCTTTCCGGCTTACAAGATTTATGTCGGAGCTGCATGCACCTCAAGACTGGGGTCTTATTAACTAAGTCCAAAAAATACATAACGTGGCCTGGCGCAGATTATAGTTCAACTACCCCGAGTCGATAATTCTTTCTTACGTCCTGAAAGTCACCGGTGTTAGTATATAAGGTTTAGACCATTTAACGGTAGTTTTTGTTACCTTAAAGTATGGAAGTTGAAAGAGATAATTCCTCTCTTACATGTTAGTTGCTTGGACTTAGTGAGTCAGGCCCCTGGAGGATATGGTACTAGAGGCTTTTTAAGTTGTTAATTTCCGTTCTTTGAATCCGTCTCATGACCGAATTATATGATTGACTGCATGGATATCCAAGTGGTATAGGTCACCTCGCTTATTACGACAATGAGTTCCGAATCTTAGCACATGATGAGCGATTTTTTCTAACATTTTTTAAAAGTTGATTTTATTAATATTTCTGTCTTATTTTTATGCGTCACATGTGACGCGAATAAATCCTTTTTCATTCTATGAGCGATGTGATTTAAAGTTTTTGGAACCCCAGTGAAACAAGACTTAAATACCTTACTGCGAAAATCGCTTAAAAATGCTTATTTAGGAAAATTGTCTTGACAGTCATAATTATGTCTTATAACGAATGACGTATGTTTCAGGGCAACCGATGCGTGTGCTAACTGTAGAGGAATGTGATTCTCTCTGCGATAACTTACCGCGGAAGCGTTATCATGTTGACGCGCGTGGCTTCATGCTCCGCGTCATACCGTGGGATCACGTGCCCTCGGAGAAACCTGCAGGGCCTGAGGTGTTGCTTGACTTCGAGATGCCCCGGTGCATTGTGGCCGCAAACGGACCTCTGTACCCTCACAGGTTCGGATTTTAGCTAGAGAATTTGTCATTTAAATATCTTGTACGTAAAAACGTTGATCGTAACATATACATAACATCAAAAATAGTTTAATATGTAAATTATCATTATTCAAACTTAAACGAGAAGGAAAGTCCAACACATGCTCACGCCGGGGTTACGATGTGGGAATGGCTCAGACCTACACCGACACGGTGTCCTTGGCGTGGTTTCAAGTGTTTTTACCCAACTCCGGCGAAGTCAAAATGTAGGGTAATGTTTTTAGTACTCGATTTTCAGAAAATATGATTTAGATTACACTATCATTCGTGGCTGCCCCGCACTGGTCACCTTGCCGACGAACTCTTGAAAACCGCTGGGGCCTAACGTACTCGTGATTGAAAAAATTATATGTATAGCTCCCAACAGTCAGTCATTCAGAACGACATGCCACATCGCATGCGGAATGAAAAAAATAGGCCTTAATGTGTGTGTCTTCGTTTCCGCGAGCAAGTGCCACCAGAACGCACGAACACAGAATGGTAAATAGTACTACGTACGAAATGTGCCAAATAATTAAAAATTTAAAAAAATAATTCCAAATTTGAGAAAGGGGTCTAAGTTTTTGCTTCATGTTTTAATATAAAAAGTTTGTATAGGTCATGTTTGACATTGATTAAAGATAAACAATAGTAATCTCTTGATTCTCAGCTTTGATTAATATAAGCATTCTGCACTCCATCTCTATAGAAATCATTCCGCGTGGTGTGGTAACGTCGCATTTCTAGGTTTCAGGGTTTTTCACGATGATATGAAGCAAGCAAATTTTACTAACATAATTTTAAGCTTTATTTACTAACACAATGGGGGCTATCGCGTATCAAAAATCCGCTAGGGTCGCTAGTTTTGCATGAGGTCTATCTGTCATTCTCCACCAATGAGAGACAAGCTACTAGCCTGCGATTAGTCGAAATTGACAGATAGATTTTATGCGATAGATAGATTTTGCAATACGTTATACCTACATCGTTTTTATACAAGCAATATATCTCTGATCCATAGTTGCCTTTTGAATTATGTGTTACGATACTATATTATGATTTTAAAAGATATATTTTATTTTCGGCAGGGTTTGCTCAGCCGCGTGTCAAATGCCTAATGACAGCAGCCCACTGTGGCAGGGGGCCCGCCTTCATATCACCACCACTGTACATGGACTAAAAGCGCTCATAACCTCTACCAAAGACTCCCAGCAGAAACCATGCGCACGCGCAGACGTTCGCCTCATCACTAGAATACTACTTAACAAATCGTACTTTCAGAATACAGAACCTACAGAATTCAGCTATAACCTGAAAATAAGTAAGTGTAAAGTTTAACATGGGTACTCGGCTGTCGAGTTACTTCTAGAGCGAAGTTCGTTTCACTCCTAGGGTGAAGATGACTAATGACGATTTTTGCGATTTCTTGTGTGATGAAATAATAAGATGTTTGATGATGATGATTATAGTTGTTTAGAGTAGATCCACAAAAAATCTGTGAATAATAAATTATTTATTGTTGTTCGCAGAAGAGCTGAACATCAGCGGTTCGTCAGCGCGGCTACAGACTGCGTACAGTGTGCCGTGGTCGCTTTACAACGAGACTTTAAGTGTTGCGCTAAAACACACTACTCTTATCAATGACGCTTTCAACGACGAAGGTAACTTAAGTTGTCACAAAATAATAGGCCAGTTTTGACCCTAGAATGTAACTTGGAACGAAACAGCAAAACGAAAGTGTTTTTTAAAAGTACACAGTTTTTTGGCGGTTTAAATAATAAAGCAGAATAAGAAGTATATTGCGATTATTCTTTTAAAAGTTAAATTATTAGAAAGTGCATGTTCCAAAGCGAACACTAGTCATAAATTGAGCACCCCATAACTCATAACTCATAATCTTCCACACCGATTTCGGTAACGGCGACTACTTCGACTCTATTGGCGTGCGTGTGCTCTCATGAGCACCCCAATAGGTTACCGAAAATATATACAGGATTACTACTCTGATATTTTACTTCTATTTTTGTGTACATCCGTCGTATTTTGGCGCAAATGAACGTTTTTTTTTCTCACACAGACTCGGTCGGGATAGACTTTGAGCTAGAAGACTTTGGGCTGCGTGGATTCTTGACCAGGAATGTCAACATGCACATTGTCTCGCTGCAATCTGCCAAAGCCACCGCTTATCAAGCCCAAAGTGAGTTATTTCAGATTATAATACCATTGCTGGGTATAAGCTTCCAGTTTTTAAAACCTTTATTTGACCAGAATGTTATCAAAAAAACTATTTATTGCAGAAGAGGCCGAGGTCAAACAAGCCTGGATTATGTCTGCACCAGACGTTCCAACAACTACGTAAGGATAAGTTTTTTTAATATATTTACTTTATGTCTAGTTCCTACTAAATAAATAAATTTCAATACTTCGATCCAAACCAATTTTGAATGAACAGTATTGAATATTAAGATAAAGAGAATGGGGCCTTAATTTTTCGTTAATATTGACTTAGTTTTATCTGTAGTTAACAGAATTGCCTAAATTTTATTGGTATTTTTTTATTAGCATCCAGACTGTTTCTGCGCCAAATGCTACAGGAACAGGGTTCGATCCCAAAATTCCAAGATCCCCAACACTGATTAAAGTGATCATTTGTGTTATTTCGAAAGCTAATCTGTATAAAAACCTGTGTGACTTGTAACGGTCCGACTAAGTTCCGACTAGGTGACAAGTCAGCTCTGAGGTCCCGGATTCGATCACTGGACGGGTCAATATAGAAAATCACTTTTCTACATTGTCTCAGGTCTGGGTGTTAGTGGTACCTTCATTGTCTCTGATTCCATAACACAAGTGCTCTAGCTACTTTGGAGCAATGTTTGTGATGTTGTCCATATTTATTTATGTTTTATTTAGCGTAGCACGAGGGGTAAACATACTAGTAATGTGCGACCCACATTTCTTAAAGCCTTTTTTTTACATGCTGTTTAATCTGTCTGCTGTGTTTGATGTTATGGCAGAGTATGTCGGTCTCGCAACAGTTTATTTAGCCACCGGAATCATTATTCCCATACTAAAAACCATAAACCTTAGACCAACCATATACCCTTGGATGCCTTTCCAGTCCGTACCTGCGCATGGCGGTGCAGTGGTGCAACGACACTGTGGTCGACTCGTTCGACTACCTGGGCGCCTGGTCCGAGCCCACGGCCGTGTCCGTCGACCCGCTGTTCATCGCCTGGCTCGCTTACAAGCCAGTTATGAAGCCCAACGGTTACTATACTTGTCTTTTATACTTTTCATTTAGCGGTAATAATTTCTGTATACTGTCGATAATAGAGGCGTAGACGAAGGAGTATACTGAGATTTATTTGGTATAATAATATGATATGATATACGAAGCACTTTAGTGCTTGCTACTATCACGCCCAAAGTGCCGCCGACGCCATCATGGTGCCTATCGGTGCTTTGGAGTCCCCTTGGGGTAAAGTAACGGATCTGTGTGCACAACCTATTGTAGGCAAGTTACAACATGATCTTTGAAAGTTACATGTAAGTTCTTAGGGAGGATTTAACCAAACTTTTATTCCCCGTATAAGGCTTATTCTTCGAATATTGTTTTTTTTTCACATTTTTGAAAACATTATTCTATGAATAAAAGTTATACCCTATAGTAGATACCCCTAGCTATTGGTGAAGGAAAATATCGTGACGGGATCAAATATTGCAACCCCAAGAGAACAAGCTTGGTATATAATTTCAAATGCTCCTTCTCAACATCAGGACTCCTATCCTCCTATTACTAGTAGTGGGAGACTTATGGGCCGGTATTATTATACTATATTGTTTGTTAACTTCATGCCTAATTTCATAAATACCGGTTCAGCGGGTTAGCCTTAAAACGTAACAGACAGAGAGTCAGTTACTATCGCATTGATGGTTTGGTTTGGTTTGGTTTTCCGGCGCCGTTTCCGCACTTAGCCTCTTGATTGGGCCATTGTGCGTGATCCTCTCCTGTTCCTCACTCCAGCCATCCAAGCTCGTCCCAGAAGGCCAGCAACCTTTTCGGGCTGCTACAGGCCTCGCGCAACGACGCTGGTGATTGGAGGATTTGCGCCCGTTGTGCGGCCACGCTCGTGCATTCTACTAGCACGTGCTGTGGCGTTTCTTCCTCCTCCATGCATCCTCTGCATAGAGGGCTGTTCGTGACACCCACTGTAAACAGATGTTTGTTAAGGGGACAATGTCCGGTTATGGTTCCTATGACCTTCCGAACTTTGTCCCTGGTTAGTCTCGTGAGAGTGCGGGCAAACTTCTTAGGTGCCCCCTGGAAGGCTGCCTTCGTTTGCCTGCATCCTTCACTGTTTTTCCATTCCACTTGGTGGATTCTTTCGGTATTATTACGCAGCCATGTCTTGATTTGGGCACTGGGCAAAGGCAGTAGTGGTTCCGGGCCGTAAACTGCCGTGCCCGAGCCCCTTTTGGCCAGTTCATCTGCCGCATCGTTACCGAGGGAGTTGCTGTGTCCCTTGATCCATTGCAGGGTGACCCTGTTCTTACCCGCAATGGACTGGAGTGTGTCATGACACTCCAGGACAAGGGCGGATGTTATGCTGTTGTTCTGTAGGGCTTGTAGTACGGAGGCACTGTCAGAGATAATCTTTATGTTGAGATCCCTGACATCTCTGGCTGCAACCGCCTGTGCCGCTTTTGTTATTCCTAAACATTCCGCTTGGAAGATGGTGTTCAGTTTGTCTAGAGTGGTTGAAGTTTTTATATTCAGGTCATTTGAGAAGACGCCGGCTCCCGTGCCTTGTTTGGTCTTGGAGCCGTCTGTGTATATCCTGACTTCATTGATTCCAGAGTTATCTGCTGCTTCTGCAGTGAGTCGGATATCGTATCTTCTATCAAAGATGTGTCGGCATATTATTCTGTCCGAGGGTGCCTCAAGGAGAGGCATGTTCTTCATAATCTCCTTCAGAACAGATGTATGCATTGTCTCTATATTTTGTTTCCATAGCCCGTTTGCTTTTAATCGTAGGGCCGCCGCCATCGCCTCCTCCTGTATCGCTAGATGCAGCGGCCTCAGATTCAGCAAATAATCTAGTGCGGCTGATGGGGTAGTTCTCATGCATCCAGTTGCTGCGATGCTCGCCAACCGTTGCAAGCTTTGGAGTTTCGTTTTAACTGTGGATAATTGAGTCCTGGGCCACCACACAACTGATCCGTATGTTATAGTTGGTCTTATGATTGCAGTATAGATCCATAGCGTGATTTTAGGGTTGAGACCCCATCTCTTACCAATGAGCTTTCTGCACTGATAGAACGCTATGCATGCCTTTTTTGTTTTGGTTTCAATGTGACTGGCCCAATTCAACTTGTTGTCAAGTATAACGCCCAGGTATTTTACGTGCGTTGATAGGGTGAGTCCGATGTTGAATAATTTTGGTAGTTTTAGTTCTGGTAGTTTCCTCTTGTTGGTAAAAAGGACCAGTTCTGTTTTGTTAGGATTCACTGACAGCTGATGCTCGTCACACCATTCCTCTACCGTATGAAGAGCCGAGCGCATTACTTTACATAGTATGTCTTCAGCGCTGCCACTTATTAAAATTGTTAAATCGTCTGCGTAGCCAACGGTAGTATAGCCGTGTTTGTTTAGTCTTCTCAGAAGGCTGTCTACTACCATGTTCCACAGGAGTGGTGATAGGACACCTCCCTGAGGACAGCCTTTAACCACTTTGGCTCGTTTAATGGTGTTCATTTCTATTCGAACTGCCCTTTTACTTACTAGTTCTGAGATCCAGTCTCTCACGACTGGTTCCACACTGTATTCGCGCAGGGCGTGGTTTATGCTGTTGTGCGACGTTTTGTCAAAGGCTCCCTCTATGTCTATAAAGGCAGCTAGTGTTGATAGTTTGTTTGAGAAGGCCGATTCTATCTTTTGCACTACCGCATGTAGCGCAGAGTCTGTAGATCTTCCTTTTGTGTAGGCATGTTGTTGGGGATGCAATGGATGTTTCGCTAGCACTCCATCCCTCAGGTGTCTGTCCACTAGCCTTTCCAGGGTCTTCAGGAGAAAGGACGTCAGACTGATTGGTCTGAAGGATTTTGCGTGTGTGTAGTCTTCCTTGCCCGGCTTGGGCAGGAATACCACTTTCGCTTCTCTCCATGCTGTTGGTATGTATCTGAAGGCTATGCACGCCTTATAGATAGGTGTTAGGTGGTCTGTTACTAGTTTGAGTTGCCAGTTTAGTAATGCGGGAAAAATGCCGTCCAGGCCTGCGGATTTGAAGTTGTTGAAGGTCTGGACGGCCCATCCGACCCTGTCCGCGGTTACTATTTTGTTTGCAGTATCCCAGTCTTGGGATGTTGGCGTCCTGCTCTGCTCGCTCGTCCATTCAACGTCTGACGTCATCAGGCATTCTGGGAAGTGCGTCTTGAGCAGAATCGCGCTGATTTCGTCGTCTGTGTTCGTGTACGTCCCATCTTCCTTCCTGAGTGAGCCCAGAAGGTTCAGGTCTCCCTTAGTCATGGTTTTCTTTAGCCGGGCGGCTTGGTTCGTTGAGTTTATGCTACTACAGAAATTTCGCCAGTTTTGACTGCTTCTAAACCTGATCCTTTTCTTGTAGTGCCTTTGTGCCATTTTGTATTTATCCCAGTCTTCTTCTGATCTGGTGTTTTTAGCTCTGTTAAACAGTGACCTGAGTTCTCTCCGTAGCCGCTCTAGTTCTGGCCCCCACCAGGAACCTGGTATTGCGGCCACCGATGTCACTAGTGGGCACGATGCCTCATAGCTGGTTAGGATGGATTCTGTTATGTGTTTTACGTTTGTTTCTATGTTTCCGGTGCTGAGTGTCGCATCTGTCAGTTGTGTGTTACCTAGTGTTTTTGTAAGTTCACTCGCGTACCTCTGTATGTCTGTTTTACGGGGGTTGCGATATGGAACCGGGTCTTTTGGTGTGTATTTTAGTTGAAAGCAGACGCGGCGATGATCCGCAAAGGACGGTTCGTCTGATACATGCCACGCCTTAACTAAGTCTGCTGCCGCATTCGAGGCCAGCGTTATGTCTATGATTGTTTGGTACCTAGAGCTTACAAATGTCGGTTCCGTACCTTTGTTTAAAATGCTTAGGTTTGCTTGGAAAATGAATTCGGTTAGTAACTCACCCCTTTTGTTCGTATCCTTACTTCCCCACAGCGGGTGGTGTGCGTTGCAGTCTGCGGAGATGATTAGGTCCCATGCGTGTGTGTTACAGTGTTGCACCAGTTCAGCCATTTCTTTTGAGGGTATATCGCCATCACTTGGCATGTACACCGAGGCTAGTACTAGTGCTGTTTGTTTTTCTGTTGTGATCTTCACTGCGGTGAGGTCTCTAGAACAGAATTGGTTTAAAATGGTGGTTGGTATAGTTTTAGGCACGTAAATGCATGTTCTTGGATTGTCAACGGGGGTTCCTACGAATAGCTTACCGCCATTGATGTTGTTTAGACCGCAGATCTTGCTTCTTCTTATCCACGGTTCCTGGATAAGGGCGACAGTCTTGTTGTTGTTAACCTCCAGCACTCTGCGCAGTGTGGCCGCCGCTATCTGTTTGTGCTGGAGGTTCGTTTGGATTACGTTGAGGGGTGGGTTAGGGGCTGCAGAGGGCATCTTCCTCCTCGCTAGTCCCCCCTCCCGTCTCCAGCGGCGAGTTCACCTCCATCCCGCTCTGACCCTTCTGGGGAGCTGAGGTGGAAGGCTGAGGCTCAGGAGTTGATGTCTCCCTCGCCCCATTTGCGTCCGACGCTGGCTGTTTGTCTCCGTCGCCCGGCTCCTCCACGTTGAAAAAGCGGATGTATCCGCTTCCACACATGTGAGCCACGCGACGGTCTCTTGCTTCGATTTCCGGTCTCTGGTCCTCGGGGATGCCCAGGATCAGGTGTACTGCCTTCTCCTTGGGTCCGTCTTCCAGAGCTTCCTCACTCACCGTCATGTCGTGACACTGCCAGGAGTCAACTTTGTACCACGGGTTCTGGGCACAAAGGACTCTCTGCAGCGTCGCGGCGTCGGTGAGGCGGGTGTGTAAAAGAAGCCCAGCTCTGAGCCTCTTCTTCATCTCTGACTGTTTGATTACAGTCAGAGTTGTTTCAGGTATCGGGGACGGGATCCCCGCTACTGTTTTCTCCAACCAGTTCCTGGCGTTCACATCCTCACACCACATCGCTAACGCCCCGTCCAGCAGGAAGGGGCGGCCACGGAAAGATGGGGCCTGTGCGCTTGTAGTTGGAGGAGACAGAACTGCCTGCAGGATCCTATCATCGATAGTCTCCCGAAGCAGCTCTGCCTGGTCCTTCGAGAGGTCCCTCTGCGGGACGGTGATGACCGCCACTCTCAAATGCGATTGCATCGCATCTGCGTAGCTCACCGCCCGCTTCGGCTTCGCGTCGGTTTTCGCGCGTTTGGCTTCCCCCCCGGGTGATCGGGTCTCGTCCAAGCGAGCGCGCTTCGATGAAAAGCGCCCGTCCGGACGACCCCCGGTCCCAGGTTGCTCCTTAACAGGATCTGGGGTTGCCGCCGCTGCAGTCCGCCGGCCGCGACGTCCTCTCGGAGTCCGCCTCCGTTTTGGTTGGTCGTTTGTCTCGTGTGTTTTTTCCGTGGTACTCTGTGCCGGTGTCGCCTCTTTCGAGTTACACGGCACAGAATCGCGCTGCGTTGCCGCTGCTGCGTCTGGTACCACGGTTGTTTTTTCGGGTGCTTTCTGTTTGTTTGGCAGCGGGGCCTCCTGTCTCGCGCGCCTGTTTAGGCGACTGCGTTCGAGTCGGCCCTTTTGCCCTTTGCTTGTCTCTGCTGTTGTTGTCTCACTCCCAGCAGCCCTTTTCCCAGGGCGCTTATGGAGGACAACGGTCCAACTGGTTTTTGTCTTGTTTGCGCTGGTTTCACTGATGGCCTCAGCTAGGCCCGACATGTCTAATGTTTTGGAGCAATTTTTGTCCCCCCCAGAATACGAGGGACGGACCGAGCTCTGCTCGGTGAGGGATTCTCCACGTCTCGTGGTACCCTCCTGGGGTAGTGTCTCTTTGAATTGCTTTTCTTCCATTTTTTCTTTTTGGTTTTGTTGGGCTGGTAGAGGAAAAGGAGTTGGATAAAGGATCTGAGGAACCTACACCATCTGCCCGAGACAGTGAGGTTCCTATGTGGGGAGGGGGGGGTTGGATGTGATATGGGATTGGATGGATGGGTGTAGGATGGGGGTGACAGGAGAGGGTGAGGGACGGGTTAGGGCTTTTGTTAGGAGAGAGGAGTTTAGGGTCCGGGGACAGTAGTAGGAGGCGTGGAGGGAGAGGTTCAGGGTTTGGGGAGGAGAGGAGTAGGAAACGGAGGGTGGGGGCTGTTGATACGGCCAGAGGTTTTTGTTTTACCAATTACTGAGGGTACTTGGTCTAAGAGCAGGCGGCAACCTCTTGCAGGGTAGTCCACTGGCCTTGCTTAGAGGATCTTTGCGACTTGCGCTACCCTCTAAACCATTCGCCAATCCCGGTACCGGACAGGTACGGGGATTAGGGGGATCCTCACGCTGATGGCTCATAACTCACATCAGTTGACTATCCCCCCGCCCGACTATCGCATTGATAATATAAGTATAAATGTATAAATATTGTTCACAGATATGTCTGGAAATTTATCTAAGTCTTCATCAACACAATACTTCATGCGGCGTCGGCCTACGCCGCCGGTAATGCAACTTTTATTTTAGTAGGACTCAATACTTTTAACATGAAATCACTTAAACAACATCATTCTATCCTATCCAATATAAAAAGTTGTTATATTGTATGACGTAAAGTAGAAGATGTAATTGTAAGAAAAGTAAAGAGATCTTAGGTAAAGAAAACGACACAAGTATTGATTAAAATTGTTCCTACCTAATTAAAATGATAAAAGTGTCTTTATTAGTATGTTCCTATATGAGTTGTTTCCTTCAGTCGTCTAGCGGTCGTGGTGCAAGCCGGATTTCTGGTGCGGAGCTGGTACACGTGCGCTCGCGCAGCCACGGCTCCAGCAGTGAGCCCAGCGAGAAGAAAGAAAACAAGGCGCCCGCCCCGAAGGTATGTTATAATAGATGCACAAGCTGCTTTTACCAGTTTTATCAGGGGGGTACACTCCGCAGTTTTAGTATCGTACACCTGTCAGCGCCGAGGCTGCTTCTAGCCGCAAAATATGTGTAGTAATTTTATTAATAGATGTATTTACAGAGCGGCAATGTTTAGTTAAATATAACGTATGCATTAAGCGTTCATGCGAGTTGAATTGAAGATTGTTCGTGATTTGGGTTGATGTATGATACTATTTTCTTTGAAAATATATGAATTGGGTACAAATTTTGCACATGCAACTCGCGGTATTGTTCGGAGGGGAGTCGTGTGCCACCGCCAATGCAGTGCTTGTGAGCCGCCGCCGCCCCGCGCGCCCGCTCATGCTCCTGTGTCGTCCTTAACAAAGATTGTCGTAACTTAGTACCTCTAGCATCTGAGGCCGTAAAATGGGGTGTGAGGGAAACATCTGATTCAATATTTTTTTTCCGATCAACTGTCAGTATGAATATCCGACGGTGAGAGAACGACGCTGGTAGTCAAACTGGAAGGTCTCAGATCCGTGGACATGCACCTGTATTATTTTATAAAAATGGTAGTTATGGCATCCAATGTTCTACAAGTAATTATAATTACCTGGTCACAGAGAGTTTGAATGACAATGTAATATTATACAGATTTGAAAATATTTTTGTGAACATTGGTTAACTATCAATTGTTTTTAATACTTGTTAGTAATTGTATTACGGACTACATGACATATTGCGTCAACGTTGATAATAAAAATGGCAATCCGCGTACTCTATGCCGCGTCTACGGCGTTGGTTGTCGGTATGCGGGGCAAGTGCCACCTGCGCACGCGCCGCTACAAAATCTCTAAAACTACTGCACACGGTAGGAA